>CM066338.1:8311084-8786084 GCA_033807585.1 Hydrophis major
TATCTATCTATCTATCTATCTATATCTATCTTTCTTTCTATCTATCTATCTATCTATCTATCTATCTATCTATCAATCATCTTATCTATCATCTGTCTGCCTGTCTGCCTATCCTTACTTTAGAATATCTATCTATCTATCTATCTATCTATCTATCTATCTATCTATCAATCAATCATCTTATCTATCATCTGTCTGCCTATCCTTACTTTAGAATATCTATCTATCTATCTATCTATCTATCTATCTATATCTATCTTTCTATCTATCTATCTATCTATCTATCTATCTATCTATCTATCTATCTATCTATCAATCATCTTATCTATCATCTGTCTGCCTGTCTGCCTATCCTTACTTTAGAATATCTATCTATCTATCTATCTATCTATCTATCTATCTATCTATCTATCTATCAATCAATCATCTTATCTATCATCTGTCTGCCTGTCTGCCTATCCTTACTTTAGAATATCTATCTATCTATCTATCTATCTATCTATCTATCTATCTATCTATCTATCTATCTATCAATCATCTTATCTATCATCTGTCTGCCTGTCTGCCTATCCTTACTTTAGAATATCTATCTATCTATCTATCTATCTATCTATCTATCTATCTATCTATCTATATCTATCTTTCTTTCTATCTATCTATCTATCTATCTATCTATCTATCTATCTATCATCTTATCTATCATCTGTCTGCCTGTCTGCCTATCCTTACTTTAGAATATCTATCTATCTATCTATCTATCTATCTATCTATCTATCTATCAATCAATCATCTTATCTATCATCTGTCTGCCTGTCTGCCTATCCTTACTTTAGAATATCTATCTATCTATCTATCTATCTATCTATCTATCTATCTATCTATCTATCTATCTATCTCTTTGTATCTATCTATCTATCTATCTATCTATCTATCTATCTATCTATCTATATCTATCTTTCTATCTATCTATCTATCTATCTATCTATCTATCTATCTATCAATCATCTTATCTATCATCTGTCTGCCTATCCTTACTTTAGAATATCTATCTATCTATCTATCTATCTATCTATCTATCTATCTATATCTATCTTTCTATCTATCTATCTATCTATCTATCTATCAATCATCTTATCTATCATCTGTCTGCCTGTCTGCCTATCCTTACTTTAGAATATCTATCTATCTATCTATCTATCTATCTATCAATCATCTTATCTATCATCTGTCTGCCTGTCTGCCTATCCTTACTTTAGAATATCTATCTATCTTTCTATCTATCTATCTATCTATCTATCTATCTATCTATCTATCAATCATCTTATCTATCATCTGTCTGCCTGTCTGCCTATCCTTACTTTAGAATATCTATCTATCTATCTATCTATCTATCTATCTATCTATCTATCTATCTATCTATCAATCATCTTATCTATCATCTGTCTGCCTGTCTGCCTATCCTTACTTTAGAATATCTATCTATCTATCTATCTATCTATCTATCTATCTATCTATCAATCATCTTATCTATCATCTGTCTGCCTGTCTGCCTATCCTTACTTTAGAATATCTATCTATCTATCTATCTATCTATCTATCTATCTATCTATCTATCTATATCTATCTTTCTTTCTATCTATCTATCTATCTATCTATCTATCTATCTATCTATCTATCAATCATCTTATCTATCATCTGTCTGCCTGTCTGCCTATCCTTACTTTAGAATATCTATCTATCTATCTATCTATCTATCTATCTATCTATCTATCTATCTATCTATATCTATCTTTCTTTCTATCTATCTATCTATCTATCTATCTATCTATCTATCTATCTATCTATCTATCAATCATCTTATCTATCATCTGTCTGCCTGTCTGCCTATCCTTACTTTAGAATATCTATCTATCTATCTATCTATCTATCTATCTATCAATCAATCATCTTATCTATCATCTGTCTGCCTGTCTGCCTATCCTTACTTTAGAATATCTATCTATCTATCTATCTATCTATCTATCTATCTATCTATCTATCTATCTATCTATATCTATCTTTCTTTCTATCTATCTATCTATCTATCTATCTATCTATCTATCTATCAATCATCTTATCTATCATCTGTCTGCCTGTCTGCCTATCCTTACTTTAGAATATCTATCTATCTATCTATCTATCTATCTATCTATCTATCTATCTATCAATCAATCATCTTATCTATCATCTGTCTGCCTATCCTTACTTTAGAATATCTATCTATCTATCTATCTATCTATCTATCTATCTATCTATCTATCTATCTATATCTATCTTTCTATCTATCTATCTATCTATCTATCTATCTATCTATCTATCAATCATCTTATCTATCATCTGTCTGCCTGTCTGCCTATCCTTACTTTAGAATATCTATCTATCTATCTATCTATCTATCTATCTATCTATCTATCTATCTATCTATCAATCAATCATCTTATCTATCATCTGTCTGCCTGTCTGCCTATCCTTACTTTAGAATATCTATCTATCTATCTATCTATCTATCTATCTATCTATCTATCTATCTATCTATCTATCATCTTATCTATCATCTGTCTGCCTGTCTGCCTATCCTTACTTTAGAATATCTATCTATCTATCTATCTATCTATCTATCTATCTATCTATCTATCTATCTATCTATCTCTTTGTATCTATCTATCTATCTATCTATCTATCTATCTATCTATCTATATCTATCTTTCTATCTATCTATCTATCTATCTATCTATCTATCTATCTATCTATCTATCAATCATCTTATCTATCATCTGTCTGCCTATCCTTACTTTAGAATATCTATCTATCTATCTATCTATCTATCTATCTATCTATCTATCTATCTATCTATCATCTTATCTATCATCTGTCTGCCTGTCTGCCTATCCTTACTTTAGAATATCTATCTATCTATCTATCTATCTATCTATCTATCTATCTATCTATCTATATCTATCTTTCTTTCTATCTATCTATCTATCTATCTATCTATCTATCTATCTATCATCTTATCTATCATCTGTCTGCCTGTCTGCCTATCCTTACTTTAGAATATCTATCTATCTATCTATCTATCTATCTATCTATCTATCTATCTATCTATCTATCTATCTATCAATCAATCATCTTATCTATCATCTGTCTGCCTGTCTGCCTATCCTTACTTTAGAATATCTATCTATCTATCTATCTATCTATCTATCTATCTATCTATCTATCTATCTATCTATCTCTTTGTATCTATCTATCTATCTATCTATCTATCTATCTATCTATCTATCTATATCTATCTTTCTATCTATCTATCTATCTATCTATCTATCTATCTATCTATCTATCAATCATCTTATCTATCATCTGTCTGCCTATCCTTACTTTAGAATATCTATCTATCTATCTATCTATCTATCTATCTATCTATCTATATCTATCTTTCTATCTATCTATCTATCTATCTATCTATCAATCATCTTATCTATCATCTGTCTGCCTGTCTGCCTATCCTTACTTTAGAATATCTATCTATCTATCTATCTATCTATCTATCAATCATCTTATCTATCATCTGTCTGCCTGTCTGCCTATCCTTACTTTAGAATATCTATCTATCTTTCTATCTATCTATCTATCTATCTATCTATCTATCTATCAATCATCTTATCTATCATCTGTCTGCCTGTCTGCCTATCCTTACTTTAGAATATCTATCTATCTATCTATCTATCTATCTATCTATCTATCTATCTATCTATCTATCTATCTATCTATCAATCATCTTATCTATCATCTGTCTGCCTGTCTGCCTATCCTTACTTTAGAATATCTATCTATCTATCTATCTATCTATCTATCTATCTATCTATCTATCAATCATCTTATCTATCATCTGTCTGCCTGTCTGCCTATCCTTACTTTAGAATATCTATCTATCTATCTATCTATCTATCTATCTATCTATCTATCTATCTATATCTATCTTTCTTTCTATCTATCTATCTATCTATCTATCTATCTATCTATCTATCTATCAATCATCTTATCTATCATCTGTCTGCCTGTCTGCCTATCCTTACTTTAGAATATCTATCTATCTATCTATCTATCTATCTATCTATCTATCTATCTATCTATCTATCTATATCTATCTTTCTTTCTATCTATCTATCTATCTATCTATCTATCTATCTATCTATCTATCTATCTATCTATCAATCATCTTATCTATCATCTGTCTGCCTGTCTGCCTATCCTTACTTTAGAATATCTATCTATCTATCTATCTATCTATCTATCTATCTATCAATCAATCATCTTATCTATCATCTGTCTGCCTGTCTGCCTATCCTTACTTTAGAATATCTATCTATCTATCTATCTATCTATCTATCTATCTATCTATCTATCTATCTATCTATATCTATCTTTCTTTCTATCTATCTATCTATCTATCTATCTATCTATCTATCTATCTATCAATCATCTTATCTATCATCTGTCTGCCTGTCTGCCTATCCTTACTTTAGAATATCTATCTATCTATCTATCTATCTATCTATCTATCTATCTATCTATCTATCAATCAATCATCTTATCTATCATCTGTCTGCCTATCCTTACTTTAGAATATCTATCTATCTATCTATCTATCTATCTATCTATCTATCTATCTATCTATCTATATCTATCTTTCTATCTATCTATCTATCTATCTATCTATCTATCTATCTATCAATCATCTTATCTATCATCTGTCTGCCTGTCTGCCTATCCTTACTTTAGAATATCTATCTATCTATCTATCTATCTATCTATCTATCTATCTATCTATCTATCAATCAATCATCTTATCTATCATCTGTCTGCCTGTCTGCCTATCCTTACTTTAGAATATCTATCTATCTATCTATCTATCTATCTATCTATCTATCTATCTATCTATCTATCATCTTATCTATCATCTGTCTGCCTGTCTGCCTATCCTTACTTTAGAATATCTATCTATCTATCTATCTATCTATCTATCTATCTATCTATCTATCTATCTATCTATATCTATCTTTCTTTCTATCTATCTATCTATCTATCTATCTATCTATCTATCTATCTATCTATCATCTTATCTATCATCTGTCTGCCTGTCTGCCTATCCTTACTTTAGAATATCTATCTATCTATCTATCTATCTATCTATCTATCTATCTATCTATCTATCAATCAATCATCTTATCTATCATCTGTCTGCCTGTCTGCCTATCCTTACTTTAGAATATCTATCTATCTATCTATCTATCTATCTATCTATCTATCTATCTCTTTGTATCTATCTATCTATCTATCTATCTATCTATCTATCTATCTATATCTATCTTTCTATCTATCTATCTATCTATCTATCTATCTATCTATCTATCTATCTATCAATCATCTTATCTATCATCTGTCTGCCTATCCTTACTTTAGAATATCTATCTATCTATCTATCTATCTATCTATCTATCTATCTATCTATCTATCTATATCTATCTTTCTATCTATCTATCTATCTATCTATCTATCTATCAATCATCTTATCTATCATCTGTCTGCCTGTCTGCCTATCCTTACTTTAGAATATCTATCTATCTATCTATCTATCTATCTATCTATCTATCTATCTATCTATCTATCAATCATCTTATCTATCATCTGTCTGCCTGTCTGCCTATCCTTACTTTAGAATATCTATCTATCTATCTATCTATCTATCTATCTATCTATCTATCTATCTATCTATCTATCTATCTATCAATCATCTTATCTATCATCTGTCTGCCTGTCTGCCTATCCTTACTTTAGAATATCTATCTATCTATCTATCTATCTATCTATCTATCTATCTATCTATCTATCTATCTATCTATCTATCTATATCTATCTTTCTTTCTATCTATCTATCTATCTATCTATCTATCTATCTATCTATCTATCTATCAATCATCTTATCTATCATCTGTCTGCCTGTCTGCCTATCCTTACTTTAGAATATCTATCTATCTATCTATCTATCTATCTATCTATCTATCTATCTATCTATCTATCAATCAATCATCTTATCTATCATCTGTCTGCCTGTCTGCCTATCCTTACTTTAGAATATCTATCTATCTATCTATCTATCTATCTATCTATCTATCTATCTATCTATCTATCTATCATCTCTCTATCTCTATCTATATTTATATTTAGTGGGATCATTTCAGTCATTTCATATTAAGTAAGATACATCAACCAATAGTTGCTTACTTATAAAGAAAAGGTGGTAAAGTGAATGAGAACTTTGCCTTTTTGTTTTACCTGGTGTCTGGAAATTAAGAGCCACCATCTGCACCCCACAAAACCAGAAGCGAAAAGGATCATAGTTTGAGGAATCCACTCTCTGCCCTTTGGGATAAATTCGAGTCAGTCCCTTCTGATTGTACTTCAGGAGGTCAAACGGTTTCTGCTTGACAATGCTTTCTGCTTTGGTTTCCACAAAAGAGCGGATTTCTTTGAAATCGGGATTATCTACAAAAAGAAAGTGCCAGAAGAAGCTATTTCATAAAATATATAGTTACATAGCTTATTGCAGAGTTGCGATAAGAGAGTCAGGTTGTCCTAATGGTCAAAGCATCAGGGTAAAAAAGTGTTAGTGCTAGTTTAGCCATGAAAGCTAGGTGGGTGACTTTGGGCCAATCATCAGAAGACTGTGAGTTCTAGTCCCATTTTAGACATGAAAGCCAGGTGGGTGACTTTGAGCCAATCAATAGGAGATTGTGAGTTTGAGTTTCACCTTAGGCATGAGAACCAGGTGGGTGACTTTGGACCAGCCCTTCACTTTCAGCCCAACTCACCCCATGGATTGTTGTGAGGAAAATAGGAGAAGGAACATGAATTAGATAAGTTTTCTGCCTTCAGTTAAATTAAAATAAATTGTAAAATTAATATACTGGTGGCAGAAGTTTGCAAAGTAGATCACATCATACATGGAGGAGGAAAAGAGACAGTTAGATTACTTCCAATGGCTTATGCAGCAATTTCGATCTGTATTTCACTTCAAATAGAGAGAAATTGTGTCTTCAATGTTTAGACATCATAGTTAGAAGAATCTTTCCAAAACCCTTATGTTGCAGATCTCCCAGGGTTGAAATATTGGAAAATATGCAAATATCAAATAGCCTGATTTGACGATACACCTCTTTTCCCTAAAAACAACAAATATTGTTTTGGGTTTAGCAAGCCAACCGTTGGGTTAAAAATGGTTTACCGAGATTGTCTTTGGTTTTGCTCATTGGTATGCAATAGATCACCAAATCAGATAACTCCATGGCAATTAACTGCTTCTTTTCCAAGTATCCTTTTAAAGTTTTCTGTTTTAAAACATAATAAAACAAGCAAAATTCAGAGGATATATATTAGATCGTGGCAGTTACCCAACAGGAAAGGAAACCTCACAAAATCACTCAATGGAGGTCAACTTTAGGCTGGTTTCTATAGAAATCCAGTCAGAAGAAGATCTCCAAATATTTTAGCTACTACCTCCAACTATGAAATCTCACTCAACTTTTAAAAAAAAGAACAACTCCCTGTCAATATCTCAAAACATAAAAGTGTTCATACTATTTGATTTCCAGATAACCTAGACAGAAATGCCACACTGCCCTTGTGTGATGAGAATGACAATTGGAGGTAAAAGCTAATTTGGAAGAATAGAGTAATTTAAGGAACAATTGTGTGATGCTGAATCATATATAGGTAGCCGTCAATTTATAAAGAATTTGTTTAATGACATTCAGAGCCGTGGTGGTACAGTGGTTAGAATGCAGTATTGCAGGCTACTTCTGCTGACTGCTGGCTGCCAGCAGTTTGGCAGTTCGATTCTCATGAGCTCAAGGTTGACTCAGCCTTTCCATCCTTCCGAGGTGTGTAAAATGACCCAGATTTTGGGGGGCAATAGGCTGACTTTATAAACCACTTGGGGATATAAAGCACTCTGAAGCTGTATATAAGGTAAAATGCTATTGCTCTTGGCCATCCATCCATCCATCCATCCATGAATGATGTACAGTGGTTGCAATGCAGCATTGCAGCTAACTCTGCCCACTGCTAGGAGTTCGATCCTGACCGGCTCAAGGTTGACTCAGCCTTCCATCCTTCTGAGGTGGGTGAATTGAGGACCCAGATTGTTGGGAGCAAGAGGCTGAATCTGTAAACTGCTTGTAAAGCACTGAGATTGGTACATAAGTCTAAGTGCTATTGTCCTTCCATCCATCCATCCTTCCTTCCATCCATCCATCCATCCATCCATCCATCCATCATGTGCAGTGGTTGGAATTCAGTATTGCACATTAACTCTGCCCACTGCCAAGAGTTTGACCCTAACTAGCTCAAGCTTGACTCAGCCTTCCATCCTTCTGAAGTGGGTAAAATAAAGACCCAGATTGTTGGGAGCAATAGGCTGACTCTATAAACCGCTTAGCAATGTGAAGCGGTATATAAGTCTAAGTGCTATTGCCATTGCTATTCAAACTTACACTGGCACTGAAGAAAGTGCCTTACAGCCGGTCCTCACATTTAAAACCATTGCCGCGTCCCCAAGGTCATGTGATCAAAATCCAGACACTTGGCAACCGGAATGTCTTTATGATGGCTGCATGATCCCAGGGTCATTTGATTGTCTTTTATGACTTCCCAGCTGGCTTCCAACAAGAAAAGTCAATGAGGGGAGCCAGATTTGTTTTAATGACCATATGGTTCATTTAATCAGTGGTAATTCACTTGTCAAACATGGCCAAAAAAAAGGTTGTAAAATGGGACGTGAGTTACTTAACACCTGTCTTGCTTAGCCACAGAAATTCTGGTCGTAAGCTGAGGATTACTTCTAAGGAAAATAGTTTGCAAAGGAGAATCTCTACTCAGCCCTTTGGTTATACTGGCGTAACTGGTTGGAAAACTGATCTTTTCAACCCCTGCTGAAAGATCAAACATTTGAGCGACATATTTTATTTAAACGTACAAATTAAAAACCAGTATAAATTAACGAAGCTTGAAGGCCGAACTGAATGGCTGAGCAGCGCTTAGAGATGGGGCCTGGATGCCTACCTCTTCAACGGTTCTCCAGGTGATTTCTCTGATGCTCTGGAACCACTCAAACCATTCTTCTATTTTATCGGTGGCGAACTCAACAGGAGGATCTTCAAGATTCTTGGGCTCCAGGACAAAGACGAAACTCTTCCCGTGGTTCCCTTGAGGCATTTTCACTGTTGGGAATGAGAAAACAGGAATTTTACTCCACGTTCCTCTAGCGAAACATTCTACAAGGCCACTGGATTCCACAGGAGGCCTTGATTAGCCATGAACTGTATCTTGTCTAGAGAAAGGTATGCCTTCAAAAGTTTCTTCATGGGGAATGCATTTATTAGCTTAGAAGCATCCTTCATTCTCTGGAACTGCAAATGCAGTAAGGAAAAGCTACTGAGGTAAACAGATCAAAGATCTATTCAGATGGGGAATATAGAGAATACAGAATAGCAGAGTTGGAAGGGATTTTGAAGGTCTTCTAGTCCTAGCCTCTATTCAAGCAGGGAGCCCTATATAAACAAATAAAATTTATCAACAAATAAATACTCTGTCTTACATATTGCCCCCCAAAAATCAGAAAATAAAATACAAGCTGAATAGTCAAGACCTTGTTGATGACCCAAACTTTGTCAAGGACCTTGGAGGACTCATCTCAAATGATCTAAGTGTACTTAGCCCACTGTAACTTCATAGCCAAAAAGGCATTAAGACTTGCAAACCTAATCCTGTGTAGCTTTTTCTCCGGTAATATCACTCTAATAACTAGAGCATACAAAACATTTGCTAGACCAATACTCAAATACAGCTCATCAGTCTGGAACCACATTACGTATCTGATTTTAACACAGTTAATAACCAGAAATATTTCACAAGATGAGTTCTCCACTCCTCTACGCGTTGCAGAATACCTTATGCCACCGGACTTGAAATTTTAGACCTAGACAACCTAGAACTATGCCACCTTCGGTTTGATCTAAGTATAGCACATAAAATTATATATTGCAATATCCTACCTGTCAATGAATACTTCAGCTTCAACCACAACAATACAAGAGCACACAATAGATACAAACTCAAGGTAAACCACACCAAACTTGATTGCAGGAAATACGACTTCAGCAACAGAATGGTCAATGTCTGGAATACTCTACCTGACCCTGTGGTTTCTTCCCCAAACCCCAAAAACGTTAACTTTTAGACTGTCAACTGTTGACCTCACCCCTTTACTAAGAGGTCTGTAGGGGGCATGCATAAGCGCACCAATGTGCCTACTATCCCTGTCCTAGTGTTTCTTTTTTCTTTTTATTTGTATCCATTTCATGTATGGTAAGAATGAAGAACTAGGAGGAGGAGGAGGAGGAGGATCCTAAGTTTTCTGTTAGAACTACAATTTTTTTTTCTCCATGGCACCTATATTAATTCTAATTTAAAAACCAAAAAAATTGGAGCCCAGCATCTACATACCCACTGTATATAAATTGAGATCCAGAATGCCCCGACATAGTGATCCTAAAGGATTGTCCTCAAAGATCTGGAAAGAAAAGATTTGTATTTTATTATATAGTTTTGTTTTTTTTTAAAAAAAAATCACCTTCAGAAATAGTACAATAAACACACCTGATTCCTGTGCATCCACTAAAATTCCAAAAGCCACATTTTACAATAATAAATTGTCACCATGAAATTTATTTAATGGGAAATTGCTATCAATGATTTTAGCTTAAAGCTTTGGAGAAAATTTAGTAACATTTTTTTTTTGTTAACCAGACAGTTTAATAGTAAAGGGAGCACATATTTTAGATGGACATCTGTTAATTTGTCAGCTGTAAGGTTTTTACAATATTTTTCATGACCTCTAATCTTAACAGAAAATTTAAAATAAAAAAAATAAAAAAATATATGTTATATTTGTCAACAGTCTCTGGTTTTCCTACTATACATTTATTATTAATAGCATACAAATCAATATAAAAACAATTCTTAATATATACAGTTTTTCTATTACTGGATAACATGAGCAAAGCAGAACAAAGAAAAAAATCTCTTTCCTGCCGACCTTACCCACCAATCTGTAATTATTCAGTTCTGATTATATTATATAGTTGTATAATCAATGTGCTATAGCTATAACTTTCTAGCTACTCAAATATCGATTGGTGTTAAGATTTTGCAGGTTTTTAAATAGCAAAAGTATTTATTGCTTCTCCAGTTCTGTGAATGGATGTTATTCCCTGCTTTTGGCATGCAAAGTTTATATGTCAATATTAACATTTAATAAACAGAAAAGGTGTCCAAACATAAAAAGATACAGAAAGATTACTTTTACATAGAAAAGCATTAAGAAACATAGACTGATGTCTTATTTTGTTCATATGCGGAGCATAGTTGTGGAAGTAATTTTACAGGTAGAATCCAGATCCGGTTGCTGATAAATCCTTTTAATAGATTTGAGGAATTTCAAGAATACACTTTAACATGTAGATCGAAACCAAAACTTTCCCTACCTGATTCTCAAGTTCTTCCATGCTGTCAGATGACATGTCTTCAACATAATTGGATGGAAAATAATGCTGGACCTTATATCCATAATCACCTTTCCACCTAAGTAACAAGGAGAAGGGTTGGGATGTGAATAATAAAAGTAACAACACACAAATTATCAATCAAATGATAGCAATATTACGGTAGAATGCCTTGGAAATCTGAATACAGAATGTCAAAAATGGGATGTCAAAGTATGAATCGCTTCATATTTCATACATTTTCCTAGGTATTCTATGCAATGCCAAAAGGCAAAATATAAAATACTTTTGCTAAAATGCAACTCTAAACTTCCCGGTTGCAAATAAGTAGGACAATACTCGTCTTTTTTTCTTGTTTTCTTTTACATTATTTTGCATTTTTTCTTTCATTTTCATATATGTCTTTTCAATAAAAGGTTAGAGATAGACTAACCTTAATCCTAACCCTTTTCATGACTCTCTTTTCATACTCTGCCTAAATACTGTACTTCTTGTCATTGTGCATAATGCCGAGCTATCATACACAATGCCTAGAGAAAGTATATCATAAAGTAACATATTTCATACTTCACCTAAAAATGTCATGCATTCCATAGATTTCCTAGGCATTCTATAGGATGCCAGCTTTTCTCACATTGCTCGTAATGTATATAACAGCTTCAACAAAAGTAGGTCCTGAAAGGGCTTTTTTCAAGAGGCAACTTTATTTTTTATTTTTCCTTGAAGACATTTCACTTCTCATCCAAGAGGCTTCTTCAGTTGCCTGAAGAAGTGAAGGAGCTTCTTGGATGAGAAGTGAAACATCTTCAAGGAAAAACGAAGTCCAAGTGCCTTTTCAAAAAGCACCTTTGGAAGAAACATGACCTGGATGACTGAGAATCTCCACAGACATTCAATAAAAGTACCAAAAAATATAATCTAAATCTTACCAGCCACCACTTTCTTTGGAGACGTTATGAATTAAGGCTCCCCGACAAAATGTCAGTTCATCATCTCTCTTAGCTTGATAGTCATACAAGGCTTTAACTGTTCTCTGGGGCTTTGAGAAAGAAGCAATGAGAAAAAACATTTCAGACTTTTGTCATTTGAATGGAAAAATGGTAGATGAAGCATAATTTACTCCCCATTCTTTTTGTTAAGATCAAGAAGAATATCACTCACCACAGAAGGCGTTATTTCGGTGGGCTCCACATACATCTTGACTTCATATAAAGAGTTAGGATCTTTCTCCTAAATTGAAAATCAGAATACATTTTATTACCATCAAAGTCTTGAGTCTTCAGCATGGCACCTTGCCTAGGTTAACATACAGCAACTGAAAGCCAGAAAATCTGCTGGATTTTCCCTTTCTCCCAACTTCTGAGATTTCCTCCTGACCCCCAAAAGTCCAGCGTTACTTTAGTAAAATTTCCGGGGATCTTTTTCAATATATGAGATAGCTAGAAAAGGGAAGCTTTCATAATGACTGATGATTTCACTGTGTTTATGATCTAGGTCTCTTTTCTTCTTTAGTCTCAAAAAAAGTACCTGACTTTATGAGCCATGTTGTGTAAGTGGCCTCCTTAAGCTAAGCCATAATGAGATTGTGGGTCCTGATTGTGTTGTTTGATGGCAGCCACAGTGGTATGCAATACAAGAGAATGTCAGCAGCCCAAGGTAGAATCATTCAACCATTATCACACATTTATTTTCTCATGCAGCCAGAAAAAGATTTTGCTTTATTTTTATGTGCTTGGAGTCTAAGATGGTTGAGTTTCTTAATCAGAGTCTGAGGTTGGCTGGATTAAAATCTCCACTTTTCCTTAGTTCTAGGTTGTCTGTCTCCTTGGTTGGTTTCCTTCCATTGCTACTTGTCCAACAGTTCTTAAAAGTTACGGTATGACCCATACGAGGCTTCCATAACCATAAGGAAGGCTGAGAAGAATGGAGGCCTTTGAACTCTGGTGCTGGAGGAGACTCCTGCGAGTCCCTTGGATTGCAAGGCGATCAAACTGATCAGTCCTAGAGGAGATCAACCCTGTCTGCTCTTTAGAAGGCCAGATCCTGAAGATGAAGCTCGAGAGGAGGAAGAAGGACTCGCTGGAGAAGAGCCTGAGGCTGGGAAAGATCGAGAGCGAAAGAAGAAGAAGGGGACAGCAGAGAATGGGGTGGTTGGATGGAATCACTGAAGCAGTCGGCGTGAGCTTAAATAGACTCCAGAAGATGGTAGAGGACAGGAAGCCCTGGAGGAACATTGTCCACAGGGTTGTGATGTGTCAGACACAACTTCACGACTAACAACAACAAGGCTTCCATAAGTGGTTTTTAGCACCCCCCTTAAAAAGAGAGACCTACCATGCTGTAACGCTCCAGAAGTCCCTCGGTCACCGGATATCGCAGCCTCATCTTCCTATACAGGGGGTGCTTCTCGTAGTAGTTCACCAGCTCCACTAAACTCTCAAAATAAGCAGAGGTTCCCAAGACAAAGAGACGGCCTTCTTGCTTAATTCGGCAATGCTTCACTTTCCCCTCCGCTCTGTTTGAAGAAACAAGGAATGGCCCTTTTTATTTTTTATTTTTTTTTAAAAAAAGCAATCTAATGCGTGAGCAGGAACGGCCCTCAGAATTCCAGTTTATTTATTTATTTAATTTATACCCACGCCCTTTAGTATTTTTTTTTACAAGTAACTCAAGAAGGCAGAGACGATCCAACACGACTTCATCCTTCCATTTGTTTTCCCCCTACAACTATTCTGTGTGATGGGGTGCGGAGAGAGAGAGAGAGAGGGAAAGGGAGGGACTGGCCCAAAGTCACCCAGCTGACTTTCATGGTTAAAGCAGGACTAGAACTCACTGTCTCCTGGTGATTGGCCCCCAAGTCAGACTTTCACAACTTTGGCCCCAAGTCAGACTTTCCCAACAGAGTTTCACAGCTAAGGCAGGAACTCACAGTCTCCCGTTTTCTAGCCTGGTGCCTTCATCACTGGACCAAACTGGCTCTCTGTTTGACTGAGCCTTTGCAAACAGAGAAGTTTGATTGTTTATGGATGGCTCCATTTCCTCAGAAGAGGCATGCAATATTTGCGAAGGGAGTATTAGAGGATTTGTTGACCCTTTGAGGTAGACCAGACAACAAGCACAACCATGAGTACTGACACTATCCTTATTGTACAGTTACTTTAACAGAATCTTGAAAGTTTGAAAGACCTTCTCTTTACTTTCCAGAAAACTACAGATGGTCCCTGCTGAGATATCTGATGTGCTTTTTTCCTTCTGTGGGTGGAGATACCATTTGCGTGACAGTTGTCTAGATTAAGATGCTTCCTCCGTCCCCCAAGGTCATTCCCACAGACCATTATAAGGTCTTCTTCTCCAAAAATGTTTCCATTCTCCTGGCTGTACACTCAGTCTCCAAACCCTTTCCTACCACACTAAATAATAGGGTTCATCCTTCTTCTTTTTCTACTGGCAGCTGGATGGGTAATAATTAGCCATGTTTCTCAGGTTCCATCTTAACAGGTTTGGACTAAACTAGGTGAAAACAAAAGGGCTTGAGCCATGGTGGCACAGTGGCCAGAATGCAGTATTGCAGGCTGACTCTGCTGACTGCCAGCAATTAGATCCTGACCGGCTCAAGGCTGACTCAGCCTTCCATCCTCCGGAGGTGGATAAAATAAGGACCCAGATGGTTGGGGCCAATGTGCTGACTCTGTAAACTTAGAGAGGGGTGTAAAGCACTACGAAGCGGTATATAAGTCTAAGTGCTATTTTCTTTCCTTCCTTCCTTCCTTCCTTCCTTCCTTCCTTCCTTCCTTCCTTCCTTCCTTCCTTCCTTCCTTCCTTCCTTCCCATCCATCCTTTCTTCCTTCTTTGCATCCATTCACCCTTTCTTCCTTCTCTCCATCCATCCATCCATCCACCCACCCACCCACCCACCCAGTATTGCAGGCTGACTCTGCCCACTGCCAACAGTTCGATTCTGACCGGCTCAAGGTTGACTCAACCTTCCATCCTTCTGAGGTGGGTAAAATGAGGACCCAGATTGTTGGGGGCAAATATGCTGACTCTGTAAACTGCTTAGAGAGGACTAGAAAGCACCATGAAGCAGTATATAAGTCTAAGTGCTATTGCTCTTGCTACTTTCAATTTTAAAGAAGAGAGAATCTGCTAGGCTTAACCTGAGACTTACCCATCTCTGCAACTTTGAGGGCTAATTAATGACATTCAAGAACCCATGAAACTCAAGAATCCATGAAACATGACACTATTGTCATCCAATTAATCTAACAAAGTCAAGAAGGCTCTTTCGAAGCATATGCAGTAATAGATGAATTAGTGCTTCAGAGACCCCAAGGTTCTTCATTGTCTGATCTTTTTCTGTGAAGTCAATCACAAGGGCACTCTGAAAATTTATCTAATCATCACCCCATAGATCTCATCTTACCTGAAAGTTATGGCATAGGAATCCAGTTCATCTCTCTTCCTTATCAGGAAGGCTCCATCCCTTGGAATCCGCATCAGCATGTCTTCTGCTTCTCCACGACTCAGGTTGCTGTAATACCAACTAACCGAGGAAAAAGGGGATTGCAGTTTTAAAAGAACATAATCTCATGAATATGTAGTTTCAGACACCAGATGGTGAAAGGAGGACATGATTCCTTCTTTCTGCAGTCAACAATGACTCCTGCATGTTGATCCTGTTGGGTTTTTCCCTTCCTGCCATCTAAATCCAGTCCTTTAGACTTTCAAACCAATAGTCAAATATAGGTGGGGAGCTGGGTACAAAGATAGTTTTCCTACCAGCTCAATTCCAGCTTAACTGAAGAGAAAAAAAAAACTTACCCAACATAAACCCAATTTCAAAGGTGTAAGCAGAAGAACTGTAAGAGTTAATTTGCAGCAGTTTCAGAGGTGAAGACAGAAGTAGCACTGTAAGAGTTAATTCACAGCTTTAAAGAGAGGCCCCAATGAAAACACAAGCCTGGAAGATCATGTCTATCCTCATTACCCAGAATATACTATAATATGATTTAGCATAGTGGTCTCCAAACTTGGCAACTTTAAGACTTTTTGGACTTCAACTCCCAGAATTCCCCAGCCGGTATGGCCGACTGAGGAATTCAGGGAATTGAAGTCCACAGGTCTTTAAGTTGCCAACTTTAGAGACACCTTATTTCGCAGAAAGACAAGCATAGGGCGATGTAAGCTCCTACTTCCATTCTGACCTTATTGCTTTGCCTTGGAAGCATGTTTTATTAGAATTCAGCTAGAAAGTAACTTCTGAGAAGATATTAGCTTGTGAATCTGCTTAAAGACTCCAACCAAGCATTGGGCAGATAAGTTTCACAAGCTTCAGAATCTCCATCTTTTCCCTAAAATCAGATCCTCTGACCTCAGGGACTGGAGCAGGTAAAGATTTAAACTAGTGGCTGGGAGATAGAAAGCTGTATCAAGATTGCTTCCCTACAAGTCCCAAAACATGCTACAAAATTTAGGCGACCAAGCTAATTTTGGAGCCTGTTTAATTTTGGTTTGGGGAACCAAAACAATAAAATATTAGGCACTCGAATGTCATGTCTAGTTTACTTCAGACCTTTTACAAATTGTAATCGAAAGAGTCTAAGGCATCTTTCCTTGTGTCCTAAAACAAAGAAACTGCATTATTCCCTATCTCTGGAGCTGCTAAAATGAAGGTTTGATTCCTCCCTGGTCATGCCATAGAGGAAACAGGCAATAAAAAGCGGCCCATCCTTCCTTAGAGTTCATGACTTGGTTGGCTTTGCAAAGAACTGAGTGAAAGTATTAGCAATTGAAAGAGATCTCCATGGAAATGAGTCATAAATACCTTTAGCCACTCTGCATGTAAAAACCAACCCCCCTAAAGAGGGAATCTACATCTGTAAGGAGGTAACCAAGCCCAGCCTGTTGTTTTAACTTTGTTTGCAAAGCTAGAGAGACATTCCCCTTTACTAGAATTTAGAGGCAGTCTCAAGTCTAAGGACGCCAGCCTATATTCCTCAACAAAGGGAAATCGCCTGATCACAGTTTGCTCCAAACATTAATTTAAATCACAGCATCCTGTGATGAGGACTCTTCAAAGCATAACTGCCTGCAATCAAGCTACCTGTTGCAGCACCCTCTAGTGGTCAACCAGTGCACTGCACCAGCGTATTCCAGACCTTGCAATGCACCCCAATGGCCAACACTTGTATTGCACCAGCTCTCTTCCAGAGCTTGCAACACACTCTAGTGGCTAACCAGTGTACTACACCATAATAGCAGACTTCCAATATTTGAGAGAAGAGGTGGCCGACCTATTCTCCCAAAGGCAGAACAAGAAGTAACAGATGAAACAAATCAAGGACAGAATTCATCAGAATAAACCGAAATTTCCTGACAGTGAGAACAATTATCAATGGAACAGCTTGTCTCCGGAAGTTGTGGGAGCTCCATCACTAGAGGCTTTTAAGAAGAGATTGGACAACCATTTGTCCAGAATGGTATAGGGTCTCCTGCTTGAACAGGGGGTTCGATTAGAAGACCTCCAAGGTCCCTTCCAACCATTGTTCTGTATTATTCTGTAATCCTCTGTCTTAAGGGAATGTTTCCCCATCTAAAACAGGGGTGTCAAACTTGCTGCATCACATTGCTGTCCCGTGATGTTTCACAACTTTTTCCCCTTCGCAGAGCTGGGGTGGGTGTGGCCTGCGCATGAGGCATCTGGGCCACAGGCCGCCAGTTTGACACCTGTGATCTAAACCATTCCATTCCAAATAGGCACTCCTTGGACAAAATGGGTGCCTCAGAGCCAGGAAATTACCCATCCCGTCCTTTGAGTAAGAGGAGAAGTGTCAGGATTCCGTCAGTTACCCCAATTAAATCATGAGTCTCGAGCCAAACTTCCAAAACTTCAAAAGGATTTATTGGGAGTTCGTGTGTCCAGGACTGCCTGGCTGTAGCTGAGTCTGAGACACATAATTCATTGTCACCCTTGACCCTGGTTCTCCCCTCACCCCTGGGTGTATCATAATTCATACTCTCCAATGGAGCACATCCATAGCCAAGAGTCATCCATCGTGCTCTCCAGTTAGATTTTTGCATGGCAGAAACTTCAATCACCTAGTTACTATCTTTGAAAAACTATTTATGGAATGTACTTTCGATTTCCAAGCTGCTCTTTCAAACCTCTTTCCTCCCTCCCTTTCTGTTGGCAACTCTAAAAAGACCATAGAAATATTTTATGAGTTGACAACAAGAGTGTGTTGAAATGTTATTATCTCTCCCTCAGACACCACACACATACAAGAGAGACAGGCAAGTGGACAAGGCTGTGGCTTGCAGCTCATGTGCCTCTGCCAAGACGCTCCACCAAGCGCCATTTCTCCAAATTTTCTCAGAGACAACAAAGCCAACCCAAGAAAAAGACAGCAAAGAGTTAAGCCGGGTAAACTGCAACAGAGATGAAATCCATAAACAACAAACGATAAAAGGAGTGAAAGTAAGGCAAGGGAATCCTGCTCAATTAACACACACAAACACCCCCCCCCCCCCGTTTCTCTCTTGGTCAAGGGATTATTTTAGGGCAACTATTCCCAGGAATATTCCAGACTCCTGAGGTCAAACTGGCTATTCAAGGCATAATTTCAACACCACGACCAGCTCAGCTGACTTTCCTTGTTGTTTAAATCAAATTCTCCATCAGCCACCATAGCAAAGACCAACAGAAAAGCTTCGGCATTAAAAATAGCATTTCACCCCGCCCTGGAATTTCCTTTTGGCTCCAACGTACTTCTTAGATTCGTGAGGTTTGGGATTCGGGACGGCGTCAGTCAAACGGAGCTCAAACTCAGCGCACCGTAAATGGGCTTCTTTGTAATGCTGGATTAGGTCAGAAATGCTGTCAAAGGTGAGGTTATTGGTCAGGTAATATTTTATGCTGTCTCCGTCCGTAGAAGACCGAATGTGGCAGTGTTGGACTCTACCTGATCTCCTAGGAGAAACGAGGGGGGGGAAAACAAACATTTTTTGAAAGAAGTCGTGTTCTTCTTTTAGTTTATGAACTGCAACTGTTTGCGTTAGGAAAAGAAGATGGACGGAGTCTCCTCAATGATGCAAATGGGAATAAGACAGAGGGGTCCTTGGTGCTCTCTTTCATTATTCAACTGGGTAATATCATCAGGACTAGAAGGGAGTAGGGTTTGGGAGGAGGAGGAGGTGAGTGCTTCTGAGCTTGGTTGTTTTCTGGCAGACATTTTATTACCAACCTAGGTAACATCATCAATGCTAGAAGAATTTGTGGAGTTATGAGAAAAGGGAGGAGGAGGAGGAGGACTAGGGGGGTCAGTGCTCTCTGAGCCTGGTTGCTTTCTTGAAGACAATTCATTACCAAACTAGGTAACACCATCAGTGCTAAAAAAAAATGGGGCTTGTTTATATATCAGTGGCTTGTCCTTTCAGTTTTGGTGGGAGTGTTGTTTTCTTCTTTGTAATTCCTTCTTGATTAGGCTGTTTATTGTTGCGTCTGAGTCAGTAGTTCCTTGACTACGGTAAACAGAGAGCAAACCCCATCCGTTTCCAGCACTGATGTTGTTACCTAGTTTGGTAATTAAACGTTTGCAAGAAAGCCACCAAGCTTGGAGAGCAGCAAGGACCCCAACCATTCAATCTGTGTACAAATATTCGTTTTAATGATGTAGAGATAATTCTTGACTTATGACCTTAACGGAACCTGTCCATCATGGTTGTAACTCATGGCGATGACCCGGAATCTGATTTTACAACCTTTTTTTGTGGAGATCGTTAAGCAAACCATAATTCACTATGGGCTGCTTTGGGGGGGGGGGAAATACAGAAGTAAAATGCCAATTTTCGGCAAAAAGTAGGCTGGTTGGTTGACTTGAAGTCCAGACATCTTAAGTTTGAAAAAACACTGCTTTAAAGTGTTTTACCTCCTTAGACGTGCTTCAAAGACAGCCAAAACGTTAGAACAAATTCAGGAAACAGCTTGCTTAGTCCCTAAACAATCGACTCATTTAAATCAGGATCTTTGTTTTTCCACTTCCAATTATGTATAACATTTCATAACAGGATGACAACAGGAGCGGAATTTGGGCACTGGTGGAACCATTCATGGATTATATTCAGCCTCACTACATTCGCTCATGTCATCAACAGTAATTTTAGTACATCTCTCCCCCACGCCCAAAATGCATCTTTTTCCAATGAGAAAAAACTAGATTTGTACACCAAAACGGGAAAGGTGGTAAAGGTTTCCCTTGCACATGCTACGTGCTAATCATTCCTGGCTCTAGGGAGCAGTACTCATCTCTGTTACAAAGCCGAAGAGCCAGTGCTGTCCGAAGACTTCTCCGTGGTCATGCGGCCGAAGGCGCACGGAAGGCTGTTCCCTTCCCAGCAAAGTGGTCCCTATTTTTCTACTTGCATTTTGACATGCTTTCGAACTGTTCATTTGGCGGAAGCTGGGACAAGGAGCCGGGAGCTCACACTGTTACCTGGCGCCAGGGATTCAAACTGCCAAACTGCCGACCTTTCTGATGGACAAGCTCAGCGTCCTTAGCCACTGTTCCAAATTTTGCCCTTACCAGAACGAGAGGGTGTAATCATTTGGGTAGGCTTCACTCTCCCTGACCAAGAACGTCCCATCTTTGCCACCCATTTCGGCACAATATTCCTGCAGCAGCTTTTCGGCTGTGGTCCTCCCTTCTGCCATCTTCCCATGGAACCATTTCTCACCGTAGTGTAGCTCCGTGCTTTTCACTTCCTAAAATATAACGAAGAATATTTCATCTGTCTTCAATTTGGCATTACAACTGATCACGTATAGCTCGTCCTTAACTTATATCCGCAACTGGGATTGGTTACTAAGTGATGTAGTTGTTAGGTGAGTCATCACATGACTAGATCGGATTTTATGAGCATTTTTTAATTACAGTGATTAAGTGAATCACACAGGTAAGTAGATCTGGCTTGGTTGCCAAGCACCCAAATTTGTAATCATGTTACGACAGGGGTGGTGCGATGGTTGTACCTTTGAAGTGACTTTTTCCAAGAGCAGTGTAACTTTGAACCATGGGTACATGAATGTAAGTCAAAGTATCAAGTTTGAACCACACTTATGCTGTTGCAACTACTATCGCTTCTCAACTTGCCAATGAACTAGAAGGGAGGGAAGGGTAAAATGGAATGTAGACTCCAGACACCAAGAAGACAAATCCTGAGAGCCAAGGATACTTCAGCAGGTGTTTGGAAAACCCAAAGACACTTTCTCATAACAATAACACTCATTTGGACAATATCACTGCACTATTAGAGGGAGGGAAAATTCTATATTCCAATTATGGGGGATTGTGTGGGAATTAGCCAGAGCTGTTTTTGCCTTAATTAGTGCTGAAATGATGTACTCAGGAAAGTTCTGTGTTAGAGATTGGATTGTCTTGATCGTGTTTGCTTGGTTGGGTTCATCAGTTGGAACGTTGACACAAAGATTACCTGTACTCACAAACAGCTTGGCCCGATTTGATAGGATTAATAGTTTGCCAATCATTTTCACTGCTGGTTGAAATACTGCCCACCTTAGCAGAAGGGTAGTTGCTGGCTAGCTTTGATTTAATTTGATTGATTTAATTTCAAATTTTTGATATAATTTTAATATTTTTACTTAAATTTAGATTTAATTTTAATGTTTGATTTACTTGTAAGTTTTGGTTTAATTTTGATTTAAATCTTCCAGAGTCGCTTGATGTCAGGTGGCATGTAAATTTAATAAAAAGTAAAATAAGTAAAATACATAAGTTTACGTGTTTACATACCCTTGATGGTTCTTCTTCAGCATTCTGTTCTATGTCATCACTGAAGGACAGCTTTCCACTGGCTATGGCACAATAATGGCGAGTCCATTTCTACAAGGTCAAAAATGGTATAAAGACAAGTTTGTTCCCAAATCAGAAAAAGATAGCAATAAACTGTTTAATATATCTCTTTTCCCTCCTCATTTCTCCGTGATGAATGCCAGCTACAAAGGAACTTCTGTGCCAAGTAGGAGCATTGGTTACCTGGTCAATGGTGTCCCACATGTAGAGTTCCCCTTGTTGCTTCTTTTCCTCTTTCTTATCTTCTGTGTTCACATCTACATCACCTTTGGGTCCCAATTTTTTATGCTGAGGTAAATGAAGAAAGCAATGATGAGAAACGAACACCTTGGATGAGTTCTCCAAGACTTTTCGCTTGAGTTTTTGCTCTAAACAACATCCTTAAAGAAGACAATGCCCTATTCAAAGAACATGAGAGTTTTCTGCTCCATGTCCAAAGACCAACTGCTTCCTCACTTCACTTTCCTGTGATAATGACTTAACTTCTGATTATTTACGCTGCTCCTTCACTGTTGACTAAGAAAGACAGTATTTGATGACCAATTTGTAGCATAATTTAAGAGCTGGCACTTAATGTATAAACAGTATCTATATGTAGATATGAAGTATCATTTTCTGTAGGGGTGAGTGGGCTCTGAGGTAATTTTGATCCTTGGCAACTTTTCTTAGTTAGATTTTTGGATGTGGTGTGCCACCATTTTCTTTCTAGGACCGAGGAAGAAGAACTGGCCCAAGGTCACCCAATTGGTTTTTGTGTCTAAGGGGGCCCAGACTCCTGGTAGCCCTGTTTCTAGCCTGGTCCCTTGAATCAGAACACCAAATGGGCTCTCTTATTTGGGTTAGTCTTGACTTCTGGTGATGTTGTGGTTCGTTGGCAGCAGGTGTGGACGGCTGAGGTCTCGGAGAGCGAGGACTCAGATCAGGGGCCCGCATGTGATGCAGGGATGGGTTCAGGACCATCAGGGAGTGGAGTGCTGCTTTGAAGATTGTGGAGGCTGGAAGCAGTGATGAAGAGGTCCCCGAGGAGCCTGTGCCCAGTGTGTGTGCGTGCAGGGCTGCTCGAAGGAAAGGGCAGCTACAGCAGCATGGGCAACTCAGGACTAAGGCTGCAAGGTAATGGCCTTTCACTGAGAAGATAATAGCCAGCTGAGAAAGCACAGTTCTTTGCAGAAAGCAAAGAAGTTTGATATTCGAGCCTGGTGGATATTAGGAATATCCGAGTTAGTGTTGGAGACTCTTTATTGTTTAAGAACTTTATCTGT
Organism: Hydrophis major; assembly: GCA_033807585.1. Classification (NCBI taxonomy): domain Eukaryota; kingdom Metazoa; phylum Chordata; class Lepidosauria; order Squamata; family Elapidae; genus Hydrophis; species Hydrophis major. Next base: position 8,334,875 of record CM066338.1, read on the forward strand.
TGTTCTTGGCAGCCTTGCACAACCTCTTGGCAAGGCTCTTTCTTATCGGAGCTAATTAATTGGAAGCAGCCTTTTATCTGTGAAGAACCAGGATTCGTAAATGAAACAGTAAAAGGCTGTGCTGTTACTTTTGTTTTGTGTTTACTTTCTTGGAACCAGGTTTTGGTCAGAACAGGTGAGGATATGGATGGATTCCTGATGTTTTCCTGGCAACTTTTGGGAAGTGGCTGTTTCTTTGCTTTCTTCCCAGGGGGGTAAGTCACCCAGGTAGCTTCGTGCATAAGGCATGATCTTAAAACCACCACAACAAAATGGTTCTTAACGTGTCACTTGCTCCCCTATAAACCCACCAACATTTTTTGAGATTAAAGGCCCCTTGACTTCGAGTCAGGAATGTCTTCGTTTCGTGAGTTTACAGAAAATCCCCAGAGATGTACAGCTATACCAATTTACAATCATTCATGTAGGGATCATTTAAAAGTTACAAAAGCAACTAGAAAAAAGTGACTTATGACCATTTTTCATGCCTGCAACTTTTGTAGCAGCCTCGTGATCACGTGATCAAAATTCAGATGCGTAGAAATTAGTTCACGCTAATGACCGTTGCTGGGTCCCGAGGTCACGTGATCATCTTAGGCGACCTTCTGACAAGGAATGCCAATGGGGAAACAGGGCTCACTTAAGAACCATGTTCCTAACTTAACCACTGCAGTGATTCCCTTAACAACTGAAACAAGAAAGGTTGTAAACTCACTTAACAACTGTCTTGCTTAGCCATGGAAATTTGGGGCTCCCTTGTGGTCGTAAGTCGAGGACTACCTTTGGAATAAGGAAAGTTTCCAATCTAGACATATAAAAGCGAAAGGCCACTCACGCTATCATCACAAAATCTCCAGAACTGTAAAGCCTATAAACTTGAAATTTGTCACGTATGTTCCTCTTGGCTTCTAGGTGCTCACTAAGAAAGGGTTTTTCAAAATGACCATCAGAGCATTAGTATTTGGTATATTATTATTAACACGCTCTGATGCTAAGGAGTTCTACTCCCCCTCCCCACCTGAAAAGAAATCTGTCCCAAATACAAAACACAAGCAGAGGAGTTTCAATTTCAGTTTCAGAGGAGCAAGCAGCTTTAGTACAGAACAGTTGAGCTAAGCTACGCCCAAGCTCCTTGCTGTCTCCTTCTTGCTCACACAGCAAATACTGCTTCAATTTCCAAAGCAGCCCTCAACTCTCTCTCACATACACTGACAGGACGCTAGCCAGATGAATACCAATGGATGCTGGTAGGCAGAAGCAGAATTAATTTTTTCCTTATTTTCCTCCCCAAAAACTAAGCCCAACCACAATAGTTTCAAGCTAGTATTGAATAAATTGGTTTTATCTTCGCTCACATGTATTTCTGTTTTAAGTTGTTTTGACTATCCTACCTAATCGATTAATTCTAATCACAGAAATTAACCATGGGGGGGATCTAAATTGTTCAAGAAACCTACACAGATTGTACTGAAGATCAAAGTCTCTGCCTAAAACCTCACTGTATACAGTTTACTTGCTTTGGAAAATTTCAGTTTCCATAACTGAGGATCGCGGGCACTCGAGGTTAATATTACAATAGTGCCTAATGCTCAACAATTCAACTTTGAAACACACAAATGCAAAAGTCGCTTTCCTTTGCTACTCCCCAGTGAAATTTGTCTGTATTTCCAGGGTTTGTTCATGAGGAAGATCAAGCCTGCCAAGATGTACATCTGCTTCACTGTTCGGAATTATTAAGCACAAGATTAATTGTTTTACGGTAGGCGCTAGTTACGAATGAAATTGTTCTAATGAATGGTCAGTTCTGATCAGGACGAAAGCTGGCTGCTAACGGAAGCAAATGTCGTATTAGATTAATATCTCACATGTTTTATTGTACTGTGAGTTTTACAGAGTTTGTAGGTCAGTGTATATTCTCCCCTTTATCAGAGAGATTGCCAGGGAAAACAGACAATGTTTATGTAGGCTTTCTCCTCCCGGCTATTATGCATGCAGTTGCAAAATTCTGTGTTGCTGCAATGTCTACCAGAAAAAAAATTGGTTACAGAATTTTAGCTGTCAACTTGTGCCAATTTTTTGGAGATATATCTACAATTTTTGGAAAATGATATTTAACTCACATACTTATCGGCTCTCCACTCACATAAACCAGGGAGTGACCCTAACTAACTATTCGAGAACACATATTTTCTTAACAGGGATACTATTAATGTACTATAATGAGTCAATTCTATTTTCTTTATATACTGTCAATAGTGATGTCTATTGCTGGTTTAAGACCATAATAATGTTCTGTTCTGTTCTGTTCTTGTTCTTATTCCTATTCTATTCTATTTCTATTCCTTATTCTATTCTATTCTTATTCCTATTCTATTCTATTTTATTCCTTCTGCATTCTATTCTATTCTATCGTATTCTATTCTTCATTTATATTCTATCCTATCTTATCCTATCCTATCTATCCTATCCTTCATTCATATTCTATTCTATTCTATTCTATTCTATTCTATTCTATTCTATTCTATTCTATTCTATTCTATTCTACTCTACTCTACTCTATTCTATTCCATTCCATTCCATTATCACAATATTTAAAAAATAATGCATTTGCTGGAAAAGAAGATAGAAGAGGATATCTGAGCCCTGCCTCTGTGCACAGATCTATCATAGCTTAATAAAGCTGCTGTTGCACTTATCATCAGCTGGCTTCCAAACAAATTTATGGCCCAGTTTGTCATCTATAAAACTGTGGTTCAGAACCTGAAAAACTACAGGAGCATATCTCTCTACTCTCCCAGCATCCTACATTTCCAGTGGCCAAATAGGAACATTTCCACCACTGAAAGAACTTGTATATCAGAGGTGGTATTCAGCAGGTTCTGACCAGTTCTGGAGAACCGGTAGTGGAAATTTTGAGTAGTTCAGAGAATTGGCAAATACCACCTCTGACTAGAGATTTTACAGTATCCTTCCCCTGCCACGCCCACCAAGCCACGCCCACAGAACCGGTAGTAAAAATTTTTGAATCCCACCACTATTGTATAGCATCATCTTCTTTTAATAACCCCATAATTCCTTGTGGGATGCAGAGTCTGAATGGAGCTAGCAGGGTGTTTTAGTGGCCGGATGCCCTTCTGTCACCAATGCGAGTTTTTTTTTTTCAGCAGATCTATTCTCAGTGTGCCCAGAGAAAGAAGCATCTGCCTCTATACCTAGGATCAAACTCACAGACTCCTGATTGTGAGGCGAGAGCTCCACCTCCAGGCCACCACACCACTCCTATGAGAGGTCTTGTATATGCAGTACCCAAATTCTTTTGATAATATTGCTTGACTGTGAATTATATATATTAGAGCCGGAGGAAATAAAATAATCATGTGATTCAGGTCCCTTTGGATTGTTCTTTTGATATATATGATATATGATATATGATATATATATATATATATATATATATATATATATATATATATATATATATATATATATATATATTCTGAGGTTCTCGCGGGTATTTGTATGTGGATCTTTGGTTATTCGGGTTTTCTCCCGCGTAAGATTGGAAGTATCTAGGCAACGTTTCGATGAAGTCTCATTCATCATCTTCAGGCTTGTGTCTTCGGCTCTGAGAAGCACAGAGCCGAAGACACAAGCCTGAAGATGATGAATGAGACTTCATCGAAACGTTGCCTAAATATTTCCAATCTTACGTGGGAGAAAACCTGAATAACCAAAGATCCATGTGTGTGTGTGTATGTGTGTGTGTGTGTGTGTGTGGTATTCAGCTTTGTTCGGGTATTTTCCCACGTCATTATGTATAACACAATACAGAAGCCTGATGATGGCAGATGAGATTCTGCCGAAACGTTGCTACAGCTTTAAAAGCACAACTATAATGATGTGGGAAAACACCCGAACAAAGCTGAATAACATACATACATACATACATACATACATACATACATACATATATATAAAATGTCAACAATCATGATCAGGTGATCGTGGGATGCTGCAAACGGACGAAAAGATCAGCTGATTGCCAAGTACCCCAAATGCAAGTGTGTTTGTGTGTGTGTGTGTAGCAACCAGGAACCACTGTAACTTCAAACAGTCACTAAAGCTACCACTTGTAAATCACGAACTACCTGCAGTTACATAGTTTACAAAGGGATAGTTATAATGGAATATAGTTATCCTTTGTTGAAACTGTTTTGTAGAACTCCATAAATGTATAAAAAGCCCTTCTGTATAAAATCTTCCTTGATGTGGCACTGCCTATTTTGCCCTCTTTTCTTCTGTTATTGCTTTATTCCTTTTCTCTTTGTTCTCTTTTTATTAAATAAACTTTTAAAAGAATGAACAGACAGACGGATGAATAGTAGAAAGCCAACACTGTACCAAATCCAAAGCTGAAGAAGATAAATTAAAGAAAAAACATCTTGGGGCATTTCCTAAATCTTATACTTTCTATCACGCAGTGTGATGCCCAAACGGGCGTGGCACAAAGGCAACACAATCAAATAAGCAAGAAGTGTCCCTTTATTATCTCCAACTTTGCTCCCAATGTCCAGTTATCTTTAGCTGGAGAAAAATCTCTCCCAAGAACAGTCTTTAAGTGGAGGAAATTCAATCCGAAAACAAAGTACATACAAACTGTAAATAAAAATCCACACAAGCCACGCTGCAGCAATTAACTGGACAGGACAGGAGAAAGAATTGCAGACTTGAAAGTCCAGCAAAACACACACAATTGGGAAGACGCCAGGAACCCAAATAAGCCTCAACAATACCAGATAAATCATGATTTGCTCTCAACATTTTGCTGTGCACAACTCCCGTTTTTAAAGGCTGTGTTCCCAGCTGCACCTAATGAAGGGAATCAGGGCCCTTTCCTCCCCCATAAGCCATGCAACCCACATTGCTCCCTTCTCTGTTCCTCCCAGTGTGCCCTAGGATGAAGAGGGCATGGACTTGGTTCATCCTCTGAACTCCCTCTCCCTTGTTATACCTCTCCCCTGCTGTGCCCAGCCAGACTTTGCCCTTCCCCAGTTTCTTCCACAACCAATGGAGCCCTACTCCCATTCCTTGTCAGCTGCTCAGCCTCCCTTCCAAATCAGATTCCAACAGGGGCGTGACACCCAGGGAGAAAGTTCTCAACAACAGGAAACCTCCATCTCACTTCTCTTCAAGAGAGCAAGACAAGAGGAAGACAACTGCATACGTGCATTTTATTACATTTTTTTTTTTACTGCCAAATCAAACTTACTTTGATGATGATCTTCCCTTTCAACTGAGTTGGGGATGGGAGCTGATCAGCACTGGCTTCCACGGGCTTTGCTAGAAGCTGGTCTCCAAATACTTCCCGGAACACCTTTGCTATGTGGCGCTGCTGCTCCACATTGCAATGCTCTTCGATTGACAGGATCACTGGGTAACTTCAGAAAAAAGAGAGACACACTCACCAAGAGGGTAATAAGATTTCCCTTGGATCCATCATGACTTTGGTAGGCTAGAGCAATGGTCACCAACCAGTGGGCCGGGGACCACTGGTGGTCCTCAAGAAAATTTTGGTGGTCCGCAGAGAAATTTCAACCCTGAAGCAATTAATCCAAGCTGCGTGGGGACACAAGGCTGCGCTGCCCACATGACCTGTGGGATTATAAGGCTTGCGTCGCTTGCATTGTGAACAACACGAGGTAGTGAGGGAGGGGGGGAAAGGGCAGGGGGGGACTTGCCCCACTCACCCCATATGCCTCCCCTGGCCACCAGGCTGCTTCTTTCCGCTTCTTTCTTCTTCTGCTTTTGGCTGTACACAAGAAAAGCAGCAAAAGTCTTTCTTTCTCTCCTCCAAATTCCACCAGAAATGAGACTTTGGGACCCTGCAAGGCCTCCTGCTCCAAGAGGCTGCACCAGCGTGAGAAGTCTCACAAAGACTCATTTCTGGCGGAGTTTGGGGGAGAGAGAGAGAGAGACTTCTGTTGCTTCTGCTGCTTTCCTTGCATGAAGCCAAAAGTTTCTCTCTCTCTCTCTCTCTCTTTCCCCCTGAGAACAGAGCTGGAGACGGTATCCTGCAATCCCAAATAATGAATGATTGATTGGTAGGAAAATGGGGTGGGGAATTTACCTGCAGACTTTTTTGGGAATTGTCCCAGGGTCTTTGGTCCGCGGGATTTAAAATTATGACTTTGGTGGTCCCTGAGGTCCAAAAGGTTGGTGACTCCTGGGCTAGAGTTTAGTCCAATGTTTATGGAGGTTCTCAATTATCCAGGTCATGGTTGTCCCAAAAATGCTTTTACCAACAGGCAACTGGACTTGCTTAGTTTTTTTTTTCTTTGGTGAGAAACCAAAACCAAAACATTTTCAAAGAAAGAAAAAAAACCAAGGAAGTCTGTTGCTTTTTGAAAAAAAAAGCATCTTTGGGTTTCGCTTAGTGTTTCTTAACCTTCACAAATTTAAAATGGGTTGACTTCAACTCCCAGAATTCCCCATCAGGCCTGGCTGGCTGGAGAATTCTGGGAGTTGAAGTCCACCCATCTTAAAGTTGTCAAGAGTGAGAAATATTGGTTTAGTCGTTGTAAGAATAGGCCCTGCAAACCTTGAATCTATAGCGAATCAACTTGGAAAGAGCTCCGGAATGTGAATTAATTCTGCTTTATTTTAAGGCTATATTAACAGACTCTTGCAAAGCATACAAAAATAAAATGCCCGTTTTCCATGTTATCAAGGGGAACTACCTACAAATTTCTTGCTGTCTCTTTTACAGCCTGGTAAGATAAGGAAGCTCCTTTCTGGATTTCTTTCTCTGCCTGTTATGCAGTTGTGGGCTAGATACTTTCTTATCTAATTGTTCCCAAGCATCAGCTCTTTCCCTCATTCTCACACATAGTTGCAATTGCATGTAAATTGAAGAAATATGGTAGGTGGGCTTTGAATCTGTTTGCACAGTTGACAGTTCTTTACTAACAGAGCCAATAAACCGTTCATAATTGGCCACTTATCTATTGGCAATTAAATTTAATCTTCCACTGTGAGTTGTATGACAGCTGAATTCCCAGAACTGGTGCTCTTTATACCAATGTGGCCCAGAGGAAATCAAATAAAGCTTTTCTAGCAAAGTAAGTTTATTCATTTATTTAGTGTACAGTATCTACAGAGGTCATGCAAACCCTGATATACAATGCTAATAAAACACACTGTACATACAAATATAACTTGAAATAAAGCATCAGCAAATATACACATAGAAAGACATACAGATGGAAAGAATGTGGCAATACAATAGATTAGATAAAATATTAAAATAAAACTATGATAAAATCACTATATGGCACCATAGTTGCTATAGGATAGATGTTATAATTAATTAAATTAAGTAAGTTACTTCAAACATTTGAAAATAGCCAGGAGATCAACTTGGATTCTGCAAGTAGGAATTTTGTGAAATCTCTTCTAGTCTGTAAGACAATGTTTTGAATGCCAAACACACTTGAAAAGTAAGAACAAAGAGGGGAGTAGTGGAATTCAAAATATTGCATTTATTTTTGCAGCAGAAAATTCTGAAAAGTATTATTCTGTGGCTAATTAAAAATAATTAGCACTTACTCAGATGCTACAAATGCGTGGTCCTTAATTGCTTGCACAACATCATCAAATTTAATTTTGGTGGTTCGTGTCCATCCATGATAAATAATTGGTTTTCCGTCTGGACCATCCCAGCAATCCACTAATACAGCCAACAAAAAGTAAAACATTTAATTACAACGAAGGAAATATAAAGTTAAATATTGATAGAAGAGAACATCTATAGCTCAGGGTTGAACTGTCAGATCTCTCTGAGCTTGGTTTTTTTGCAGATGTTTTCTTACCCAAACTAACTAAAAGTAGCACTGATGACATTACCTAGTTGGGTAATGAAATGTCTGCTATAAAACTACCAAGCTCAGAGAGCACCAAGGACCTCAAAGTTAAATATTTAATGGCCCACTAAGTAAATGAAAAGTTGAGTGACAAATTAGATACTTCTCAGCTATTAATTTTGAAATGCAATGCAAAGAACTGGAAGCTAAGAATGCTGAAAAGGAAAGTCTTATCATTTCTCTTCTACCTCTTTGTGTCAGCCAGATGAGTTTAGATGAAGGATTTCATATTTGAAGAACAGTAACAATAACAACAACAACCCAGCAACACAACACAGAGTGCAAATCTGGATTTGAACTACAAGGTTCTGTGCCTGACATTCTGCTTTTTTGAACCACCATTTTGATAAGACTTGTTTCACTAATCAAAACAAGAAACCCCAGGGTTAGTTCCTTGATATATAAGATAAAGAAGCAATGCAAAAGCATTCACTACAGTGGCTGCCGTGAACAACAGAATCCAGAGTAATTCAACAGGAAATTCATAAGAACTGATAATAATTTGTTTATTTTAATAGACAACTCTAATATCTGTCATTTCCTTTTCCTTCGGTAAACTGCAGGTGCATTTCAGCATCAAAAGTAGAATTAGTTTAATAAACAAAGGCTTGATTATGATGATCCTCTTAAAAACATTACTGCTCCTGAAAGGTTTTAGATTCCAATATTGTAGCTCAGGGTTGAAATGAGGATTCCTTAGTGTTCTCTGGGCTTTGTTATTTCCTTGCAGACATTTCATTACCAAACTAGGTAACATGATCAGTACTGATTATATTAACCTAGCTGGATAATGAAACATCTGTAAGAAAAGAACCAATTGAGAGAGGACCAAGAACCCCTCTGACTTTACATTATTACCATAGTTTAAGAAAATATAATTTTCTTATGAGTGGTCCTTGGTGCTCTCTGAGTTTGGTTGTTTTCTTGCAGATGTTTCGTTACCAAACTAGGTAACATTATCAGTGTTACCTGATATAGCATTAGTGATGATGTTACCTAGTTTGAGTAATGAAACATCTGCAAGAAATCAGCCAACCTCAGAGAACACCAAGGACCCCTCATAAAAATTTATATTTTTTTAAATTACGGTAATAATTCAAAGTCTGAAGGATTCCCCTCATATCAATCCTGAGCTACAAATATTCTCCTTTATTAATGAATTTTTAAGTATGGGGTGAAAAGGGAGAAAGAGTTTACTCACACTCAATACATCGACACCCCATTCGTAGACATCTAATGTAAGCTTCTGGGGAAGATTCACTACGAAGTTGATCACCAGTGAGATATCTTAGCCAGAAAGAAAAGAATTCAAAAATGAAATAGAGTTTTTCCATGTTATCAATAGTGAGCAGATAGAATTCTTTATTGGCCAAGTGTGATGGGACACACAAGGAATTTGTCTTGGTGCATAAGCTCTCAGTGTACAATGAAGCAACAAGTGATAAATCATGATCATCATCATAAAATACAGTCAAATCGAAAACCGGCAACTTACGTATTATGGGAAGAAGAAATCCAGTAATGGGATAAAGGATTATTCATATCTTGTGGGTCCACTGAAGCGTACTTCTCGTCCCAAATGGTGTTTTCTTTCGAAAAAAGGTAGGTAAGAAACTACAGTACAGAAAGACAGGCAGATGGAGGGAGGGAGGGAGAGAGAGAGGGGGGGAAAGAGAGAGATGGAGAAATGTAAATAAATGTTATTTACCTAGGATGGACTAATTCAGTGATCACCCTATCATTCCCCATTGTCATTGTGTAGTTGTTTTAAGAAATAAAAGGGGGAAACAGAGGTCAAGAATGAAGGGTCAGAAGATTCGACACGGAGATAGAGTGAGTTCATGCAAATTCATTATATTACATACTTAATTTGATTAATCAATAAATACTTGGCCTGTATCATGGCTAGGGATGTTGGCATACACACATACACATACACACGTCTTTTCTTTCATCTGAACACTCTCAAAGTAAAACCAAGGGCAGATAAATCTCTAAAGCCATTCACAAAGAATCCTAAGGCTGCAAAAGGACCCTAGAGGTTCATCTTCAGTCCGACCCTCCGTCCAAGGCAAATGGCCGTCCAATCTTTTCCTGAAGCCTCCAGCCATGGAGTACCCACAATTCCCAGAGGCAACCTCTTTCATTAATTAATCATTCCTAGTGTCAGGAAATTCCTTCTCCTTTCCAGGTTGAATCTCCCTCTGATAAGCTTCCACCTGTTGCTTCTTGTCTTGCCCTCAAGTGCAATGGACAACAAATCGACCCCTGCTTTCTTTTTATTTTTCATTGCGAAGTTGTGTCCAACCCAACACAACCCCATGGACAACGTTCCTCCAGGCCTTCCTGTCCTCTACTGTCTTCTGGAGTCCATTTAAGCTCATGCCGACTGCTTCAGTGATTCCATCCAGCCACCTCATTCTCTGCTGTCCCCTTCTTCTTCTATTGCCCTCAATCTTACCCACATTAGGCTCTTCTCCAGTGAGTCCTTCCTTCTCATGAGGTGGCCAAAGTCTTTGAGTTTCAACTTCAGCATCTGGCCTTCTAAAGAGCAGTCAGGGTCTCCTCTAGGACTGACCAGTTGGATCGCCTTGCAGCCCAAGGGACTCACAGGAGTCTCCTCCAGCACCAGAGTTCAAAGGCCTCCATTCTTTGGCACTCAGCCTTCTTTATAGTCCAACTTTCACAGCCATACATTACAACTGGGAAAAGCATAGCCTTGACTATACACACTTTTGCTGGCAGGATGATGTCTCTGCTTTTTAATATGCCGCCTAGATTTCTCCAGCAATTGAAAATATTCTGATATTTGATATTACTGCTATGGCTTTTATTTCCGAGAGATCCAATATATGGTTTAATTGCACAGCTGCCCTAAAATGGCAGCAAGTAACATGATTTTAATGGCCAATGGCCAGTTTGTGCAGAATACGTAGGTTCACTAAAGATTTTTACATCTTGAGCGCAAAATATATTTACATACATACACTCAAACTATACCTTTTGAATGCAAACTGACATTAGATAGAAGCTATTGTGATCAAATTAAATGTTGCCGAGAGTCAGTCGAAAATGAGACAGTTGAAAATTTAGAGTTTTGGTTGGATTCTGAAGCCCTGTAAAAAAATTTACGGGAGAAATATTGCAAACAAATTACCCCATTTACCTCATCAACATAGAGGAAAGGTTCGTCCGTTTCCCTCATAGTGTCATCTATAAATTTGGACATCCGTTCTCTTACTTTACTAAGATCCTGTGCCCAAGATTCCTGAAATTACAGAGCGTATCATCAAACATGTCTATTCACCTCCAACATTATCATCTTTGAAAAGGAACAGTGATGTCACAGCAAGGGAACACGTGGGGTATAATGGTTAAGCCGTTGGACAAGGAGTAAGAAGGCCCAAATTCTAATTCCCGTTCAATCAAGAAAAGGTCCGTGGTGGATTTTGGATTAATCCTTCCCTCTCAGCTGAATAGCCAGGGTGCTGTGGTAGCTGGTGAAGGTATTGGATCAGGAACTGGGAGACCTTGGTTCTAGATCTTGTCCCCAACCCAGCCATGATAGCAAGAGAAATCACATTTAGTCTTATATACCGCTTCACTGTGCTTTACAGCCTTCTCTAAGCAGTTTACAGAGTCAGCCTCTTGCCCCCAACAATCTGGCCCCTCCTTTTACCCACCTTGGAAGGATGGAAGGCTGAGTCAACCTTAATATTATTCTGGTATTATATGGAGTATACTAGAAGCAGGGAGATATTACAAGTACAATAGCCAAAGCCAGGCTGATTCCTTTGGATATAAAAATGCATTATTCAGCATCAATCTCTGGAATAAGGTAGTTTTCTAACCATGACTCTTTTGCTATGCCATGGATCCAAACAACAGATCCTACCATATTTAACCATGGTGCCATACATACATGTCTATTGAAAAACAAGAGCATTAGGATCTTCGCACCTGCTGTTCATGTAGCAGAAATCTCTGAAAATCGTGCAAATGTACTGCTGAGGCATCCGGCCGATCTGTATTTCTGCAGCAAAAAAAGTTAAAGCAACTTGACGGGAGGGAAAACACACAATATTCAGTATGTATTCTCACCAAGGTGCGGCTGAGGTTTGGTAAACAAGAGAAGCATTGTCTTTAATCAAAACTGCAGCAGGCTGAGATCTGAGCAATCTATCAGTTCCAATTTCTTGAAAAAAAAAAAAAAAGGATTTGATTTCCATCATTTAAAAGTAACTATCTTCTTCTGGAACCCGTTTCCTTATTTCTTATTTTTTTTCCCCTCCCAAACTGTTGGGTATGTTGGAGAGAAAAATCATTAGGGCAATACCAGTTGAAAAAAATGGGAAAGATTTACATGAAAACACTGGATGGGAAAGGAAGATAGAGAGCAGCAAATGATTATAGCATCCGAGGACACAAATGTTTCATTTCCTGAATTTTAAATAACACTATAAAAGCAGCGCTATGCAACACTTTAGGAAAAAAAATCAGATCAGGAGTTTGGAAGCACGGAGTGATTCTTTGAAGTTATTGTCTCTTTTCACAGGATGGACCCATAGAGATGACAGTAGAACAACCACAACTAACGCAGGAACCCAATTTTCATTGGTAGCAGGGTGAGTGTTAAGCGAGCCACACCTGCTGTTCTGATCTTTTTGACAAGAGAATCCCTGTCAAATAATTCCCTTCTCAAAAAAGGCAATAAAATTGTGTGTGACTCAGTGCAGGTAATAGCAACAAAGATGATTAGGGTACGGGAGGCTAAAACATATCAAGGATGGTTGCTGGAATTGGGCATGTCTAGTGTGATGAAAAAGGGTGACATTATAGCCAGTATCTCAGAGGCTTCCCCAAAGAAGAGGGAGTCCAGCTATTCTCCAAAGCACTTGAGGGCAGGATAAGAAGCAAATGGGTGGAAACTCATCAAGGAGAGAAGCAACCTAGAACTAAGGAGGAATTTTCTGACGGGGAGAACAATTAACCCGTGGAACAACTTGCCTCCAGAACTCGTGAATGCTCCAACACTGGAAGTTTTTAAGAAGAGATTGGACAACTATTTGCCTAAAGTGGTGCAGGGTTTCCTTCCTGAGCAGGGGTTGGACTAGAAGGTCCCTTCCAAGGTCTCTTCCAACTCTGTTATTCCATTCTATCTTTTTTGACAAGGGAATCACTGCAGATATTTAGTGATTCGTGTATCTGTAAAAGGAATCTGGCTTTTCCCGTAGGTTTTGCTTGTAGGGAAGATCCCAAAGTGGTGATCACATGACCCCAAGATACTGCAGTCATCGTACATAGATGCCAGTTGGTCCAAGGGCTGAATTTTGATCAAAGCACCATGGGGATGCTTCAATCATCATAAACGTAGTGTCATGCCCCTTGTTGGAGTCTGAATCTGAGGAGGAAGATGAACAGCTGACAGGGATTGAGAGTGTGGCTCTGTTGGCTATGGTGGAAACTGGGGAAGGGCAAAATCCGGTTGGGCAGAGCAGGGGAGAGGTAGCAGAAGGGAGACGGAGTTCAGAGGAAGACCCAGACCTACCCCCTCTTCATCCTAGGGCACGCAGAAAGGAATGGAGAAGGGAGCAATGTGGGTTGCATGGCTTACGGGGGAGGAAAGAGCCTTGATTCCCTTTATTAGCCACACCTGGGAAGAGAGTTTAAAAGAGATGCAAGCTGAGTGCCGTGTCTGCTGGGAACAAATGTGAGTTTATCTTGTGTTGACTTTGCTTATCTGTGTTCCTGGCATCTTCCCAGCTGTGTAGAGTTATTGCCGTGACTTCACGTCTGGAATTCTTGCTTCTGCCCTGTTGGACCAATTACCTCATCTTGCTTTGACTGGACTTATACAGTTTTTGTTGACCATGTTTTGGACCTGATTCTCTGCAACCAAAGGCTGTTCCTGGGAGAATTTTTCTCCAGCCCAGAAGGTAACCAGGACATTGAGGGCAATGTTGGAGCTAATAAAGGGACTCCAACTGATTATCTGACTGTGTTGCCTTTGTGCCACGCCCCTTTGGGTCATCACACATTGGGATCAGTTGTAAGTTACAGCAGTACTGAAAAAGGTGATATACAACTAGTTGATGCCTATCACAGCATTCCCACAGCCTTGCGATCAAAATGCGGGCGCTTTCCAACTGGCACCTACAGGTAAATCCTTGACTTATGACCAACAATTGAACCCAGAACCGATGTTGCTAAGTGGGAAATTTGTTCAGCGAGTTTTGTCTTCATTTCATGACTTTTCTTGCTGGATTTGTTAAGAGAAGTTGGTGCAGTTGTTCATGTTAGTAACCCCGGTTGTTGAGTGAATCCGGATTTCCCATCGGCTTTGCTTGTCAGAAGGCTGTGAAAGGGGATCACATGATTCCAGGACACTGTGACCATTGTAAATATGAGTCAGTGGCCAAGCATCCAAATATAAACCATGTGCAATGGTCATAAGTGTGAAAAATGGTTGTAAGTCACTTTTTGCAGTGCCGTTGTAACTTCGGTCACTAAACTGTTGTAAGTCAAGGACGATCTGCATCTATGACAGTTACAGTGATCCCAATTGTGGTCATAAGTCAAGGACTACCTGGGAATCTGACTGTTGTTGCGTTTCCACATAATCTTAAATCATAATCCGGATTTATCAGGTGACTGTATGAAGAAACAGAATGGAAACGCCTGGCTTTTCCTCATCTTTTCTATATAGTAAATGAATAATTAGATCCAAGATTTAAAAGCTGTGTGTAAACTTTGTGCTACAGAATTAGGTGTTGCTATTCTGCTCAACTTAACTTAACTCTTTAGCTCTCGACTTAAACATTCCTTTACAGATCGTGGCTTGTTTGCTTTCGATAAACCATAACCCTGGGTTCATGTAAATTATACCAATATGGATAGGTACAAGGAGGACATTTGCTCACAGTGTAGTTCACTAAGCCGAGATCCCTTGCATAAAATAATACACATAGTCAAATTTGCCTCATTAGTTACTCTACTGTGATAAATGGAAGACACAACGTAATTACACTTAAGATTCTGATCAAAACACTTTACATACAGATGTAAATAAAATTGCTTCTCACCCTAAGAGGAACATAGTCGAATCCTTTTTGAATTCATCCAGAACCTGGAAAGAGAAAAATGACAAATAACGAACAAATAATTTTCTTCTGCATAGAACAGTTATTGTCCTGAGAGGAAAAAAAAAGTTGGTTAAACAACTGAAAATCATTAAAAGATTATTATTTTTTTATTTCTATCCTATTTTGGAAAACATGCTTCTTCTTACATTTTCTGCCAACCTACTCAAATTTATATATATAAATTTGTGTTTATACACACACACACACAAACATACATACATACGTGTGTGTGGATATAAACACACACATATATATATGTATGTATAATAGACTTACAGATGTATCTATATATATCTTTATAACTATATATATAAAACTAAGTCTTTTTTGAAGCCCACTCCTGTATGTATGTATGTATAATAGAGTCTTACATATAGTGTATGTATATATATCTTACAGTGCATGTGTATATATATCTATATTTATTTGTTTTCTGAGGTTCTCGCGGGTATTTGTATGTGGGTCTTTGGTTATTCGGGTTTTCTCCCGCGTAAGATTGGCGTAAGATCTATATTTATCTATCTATATAGTATATGTAAGAGTCTACTAAACTGTACATACCTACATACAGGGGTGGCTTCAAAAATTTAGCAATGGGTTCTTGGCCCGGTTGCTGGGTGGGCGTGGCCATGGAGGGCGTGGCTTAGTCAGCCTCATGCACCACGGTGGGAGGGGCGTTTTTTTCCTTCCCCTGGCTCCGGAGGCTTTCCTCGAGCTTCCAGGAGAGTGAAAATGGCCTCCCCAGACTACGGAGGCTCTCTGGAAGCCAGAAGCAGGCCCATTTCTGCCCTTCTCGAACTTCTGGGAGGCCCGAGCCTCCGTGTGCGCCTGCACTTACCTGCATCCAATATGGGCCGCATGGGGACACCTGGGAGGGGCAGAGTGGGGTGGGCAGGGCCAGCCAGGAGTGGGATTGGTGAGTTCTCGGAACTGCACAGAATCTTAGCTAAAGGATCTCCCGAAACCCTCCGAACACCCAGCAGGCCACCCCTGCATACATACACAGGCACACACACACACACACACGTGTATGTATATGTGTTTGTGTGTACAATAGACTCTTACAGTTCTAAATCTACTCAATTAAAAGTAAGGAAGTTTGGTACCATGCTTGAATTAAATATAAGACTGAAAACACATGTACTAACTAATTACTACATTCTGGTTACAACACAGAACGACACTCTGCATATGAAGAAGAAGTAAGAGAAGAGCAGAATGTTTACCGATTTCTGTTGCTCAAACATAATCTTCTTGTAGAAAAGATGAAATTGCTCAAAGCTAAGTTCTTCTTTAGCAGCTTTTATTTCCTGCAGGGAAAAATATATATATAAAATAAGCCAACCATTAGTAAGGAGGCAGCATTTAGGTTTTCCCCAAAGCTACACCTACCCCAAAGCCATTTATCCTGTCCCAGGCTAGAGGAAAGGCAGATAGTAAGTACCCTCTAATCTAGCAGAAAGACAGTTCTGCCCTAAGATTACAGAGATGAAGCTGTTGCCTTCAGTTGTGGGTGCTCCATCACTGGAGATTTTTAAGATTTTTAAGAAGAGGTTGGGTGCGCGGAGGCAGAAAATGGGGCGTGCAGAGGTGGCAGTAGGCGATGACAATCCCTGCAGCCTGAAACAGCTGGTGGTCGGGAGGCTGATCCAACTGACGATCAGCTGCTTGTGCTAATCAGGCTGTGCTGAAGCTGAAACAGGCTGTTTGCTGTTTGCTGCAAGAAGGCAAATTGCTGGGAAGTAGAGGCCAAAGGGGGCCGGAGGGTGGGCGGAACCAGTCAAAATTTCCCTACTGGTCAAAACCGGCTGAATACCATCCCTGGTCTGGATGACTGGGGTCTGCATACTGAAAAACTGAACTAAAGCACCTTCCCCACGCCCACGGAACAGCAAAGGGAGATGAGGGCTCCCACCCATTGTTATTAACAACAGTGGCTACCCAAACTTTTGGCCACCAGGGACCCCAAAGGTTTAAACCAAAAGTGGCCTCCAGCCTTTTGGGCATCAGGGATCGGTTCCAGAAGTGGTATTCAGCCGCTTCTGGCCAGTTCTGGAGAACCAATAGCAGAAATTTCGAGTAGTTCGGAGAACTGGCAAATACCACCTCTGACTGGCCCCATCTATTCTCTGCTTCCCACTGAGTCCCAGCTGATCAGCTGGGTCTCCTTTGGTTGCCCTGCACAGGAGAACAGAGCTGGAAAGCAGGTTAGTGGGGTGGGGAGGGAAGGGAACGGGGATTTTGCAATAACCTTACCCCAGGAGTGGGGAGGGAATGGAGATTTTACAGTATCCTTCCCCTGACATGCCCAACAAGCCACGCCCAACAAGCCAAGCCACGGCCAAAGAACCAGTAGTAAAAAAAATTTGAATCCCACCACTGACTGGTTCCATGGAGAAAGGTTTTCCATGGACCAGAGGGGACATAATTGTGCATGCTACATGCATCCCACAGATGGGGCTTCGCTTGTTTGCATGGCCTGGTTTCTGGCAGTCCATGGAGCAGGGGACCCCTGATTAACCACAACCCAAGAGGAAGAAAATACCTGTTCTCCAATGAAACCCCGAAGATTGATTTTTCGGGAACAACATAAAATATACCATAACAGGTAAACTGCAGGACATGTACGAAGCTTAAACCAATGCTCACCGAAAACTTATCTTTCAAGTACTTCACACTGTTCACTTTGAAGTTGACGGACGGAAGGATTGTTTTCAACTCTCTCAGGCTGATGCTGAAATGAAGAGGAAAAAATAAATACCAAGTAGACTCTTTTAGATTTACTCAGCCTTCTTTATTCAACAACTTGTTTGTCTATCCCAACTCTAGTCACTAAAAGAGGACTAGCTGTGAAAGGAGGTCCCTCGGATGCTAACAAAATCTTAGGAAGCTGAAGGGCTTGGAGAGAGGAGTTAGAAATAGAGACATAGAGAAATATACAAAAAATATAATCTCCAACAGAAGAGAATACAGCAGAAGAGAAACCAGCATTGAATGGTGGGGGTCTTTAGTGCTCTCTGAGCTCAGTTGTTTCCTTGCAAACATTACATTACCCAACTAGGCAACATCTTCAGTACGAGAAGGGCGTGGGGTTTGCTCTGTTTACATACTAGTGGCTTGCCTTATCAGTGTTGGTGGGAGTGTTCTTGGTGATTCCTTGATTTCTTGTAGAGAGCAAACCTGACTCCCTTCTAAAGTGATGATATTTATTATTTTATTATTTATTATTTATTTGTTATTGACTTGGTTGTGCAGTGGTTAGAGTGCAGTACTGCAGGCTACTTCTGCTGACTGCTGTCTGCTTGAAATTTGGCAGATCGAATCTCACCAGGCTCAAGGTTGACTCAGCCTTCCATCCTTCCAAGGTGGGTAAAATGAGGATCCAGATTGTTGGGGGCAAGAGGCTGACTCTGGAAACTGCTTAGAGAGGGCTGAAAAGCACTGTGAAGCAGCGTATAAGTATAAGTATTAGTGCTATTGCTGTTTCTTTTATCCATCCATCCATCTATCCATGATGTGCAGTGGTGAGAATGTAGTATTGCAGGTTAATTCTGCCAACTGCCAGCAGTTCAATTCTCACCAGCTTAAGGTTGACTCAGCCTTCCATCCTTCCAAGGTGGGTAAAATAAGGACTGTTGGGGGCAAGAGGCTGACTCTGTAAATTGCTTAGAGAGGGCTGTAAAGCACTATAAAGTGGTATGTAAGTCTAAGTGCTATTGCTATTAGATAACAGATATAATTAGAACATGATTATGATTACATGAAATGGGTACAAATAACAGGAGAAATTAGGAAAGGGATGGTAGGCACGCTGTTACGCTTATGCACACCCCTTTACATACCTCTTAGGAATGGGGTGTGGTCAACAGTAGACAGTCTAAGGTTAAAGTTTTTGGGGTTTGGGGAAGAAACCACAGAGTCAGGTAGAGTATTCCAGGCATTGACCACTCTGTTGTTGGAGTCATATTTCCTGCAGTCGAGTTTGGTGCAGTTTACCTTATGTTTGTATCCATTGTGTACTTGTGTATTGTTGTGGTAGAAGCTGAAGTAGTCATTGACAGGTATGACATTGCAATAGTTAATTTTATGTACTATGCTGAGATCGGACCAAAGGCAGCGTAGTTCTAGGTTGTCTAGGTCTAAAATTTCAAGTCTGGTGGCAGAAGGTAATCTGCTACGAATAGAGGAGTGGAGAACTCTTCTCGTGAAATATCTCTGGACTCTCTTGATTGTAGTAATGTCCAATATACAGTGCGGGTTCCAGACAGATGAGCTGTATTCAAGAATTGGTCTAGCAAATGTTTTGTATGCCCTAGTTTGCAGTAGTATATTACCAGAGGAGAAGCTACGCAAGATTAGGTTAACAACTCTTAATGCTTTTTTGGCAATGTTGTTACAGTGGGCTCTAGCACTTAGATCATTAGAGATGAGTACTCCAAGGTCCTTGACAGAGTGAGGGTTGTCAAAAGCTCAGGGAGCACCAAGGACTCCATAAATTTAGTTCTTTTTACCACCTCTCAGACTTTCAGAATGGAAAACCATCCGAAGATAGTCTTCTGCTGATGGCCCTGAGTGATGAAATTTGCTTCAGGACCAAACCAGATAACGCAAAAGAACAGGCATAGAACAGGAGTGATTTAAAAACAGCAAAACACAACACCAATGAAACCCAGTTCAAAGGTTTGTTATAATGCTTGTCGGAAGCAGTGCTGGCTTCCACTTGCTGTAGCAAAGCAGCGGTAGGGGCCAAAAAAAAAAAACGATTTATGGAAAAATTCCTACTTAAATGGAAGTTTTGATTTTATGAGGCAGTCATCTGCTTTTCTGATTTCACAGCCTGGCTCTTACCAGGAAAGCATCATAAAATCTAAAGGCCGTGCTGAATTACCACATTATCTTCATGTTGCACAGCCTGTGCAGGGAGAAATGACAGGTGCTACCTTGAACTCGGACAGTTACTAAATTTAATAGAAATGATGAAGTGCACTCTAATATGCAGGAAAGGTACATTTCACTAATTCACTTGTTGTCAGTGGCTACGTTGATAAACTGTCTTTTCATTATATGAGGCCATATTTTAGAAGGAAAACAATTGCTGTCTAGTCAGTTGACTTTTTTTTTTTCCATCTTGGAAGCGTACTGCAAAAAAAATAACTTTGGACCGATTGCTTGTTCAAAATATTATTTTCAAAATAAAAATAAAAATAAAGAATCACTCAGAAGCAAATATTCCCAAATTTTCCACAAAATGCAATATAATTATCCTGTTTGGAAAGTAAGAGGCAGAATCAACTCACTTCCCTAACCTTGGGGATAACATCAGCTGTGTTATCGTTTGGTATTATGAATACAATCAAGAGGCAGCCAAGGTCATAATGGGGTACATTTAGCATAGCAGCAAAAGTTCTGCTGCCCCCTCATTCATCACACTCCTTCTTTATTGTGTTGTTTCTTGTTTAAACAAAAGGGCCAGCTTGGTGTTGTGGGCTGGGATCAAATAACAGGATGGGCTGAGCCCTTCACGCTTCTCCTGAGACTCAACACTCAATCTAGGTCACACCAGTTCAGTTCCTGGGGATGTTTGGCATCTTATGACCTGATGCACAATCACGCCAATGTCCATTTGCACAAGGATTGTTTCTTGCAACATGCAACCAGCTGGTCTCGAAGGTGCTTTGTCCAAAAGGCAACTGGACTTTCTTGGTCTTTTTTTTTTTTTCCCTTAACATTTCGCTTCTCATCCAAGAAGCTTCTTCAGTTCGACATTCAGAAAGTCTAGTTGCCTGGAGAAAAAGCTTCTTTGGGACAACCTAAAATGGACATCTTAACATCAAAAACATCATCAAAAAAGCACAACAAAGAATGTTCTTTCTATGCCAACTCAGAAAGCTCAAACTGCCCAAGGAGCTGCTGATCCAGTTCTACAGAGGAATGATTGAGTCTATCATCTGCACCTCTATATCTGTCTGGTTTGGTTCTGCAACCCAACAGGACAGACACAGACTTCAGAGGGTAATTAGGACTGCAGAAAAAACAGTTACTACCAACATGCCTTCAGTCGAGGACTTGTATACTGCACGAGTCAAAAAGAGGGCTGTGAAAATATTTACAGACTCCTCACATCCTGGACATAAACTGTTTCAACTCCTACCCTCAAAATGATGCTATAGAGCACTGCACACCAGAACAACTAGATACAAGAACAGTTTTTCCCCCTGAACGCCATCACTCTGCTCAACAACTAATTCCCTCAACACTGTTCAACTCTTTATAAAGTCTGCACTACTATTACTATTAATCTTCTCATTACTCCTATCACCCATCCCTTCCCATTTGTGACTGTATGACTGTAACTTTGTCGCTTGTATCCTTACAATTTATATGGACTATTTCCCAGTATGATTTGATTGCTTATTGTACCCTGTGACTATCATTAAGTGTTGTACCTTATGATTCTTGACTCTTGACAAATGTATCTTTTCTCTTTATGTACACTGAGAGCATTTGCACCAAGACAAATTCCTTGTGTGTCCAATCACACTTGGCCAATAAAGAATTCTATCTTATATCTACCATGACCTGGATGGTTGAGAATCTCCATAAACTTCCAACCTGCTTGTCACAATCAGAATCTGCCTTTAGGTGTTCTGGGACTAGAAGGCAGGGAGAGTGACAACTAACTGTACCGAACCAAGTAAGAAGTATTCATAAAACGAGGTCTTTGGGGATTAAATCTCACATGGTAAACATAAACTTTCCATAGGAAGGAGTTTTCAGTTTTACTAAATGAGTCTGCAGAAATAAACAGTAATATGCCACTGAAGAATAGAGTGGCATATAATTGGTCATTTAGTGACAGGTCAAAGTTACAACCTACCTGAAAAAGAGGACTTATGACCGAGATCCAAATTTCTGACAGTTGCCCCACTTCCACAATTATATGACCGCATTTCAGAAAATGGGCAACACTGCTGTATTAACCGTTGTTTCTGGTGTCCCAGAATCACGCGGTCATGTTTTACAACAGTTTTGCTGAAAATCCAGCACTTACATCTGGTTTTTAGCAAAACTGCAGTATATGGATTCCCTTAAAGACCACAGTGTTCACTGAATGACGGCCACAAAGAAGTCCAGGGTGGAATAAGGACTCCTGACTTTAGCAGGCTGGATTACAACTGCTTCACAGTTGAGATTCTGGAACAACCTGCCTCCAGGAGTTGTGAATGCTCCAACACTGGATGTTTTTAAGAAGAGAATGGATAACCATTTGTCTGAATTGGTGTAGGGATTCCTGCCTAAGCAGGGGGTTGGACTAGAAGATCTCCAAGGTCCCTTCCAACTTTTCCATTCCATATTCTATTCTATTCTATTCTATTCTATTCTATTCTATTCTATTCTATTCTATTCTATTCTATTCTATTCCATTCCATTCCACTCTACCCTTACTCTACTCTACTTTATTCTATTCCATTCCATTCCATTCTATTCTATATTCTCCCCTATATTCTATTCTATTCTATTCTATTCTATTCTATTCTATTCTATTCTATTCCACTCTACTCTACCCTTACTCTACTCTACTTTACTCTATTCCATTCCATTCTATTCTATATTCTCCCCTACATTCTATTCTATTCTATTCTATTCTATTCTATTCTATTCTATATTCTCCTCTACATTCTATTCAATTCAATTCTATTCTATATTCTCTACATTTCTATTCTATTCTATTCTAATTTTACTCTACATTCTATTCTAATTTTACTCTACATTCTATTCTATTCTATTCTATTCTATTCTATTCTATTCTATTCTATTCTATTCTATTCTATTCTATCTACTCTACTCCATTTCATTCCATTCTACTCTACCCTTATTCTACTCTACCTCTACTCTACTTTATTCTATTCCATTCCATTCTATTCTATATTCTCCTCTATATTCTATTCTCCTCTACTCTATTCTATTCTATTCTATTCTATTCTAGTCTAGTCTAGTCTAGTCTAGTCTAGTCTAGTCTAGTCTACCTCAGTTGAACACCAAAGCTCCTGACAAGTGCTAGTTAATTGTGGAAATTAAAATTATCATCGGGTTCCCGGTATTTTCTCGGACTTCATTTTCCCCATCTATATTTAGTGCACTTTTTAAATCAGAGGGGCAGAGAGGAAAAAAATCCTGATCCATTTTTTGAACCAACATAGAAACCCCTCCTGACCCAACCAAACTTTTCCGATCACAAACTCTTGGAAGGCAAAAAGTGAAGGATTTATCGGAAAGCAAATATAGACCTAGTCACATGGGGTTTAAATGGCTTTTTTTTTTTTTTTACAAAATGACTTCATTACAACAAAAATACATAATGTTGTGGGGGGGGGGGGAAGAAAGCACAGTTTTAGAAGCTGAAATGAATGACTACCTGTTCCTTCTGGATTGATCCACCGAGTAAATCAGCTTCCTCAGCCAGCTTTAAAGAGCCAATAAAATACAGCCAGGGTTAGTTTTATAAACAGAAGACCGGACTTAATGATGTGTTGTAATTTCGACACATGAAAAACATCAAAACATTAATGAATGCTCCTGTTTCAATACATAACTTTGTATGAAGTGCAAGCAGCAACAAAGCATCTGTTTCGCTTTTTCTGTGGCCATGGGGCAGATCCTGAAGAACCTATCTAACGTTTTTTTCGGCATTAAACAGTATGAATTATGGATATGGATGTGAAACATTTCTCGTTTCAGCATGGGGCGAAGATTGACCTATCATCAACAGCATGTTAGCATTACCTATGTACAATCAGTCCAGGAAGAGGAAGAAGAAGGATGGAGAAGGAGGGGAAGGAGGAAGAGGAAGGTGTGAGAGGTGTGAATTTAAGACTGAAGGGGAGAAAGATACTTCAGATCCACCAGGAAACTGAGTTAAAGTGATTCAAAAGTCAAAAACCTTGACTGAACGGTTACATGATTTGTGTATGTCTAGTGTACATAATTGGGTTTGTCTAGTCTAGTGGAAAGAAGGACTAAGAGTGACATGATAGCAATGTTCTAATATTTGAAGAGGGGGTCAACCTCTTTTCCAAGGCACCAGAAGGCAAAAAAAAAAACCAATGGATGGAACGGCTTGCCTCTAGAAGCTCCATCACTGGAGGCTTCTAAAAAGAGACTGGATAGCCACTTCTCTAGGATGGTACAGGGTCTCCTGCTGGAGCAGGAGGTGGACTAGAAGACCTTTAAGGTTGAACTCCGTTGTTTTGTTATTCTGTTACTATATATAAATACAAAACAGCTCTACCACATACCTCTCGGTAATTGCTGGGGTGCCGCCGTTTATAGCTTCCTGATACAAAATATTCAACCCGCAAAGCCATTTGTCAGCCTCTTCCTTTGAGTCAGCTGCCATGGAAAGGAAATGTAAAGATGCAAATTAAGAAACTTGATGTTGAAAGGAAAAAAAAAAAAAAAAGAATGAGAAACATCTGTTATCCCACCGCACAGCTTCACGGCTGCCAAGAATAAATTGCATACTTCTATAATACTTCTATAAATTGCATACTTCTATAAAAAATGTCTTGAAAGGAATTCCTTGAATTTTTTTTTTTTTTAAAAAGATACTTTAAACCAGGGGTCCCCTAACCCCCATGTTCGTGGATTTGGCACTGATCTGCAGCAGATGGGGCCACGTAAACAAGCGATGCCCCCATCTGTGAGATGCATGCAGCATGCTAAACCACGTCCCCTCCAGTCCATGGAAAAACTCTCTCCCTGCAGCCCAAAAACGTTGGAGGATGTGCTGCTTTAAACTTTCAAAGCATGTATTTTTTTGTCAAACTCGGCCTTTTTAAGATATGTGGACGTCAATTCCCAGAAACTAAACCATATAAAGAATGGCTGCAGGATTTGGGTCTGGCTAGGCTAAAGAAAAAAAGAATTAGGGGTGATATGATAGCAGTATTTCAGTATGTGAAGGGCTGCCCCAAAGAAGAGGGGGTCAAATTATTCTCCAAAGCACCAGAGGGCAGGACAAGAAATAATGGATGGAAACTAATCAAGGAGAGAAGCAACGTGGAATTAAGAA
The DNA here is from genome assembly GCA_033807585.1 of Hydrophis major. Lineage (NCBI taxonomy): Eukaryota > Metazoa > Chordata > Lepidosauria > Squamata > Elapidae > Hydrophis > Hydrophis major. The sequence goes on from CM066338.1 coordinate 8,360,047, forward strand.
GAAACTTCCTCATTAACCATTGCAACAGCTTGCCTTCAGACGTTGTAGGTGCTTCATCCCTGGAGGTCTTTAAGAAGAGACTGGTCAGCCATTTGTCTGAAATAGTATAGGCGCAGGGGTCTCCAACCTTGGCTCCTGGAAGCCTGGCGGACTTCAACTCCCAGAATTCCACAGCCAGCTTTGCTGGCTGTGGAATTCTGGGAGTTGAAGTCCGCCAGGCTTCCAGGAGCCAAGGTTGGAGACCCCTGGTATAGGGTCTCCTGCTTGAGCAGGGGGTTGGACTAGAAGACCTCCTAGGTCCCTTCCAGCTTAATTCTAATTCTAATTCTAATTCTAATTCTAATTCTAATTCTAATTCTAATTCTAATTCTAATTCTAATTCTAATTCTAATTCTAATTCTAATTCTAATTCTAATTCTAATTCTAATTCTAATTCTAATTCTAATTCTAATAATTCTAATTCTAATTCTAATTCTAATTCTGGAAGTTGGAGTCCACACATCTTAAAACGAAAAACACTGCATTAAACAAACCGCCATTGGAAAACATTGCTTTAGAGCAGGGGTCTCCAACCTTGGCAACTTTAAGACATGTGGACTTCAACTCCCAGAATTCCTCAGCTTGCAAATCCAGCTGAGGAATTCTGGGAGTTGAAGTCCACATGTCTTAAAGTTGCCAAGGTTGGAGACCCTTGATTTAGAGGATGCAACAACAGAGATGCACAAACACTTATAATCCTGCATCACGAACCACAGACAAATATTCGATCTTCTTTCTAGCTCTTCCCAATAGAGGTAGCCCACCACTTAACAACCATTGGTTTAAGCAACCATTCAAAGTTACAGTTGCACTGAAAAACATGACTTACAAACAATCCCGTACACTTAGGACCATCACAACCATCTCCACAGTCACGTGATCAAAATTCAGGCCCTTGGCAAGTGGCCATGCATGTACAACAGTTGCAGCATCCCAGGGTTCTGAGATCGCTGTATGCAACCTTCCTAGCTGCCTTCCAACAAGCCAAGTTATGGGGGCAGGGAGCCGGATTTGCCTGATGACTGTATGATTCATTGAACAACTGCAACGGTCCACTTAACTACCATGGCAAGAAAAAGGTGGCAAAATTTGGGGTGACATACTTGACAAATGCCTTACTTTTTTTACTTAGCAACAGAGATTCTGGTCCCAACTGTGGTCGTAAGTCAAAGACTAGCTCAAGGGTCAGGTGAGACTGCAGAAGGAATGGCGAACATCTCAGGACAGACCTTCCCTAGTTTCTTGGACTGGAAAGGTGAGGGAAGTAGAGATATGTACCTTCTGACTTGCAAAATTCTGTTAATGTAACCTTACTGTAGATTTTAAGGGACGCGGTGGCTCAGTGGCTAAGATGCTCAGCTTGTCGATCAGAAAGGTCGGCAGTTTGGTGGTTCGAATCCCTAGCGCCGTATAATGGAGTGAGCTTCCGTTCCTTGTCCCAGCTTCTGCCAACCTAGCAGTTCGAAAGCACGTAAAAAATGCAAGTAGAAAAATAGGGACCCCTCTGGTGGGAAGGGAACAGCGTTCCGTACACCTTTGAAGGCGTTTAGTCATGCTGGCCACATGACCACAGAGATATCTTCGGACAGCACTGGCTCTTTAGCTTTGTAACAGAGATGAGTACTGCCCCCTAGAGCCAGAAACGACTAGCACATATGTGCAAGGGGAACCTTTAGCTTTACCTAACTTTACTGTAGATTGAAGGCTAGTTCGTCTGGCTGTGTGTCTTGTCTGGACTACCTTGCAAGGCTGACTCTATGCTCGATGTGACCAATGTCTATCTTTGCCCCTTTCCAAAATAAATTCATCCGGTTTATTTGTTATCCTGACAGGTAGCGCCAATCTCCCTTAAAAAAATATTTGCAGTTGGGAATAAATATTAAGAAGATGTTAACGAGCATTTGGAAGGAGTCACAATCCCAGATTTTAAAAAGAGAGATTCAGAGGTTTTACCTGCTAGACTTAAAGTGTTGAGAACAAACTGAGTGCCATAGAAGATGGCAAAACAATGCTCCTCTTTCCGACGTGCACCTTTTCCACGCTCAAAATCCTTCGCATTTTTTCCTGGTCTGATTTCCTTGATTTCCGTTAAATCCACTGAAAAGGAAGAAAAAAAGATTGAAAAACATCAAAAAAATGTCCAGGTTATTTCAGCACTAGCCCCTTTCTGCAGGACAAGCTACTGAATCCTATTTCATAATCAGAGTCTTGGGTAATACTGCTATAGGAAACTCATTTCAGGTTGGTGTTGAACAGCCCAAAAACATTGCCATCTAACCAACAAAAAACTAGAGCGGGTTAATTGGTCGTATTTCTCACTTGGTCACCAGGATGCAAGTATAATTTTGCATGTGTGCATAAGGGTCAATTTTTGTGCTTGCAATTCAGCGCACCTTCTGTTCTGACCTCGGTTTCCCCAAAAAGCACTAAGCAGACTCTTTGTTCTGGCAAAACCCCTTTTATTAAACGAAGGTGAATTTCTTGCATTCACCTTCAGCCAAAGGCCAGGCAAACAGTCTTTCAAGGGTGTAATTAGGAGTACAGACGTTATCTAGCTTGGAGAGCTGCCAAGTAAATATTTTCAAACGCAGTGCTGACAAGGAAGGGCTCGGCACAGAGTCACTGAGATGCACAGGCAGATCTTCACACTGCTGCAACGTACGAATTGTTCCTGAGAAGCCCCCTCCCCTTTTGCTCCTCTTTTAATCCCTATGGGAGGGGCCATTCACTGTCCACCTGTGCCTTTACTCCCTATCAGCCCTTGTCCTTTAACTGTTCCCTCCTCCTGGCAGCTCTGCGCATGTGCGCATCAGGAACAGGCTCCAGCTGTTCTTCTGCCCCACTGAACTCTGACTCCGAAGGTAGCTGATAACTGTCGGACAGCCCTGGCCCCATCTCTGCCTCCAATGCAGAGCCCTCATCCGAGCCTTCCTCAGCCTCCACGACTTGCCCATGTTCCTCCCCAACCTCCTCGTTGTCTGACTCTGATGCCCCAGATCTGCTAGCCGTCGGCGGGCCATAGGATCAATCAACCATCATCAAATTGATACAAACCGTGTCCTCATTTCTTTTGTTTTGGCACCAAAAGGTTAAATTATTCTAGAAGTTTTCCCTGACATGTCACCGGTCTAGTGGAACAGCTTCTCCCCTCACCCCCCAGATAAGAACCACAACATTCCTGCTGATTTTCTGAAAAGGGGTAAACATCTAGATTTTAATGGGGCTCTGGTGTGGTTGTGAATGAGCCTACTATGGAGAGTTCTTAAGAGGCTACCTAGTTTTTTAACTGTTTCTACTGTCAGATTCCAGCAGTTATCCCAATTAAATCATGAGTCTTGAGCCAAACTTCCAAAACTTCAAAAGGATTTATTGAGAGTTAATATGCCGGCACTGCCTGGGTGTAGCCGACTCTGAGACACATCATTCATTTTTACCCTGGACCCTGGTTTTCTCCCTCCCACCCCCTGGTGTACTGTAATTCATATTCTATAATGGGACACATCCATAGCCAAGAGTCATCAATCATGCTCTCCAGTTAGAATTTTGTGGGGCAGAAACTTCAGTCACTTAGCTACTATCTTTGAAAACTATTTATGGAATGCATTTTCGATTTCCAAGCTGCCGCACTGCTCTTTCAAACCCCTTTCCCCTCTCCTTTTCTGTTGGCAACTCTAAAAAGACCATAGAAATATTTTAGAGTTGACATGTACATCTAAGTTTTGTTCTTAATCTCAATTTGCTTCCCAGAGTTTCTCGGGTGGATGCGTGGATATGAAAATTAACTTAATAAGTAAGTACCAGTAGATAAGTAATAAGTTAAGTCACTACATGTATGGGAATGATCCTGGGAAACAGGAGGAAGAACTTCAGAATAGATAATGGTCAGGTGAGTCCATAGAAGGAATGGCAAACATCTCAGGGGAGACCTTCCCTAGTTTCTTGGACAGTAAAGGCGAGGAGGTAGAGATGTACCTTTAGACTTGCAAAATTCTGTTAATATAACTTTACTATAGATTTAAGGCTTGCACGTCTGGCTGTGCTTCTTGTCTGGGCTACCTTGCAAGGGTGAACCCTGTGTTAGATGTGACCCAGACTTTCAGGGATGTCTATCTTTGCACCTTTACAAAAGTATCAGGTTGACCACAGAAAGTCCTTTGGCTGCAGCCCTGCTCTAATCAACCAGGAAGCTCCTTCTCATTCACCACCTATTCTACATCTCAAAAAACAAAAAAATTGTTTACAGAACACAAAAGAGCTTTTCCTCCACTAACAGATGGCAGCAGCTGCTACTCCAACAAGGACAGAAAGGTCACAGCACGAGAAGGTCCCTTCCAACTCTGATTATCTGCTATCTGTTAAGAAAAAAGGCTGAAGGTTCAAACCTGTCTAAATGAAATTAAAAGAGGTGGCATTTCATCATTGAATCAAACCATACCACTCACATAGTTGGTCTTCTAGTCAATTCCCCGCCCATGGAAGAAATCCTTATTCCATTCTAGACAAATGGTTGTCCAAGATTTCCTTGAAAACATTTACATCTATTTCCAAACTCTTTATTTTGCCTGCTTAGGGATTAAATATATGTGAATATTTGTATTACAGCAAACACTTCCATCTATAGAAGACATTTCGTCCCAATAATTTTAAAAATGTTCTGATGATCCTAAAAGATATGCTAAAATTATAAACTGGTTCGGCTGATTGGAAGACGTGTAAGATTACATTAAAACAGATGTTAAAACACATCTAAATTCTATTTATGGCTGACAATCCATTTCAGAGCTGTTATATATTCATATGAGTTATGATGCTGAATATATGATCCTGAATATACAGTCATGATGTTGAATATCTATCTATCTATCTATCTATCTATCTATCTATCTATCTATCTATCTATCTATCTATCTATCCATCCATCCATCCATCCATCCATCCATCTATCTATCATCTATCTATCTATCCTCTCTCTCTCTCTCGTCTATCTATCTTTCTATCTATCTACCTACCTACCTACTTTCCTATCATATGTATACATATACATACATACACACACACACACGCACACAGACATTGTCAGAGTATTAAGCTGCCATTACAGAGAAAAGTTTAGTAAGTACAATAAATGTAATTTTAAGTTCCGGAGTTTAGTTTGTTTACATATATCTATCTATATCTACGTATCTATCTATCTATCTATCTATCTATCTATCTATCTATCTATCTATCTATCTATCTATCTATCTATTCATTCAACATCATAACTCTTGATTTCTTACATGTTCTTTCATATTTGACCAAAAATCTTCTCATTTGAGTAAATTATATTCAGATAGTCTTACTTTTATTTGGAACAGCTCTTCATAAATTTCGAAAGAAGTTATTTGAAGTCATTAGTACTGAAATGATCTCTGAAAGACTGGTGCTTCGGTAGCATTTTGCTCTTCAAAATTATCCTTGGCCTGACAGTGGCCAAGGGGGGCACCGGCTTTGTCCACGTTGCGTTTTTCAAAGATTTGGGGATAGGGGTGTTCCCCATTAAAAAAAAAATGAAAGGGAAGTTAACATGACATAAGCAGAGCACCAAGTTCAAATATCAGGTTTATTTCCAAAAGTGTTTTGAAGGCAGTCTCAACCACATGCCCATTCTTAGAAAAGGAATTCTAAAGGCCACCCAAGCATTTTGTCTGAAAATGTTCAAAAATCCTTCCTCACTCTAGGTTTTATTAACATAATTGCATTACATGGAACAGAAAGGAAGACAAAAAAAAGGTCAACTTTATTTGAAACACAAACTAGTGTGCTTTCTTTTGATAAAACACTGACTCAAGAAGAGAGGAAGTGGTTTCATTCCACTGTGCAAACTGGATGTAAGAACAGACAGATCTTCCTACAGGTCAAGCATTAGAGTTTGAGCAGCCACCAACAAATTGAGTGTTTCAGCCTACAATCGGAATTATCTCCCATGCTATTTACATGAGAGAGTCGTAAGCGATCCACTGAATAAGTGTAAGGTTTAAGTTTGAACAAGTGTAGATGTGTGTGTGTGTGTGTGTGTGTGTATAGGCATATAAATGTGCATACGTGCTTACATAAATCTAGATATATATAAAAGCGAAATACCACTCACGCCATCATCACAAAATCCTCCAGAACCGTAAAGCCTACAAATTTTAAATTTGTCACGTATGTTCCTCTTGGTTTCTAGGTGCTCACTAAGAAAGGATTTTTCGAAATGACCATCCGAGCATTTAGAGTATTTCCTATATTATTATTATTAACACGCTCTGGTGCTAAGGAGTTCGACTCCCCCTCCCCACCTGAAAAGAAATCTCTTCCAAAGGCAAAACACAAACAGAGGAGAGGAGTTTCAGTTTTACAGCACCAAGTAGCTTTAGTACAGTTGAGCTAAACCACGCCCAGGCTCCTTGCTGTCTCCTTATTGCTCACCCAGAAAATACTGTTTCACTTTTCAAATAACCCTCAATTCTCTCACACCCTGACAGGACGCTAGCCAAATGAATACCACTGGATGCTGGCAGGCAGAGGCAGAATTTCCCCCCCCCCTTATTTTTCTCCCCCAAAACTAAGCCTGACCACATAGTTTTGTAGAGAAGCACAGGTATCAAGCTCATATAGACATATATATAGAGAGAGAAAGAAAAGTAATCCTTGACTTTCAACCATTTGTTTATCAATCATTGGAAGTTACCACAGTACTGAAATATGACTTGTACTTATGACAGGTGCCGCCTCCCCATGGACACCTGATCAAAATTTGGGTGCTTGGGGAACTGGCATATACAGGAAGTCCTTGACTTACAACCACAGTTGAGACCAACATTTCTGTTGTTAAGTGAGACATTTGTGAAGTGAGCTTTGCCTCATTTTACAACCTTTCCTGCCACCGTGAAGTGAATAGGTGCAGCTGTTAAGTTAGTAACACGGTGGTTAAATTAATCTGATTTCCTCATGGTCTTTGCTTGGCAGAAGGTGGCAAAAGGGGACCATGTGACCTCAGGACACTGCAACCATCATAAGTATGAGACAATTGCCAAGAGTCTGAATTTTGATCATGGATGGAAACTGAACAAGGAGAGATTCAGCCTGGAAATAAGGAAGAATTTTCTGATAGAGAGAACCATCAACCCATGGAACAGAAGTTTCCTTCAGAAGTTGTGGGAGCTTCATCCCTGGAAGCTTTCAAGAAGAGACTGGACTGACCTCTGTCAGAAATGGTGCAGGGTCTCCTGCTTGGGTTGGACTAGATGACCTACAAGGTCTCTTCCAACTCTGTTAATCTTGTATCTGTATCCACACTGACCTTGCTTGTCAGAAGATCACAAAAGGGGCTCACAGAACCTTGGGATATCAGTAGAAGATAATTTTTGTAGCTCGAGGTACTAGATGCTCTCTGGGCATGGCTGTTTTCGTGCAGGTGTTTTGGGTCTAAGTTGGGTAGTGAAACATTTGCCAGAAAACAACCAAGTTCAGAGATTTCCCCAAGGAGCCTTACGTTTTTAAAATGGCCTCCCAAAATATGTTTCTAAGAGGGCCTGTCCTGATTTCCAGAAATGTCCTCTTACTCGCGCACTAATACGATAGCTTCCATTACTACCAGTAGTCCTTGACTTATGACCACAGTTGAGCCCAACATTTATGTTGCTAAGTGAGAAATTTGTTGTTTTGGCCCATTTTACAGCTTTTTCTTGGCACCTCTGTTTAAGTGAACCGCTGCAGTTGTTAAACCAGTAACACCGTTGTTAAGTGAATCTGGCTTCCCCATTGAATTGGCTTGTCAGAAGGTCGCAAAAGGAAAATCATCCCCTGGATCAGAGGTGGCATTTAGCAGGTTCTGACCAGTTCTGGAGAACCAGTAGCGGAAATTTTGAGCAGTTCAAAGAACCGACCAATCCCACCTCTGATTGGAGATTTTACAATATCCTTCCCCTGCCACGCCCACCAAGCCACGCCCACAGAACTGGTAGTAAAATAATTTGAATCTCACCACTGTCCTGAACACTGTCCTGACAGTCATAAATATGAACCAGTTCCCAAGCGTTCAAATGCAAATCACCTGGCCTTGGGGATGCTGAGATGGTCGTAAGTGTGAAAAGGGGTCATAATTCGCTTTGAATAATTAAGAAATTGTATGGTTACTTATCAGGAATGAAAATTAGAAGAGGAACAAGTGAAAGAGACGATGATAGCCTAGGGGGAAAACTTTGGTTATGGGATAGAGTTGCATAAATGAAAGAAATTATGGGATAGAGGCTATAAATTAACAATGTCAAACAGCTTATAAAGAAAATTTGTTTCAGATGTTTTACAGATGGCATTTTGCCCTGGCAAGACTGGCCAAAATGTTTATGGACAAATCAGCGAAATGTTGGAAATATCACCAGACACCTGGAACATACAATCATATGTGGTAGACATGTAGAGAAGCTAAAATACATTGGACAAAAATACATATACAGGGTTGGCAAAGATGATAAAACAACATACAGATTTAAAACCTGAGATATTTTTATGGGGGATTTTACCTGAAAATTATAGTAAAGAAAAAACATATTTAATCATATATATATATTAACAGCCGCTAGAATTGTATTCGCTCAAAACTGGAAAAACAAAAAGATTCCGATAAGAGGAGGAGGTGATTATGAAAATATTGGAATGTGCAGAAATGAGTAGATTAACACTGGCAATTAAAGAACAAGAAGAAGCGGAATATTATAGAATATGGGATTTATTTTTTAAATGGTTGGAAAATAAAGAAGTTAAATGATATTGTTATAATGATAAGATATATAAGGTTGAATAGCTTGTTAACATGAATGTAATCTGAGTAAGAAATGTATACAAAATTTGCACAAGATATATGTACCCAATCGACACACTGTATAACTAAAAGATGGATTTGTTTTAAAATAAATACTATTATTATTTAATCGTTTTTTTAAACGCCGCTATAACTTCAGTCACTAAATGAACTGTTTTAAGTTGAGGATTACCTATACTATAATGACTATGAAATAGTTGACCTTATCCCTTTCCATCTCCGAGCACCTGAAGACTTCAGCACCTACATAAAAGGCAAAGTAGATAGATAATAGTTGATGGGTACATTACATATTTGTTCGTAGAAGAATGTGAGCCCAATTTTCAATGATTAACAAGGAGAAGGGAAAGGAAAGGGAAAAGGCTGACTCAAGTTAAAGCTGAATAAAAAAAAAATTGACATTAAGATTATAAATGGGAAGAAGGAGTCATTTTTTCCTCCTTTATATCAAATTTAAGGAAAAGTAAAGTACCACCACTCCCAGAATCAATACTGGTTGAAGCAAGACATAAACATTGTTGAATAAATAAAACAGACACCAAATGAAACAAAGAAAGTTTGATTCCATCTTTTCAGAAAATACAAAAGAAAGCTGGGTGTTTTTTTTCCAAACTCTTTCCATCCATTCCTAAAATACAGGTGTGAAACAGAATGCAAATACAAACAATGGGATTTTGTTTTGATTTTTTTCCCCAGAAAGTCAACACAACCTGCATTTTCACTCATTAGCCCTGGATATGGAAAATGTTAAAGGCCATTGTTTCCTTTGCAAATTTTGCCTCACCCACCCCAAACAGTGAAAACAATAGCTTAATCCTTGTTTCACCTTGCTTGGGATTAAGTTTTGCGTAGCTGAAAACACAGCTGACAATTTAGTACATCAATCTAAGTATCAACTTCATTATTTTTGCATGCCTTGCTTACTGCGACTCCATAAATTAAAAGTTACGAAGATACGTTTTAAATTTAAAACATGTATATTTTGCTGGAGGAATTTTACAGCTTGCAATTATGTTCAACAGCTATTATTGTGCTATTGTACTTTTAATAAAACAGTAGATTGTTCCTGCTTTGCAGGCAGTCCTCAAATTACAACTGTAAATGCAGCCTGCCTATTGTAGTTACTGTCGGTTGTAAACTGGGCCCCTCATGTGATCAATTCAATTTTATTAACTTTTTTTTTTTTTGCAGTGGTCATTAAGTGAAAATGTTTGTAAAATGAACACACTGTTCGTTAAGCAAACTCATTGCTCATGATGGTGTGATTCTTACGAAAACCAGAAGTGTGGACTTTTAACAAAACCATCATAAAACAATTACCAACTGTTTCTAGTTATTGCTTAGTGACAGAATTCCCAATCCCAATTGCAGTTCTAAATCGAGGACTAGTATATATCAATGGAGAGATAGCTTCCCTATTCTTATACAGTAGGAAGGAAACATCTTTAGGAACTGAGTTCTTTCCTATTTCAAATTCAAATCTACCCCAGACGACATTCTTACACTATGATCTTTGTAAGCATATTTCAATTTCTAGTTTGACATCTTAGCTGGTCAAGAAGCGAGCATCCTCTACAGATGATCAGAGCTGGAAGGGATCTTGTAGGTCATCTAATCCAGGGGTCTCCAACCACCGGTCCCTGGACCGCTACCAGTCCATGGATCATTTTTTACTGGGCTGCAAAGCTTGGGCGCCGTCATCTTGTTTTGACAGCGCTTCCGGTTTTTCAGTTGGAAAGCGGCGTTTGGGTGTTCGCGCCTTAGTTTCGTCGAAGGAGGGGGCGGCTTCGAACGAAGAGCCGTCCTGATGGCGGTGGAGTCTCTTATTCAGGTACCAGTCCGTGGAAGAATAAATAATCGTGAAACCGCTCCCTGGTTCGAAAAATGTTGGGGGCCGCTGATCTAATCCAAGCCCCCTGCCCAAGCAGGAGACGCTACATCATTTCTGACAGATGGCAGTCCAATCCCTTCTTGAAAGCCTCCATAACTTCCGAAGGCAACTTCTGTTCCATGGGTTGATTGTTCTCACTGTCAGAAAATTTATCCTTATTTTCAGGTTGAATCTCTCCTTGTTCAGTTTCATTATTCCTTGTCTGGCCTTCAAGTGCCTTGGAAAATAGGTTGAACCCCTCCTCTCTGTGGCAGCCCCTCAAATATTGGAAGTCGCTCTCTCCCTCTCTCTCCTCTTCCTCTCTCTCTCCCCTCTCTCTCCTCTCTCTCTCTCTCTCCCCTCTCTCTCCTCTCCTGTTAGTAACACGATTAAGTGAATCTGGCTTCCCCGTTGAAGATCGCCAAAGGGGGATCATGTGACCCCTGTACGTTGCAATCATCATCACTGTAAATTAGCTGCCAAGCATCCGAATGTAGATCGTGTGACCATGGGGATGCTGCGATGGTCGTAAGTGTGAAAAATCATCATCATTCACTTTTTTTTTAACTGCTATAAGTCAAGGACTACCTGTATATTCAGAATAAGAGCTTGGTTAAAGCTTTCCTTTCTCTGAATGGCCATAAACAGGATGTCTGCCCTAGTTAAATAACTGTAGTATTAAATACACAGGAAATGAAGAGCTGGAAAGACCAGAGATCAACCAGAAGGACCAGACAGACCCTTTCCTAGGATCACAGATAGGAATTTTTTTTTTTTTTAGTTTACTTTATTACCATTGCACCTCGTACAACAAAATCAAACATCATCTTCACCATCATCATGACCATGCAAATAAACACAAACACACATCCTTCACACTCCACACATTGAACCGAAAACTCCCGACACCACACCAACACTGCACTATATAGCAGAATTCAAAAGAGCTCCTGCCCTGGGATAGAAGCTGTTTTTCAGCCTATTTGTCCTTGTTTTTATTATCCCGTACCACCTGCCAGATGGTAATAGTTCAAAACAAGGGTGCCCAGGATGAGATGGATCTTTGAGGATGTTTTGAACTTTCTTAAGGCAGCAGGAGCTCTAAAGCTCTTCCAAAGAGGGGAGAGGGCAACCAATGATCCTCTGGGCAATGACGTTAACCATCTGGAGTGCTGTCCTATCTGCCCCTGGGCAATTGGCAAACCATACAGAGGTGCAGGAAGTTAAGATACTCTCTATGGTGCAGCGGTGGAAGGTCACCAGCAGTTTTCCATTCAGTTGTTGTTTCCTGAGAAGCGTCAGGTAGTATAATCTCTGCTGGGCCCTTTTGACCAGGGCTGCAATGTGAGCCCCCCAGGTCAGGTCCTCTTTTAGGGTAACACACAGTAACTTAAAACTGGCCACTCGCTCCACTTGGTGTCCATTGATAAGCAAGGGCTGGATGTCTGATCTGTTCCTTCTATAGTCCACTATAAGCTCCTTGGTCTTATCGGTGTTGAGGACACCAATTTAAAGAGCAGAAGTCCCGAAACTTGGCAACTTTAAGACTTGTGGACTTCAACTCCCAGAATTCTCCAGCCAGCCTAGAATTCTGGGACTTGAAGTCCACACGCCTTAAAGTTGCCAAGTTTGGAGACCTCTCCCTTAAAGCAACCTATCCCCGTTGCACAAGTTCAGCATCCTTTCTTGGCAATTTCCAGCAATACAAAAGCAAAAGATGAGGAGGCTTGACCTCTCAGAGGAAGAGGGACATTCCTGGTTGCCACCAAGCCAACTTCTGGAAAGGCTAACTAAGCAAGCAAGCCTGCTTGGACCAACGGCAGAATGTCTCTGTAACCATCTCTATGGAAATGAGTTCACAAAATGGACCATCTCATTGCAACCCACAAAATAGCCAAGCTGCCTAGCATCTTGGTTTTTTTAAAAAAAAATGCCACAAGACAGGATAGAGATACAATTTGAGAGGGGGAATTATGTTGGATTGTGACAATTTTCTAGCATCCTAGCTGGCCAGCCAGAAAAGCAACCGAAAACGTTCATCCTAGGTTTATACTTTTTGTATCTCCTTCCTTCTTCCTCCCTCCCTTGCTTTTCCTTCCTTCCTTCCTTTCCTTGCTTTCTCCATCCATCCTTCCTCCATTCCTCCCTTCCTTCTCTTTCTTCCTTCTCCCTCCTCTCTGTCTCCCCTTCTTTTCCTCCCTCCCTTCCTTCCAATGACCTATGAAATACAAGCAAAAGATAAAGATCTACAATTCATATATGATGAAGAGTTTAGAGGTTTTGTGCACACTGCATGAAAAAAGATGGCTGGAAGGTGTATTTTTTATGCTGCCATTGTTTTCTTTTCCTCCTCTAATTTTCAACAGGTTGAGTTTCCTCCCCAGAGGATGGCTTCTAAATCGAGCAGGTGCACAAGGGGAGATAAATTGGTAAAAATAGGCAGTCAAGTGATGGTGGAAGAGCCCCCATGACTTCTTCCGTCATGCTGTCCAATTATGCAAATGTTCGCCCCTGTTTCCATATAGGTGAAAGTTAACTAATTTTAGTTTTTCATTTTGGGTGAAAAGAAGAAAAAATAGAGGGTTGGTCACAAGTCCATGTGACATTTTCTCCAAAAGGCCAAGAACAAAAGGAGGAGTTTGGTCCTTCTGGTTTAATGAAGAGAAGGGTTAGGGGTGACATGATAGCAGTGTTTCAATATCCAAGGGGCTGCCACAAGAAAGAGGGAGTTAAGTTATTCTCCAGAGCACCTGAAGGCAGGACAAGAAGCAATGGATGGAAACAAGATTAGATGGAAACTAATCAAGGAGAGAAGCAACCTAGAACTGCAAAAATTGCAGACTATAGGAACCAGAAGGGTCTCAATTCAGGTGACCCTGAGGACACAGATAAAACTCCAAGTGGCCCCAACGACCCTCTAAAAGGATGCAAATGACCAGTATAGAGAAGAGTAACCAGAATGATTAGGGGACTGGAGGCTAAAACGTAGGATGGAGGGTTACAGGAACTGGGCTTGGCTAATGTAGTGAAGAGAAGGACCAGGGGAGACAGGATAGCAGTCTTTCAATATTTGAGGGGCTGCCATAGAGAGGAAGGGATCAAACTATTTTCCAAAGCACCTGTAGGCCAGACAAGAAATAATGGATGGAAACTGATCAAGGAGACACTCAACCTGGAAATAAGGAGAAACTTTCTGACAGTGGGAACAATCAACCGATGGAACGGACGTTGCCTTCGGAAGTTGTGGGAACGTCATCACTTGAGACTTTCAAGAAGAGATTGGACTGCCATTTGTCAGAAATGGTGTAGGGCCTCCAGCTTGGGCAGGGGGGTTGGACTAGATGACCTATAAGGTCCCTTCCAACTCTGATTATCTGTTATCTTAACTGTCTGCAAGGAACATAAATCCTTCCATTTCCCGCCATCCAGTCAGAGCTGGAGAAGCTTCTTGGATGAGAAGCGAAATGTCTTCAGAAGGAAAAAAACCAAAGAAATCCAGTTGTCTCCTGAAAAAAGCACCTCTTGGGACAACCATGACCTGGATGACGGAGAATGTCTGCAGACTTTAACTTAGGACTAAGGAGACATTTCCTGACAGGGAGAACAATTAACCAGTGGGGGGAAAACTTGCCTTCAGATGGTGTGGGAATAGCAAACACTGAGTTAGGTTTGCAGGTCACTGCAGGGCTGCCGTATGGAGAGAAAAAGAAAAAAAAAAAGAGGAAATGGACGTTTTGTGCTACGTTAGTACACAACATTAACTTTTGCAAAAGGGATGGACTATATTTAAACTGGCCCTTCCCAAGGGCACCCAGCAAAGGACACAGCTGGAGCAACAGCTGTTTGGGTGGCTTATTTCCAAAGAGATATAGCACAAAAGAAAAAAAAAATAGCCAAGATGGGTGGGGACTCTCTGCCCCCCCCCTTTCTTCCCCCCCACCCCCCCTCCAGAGCCAGGAAGTTAGCTTTAAGCAATGAATGACACTGCAGACAAGAACAACTGAAAGAAGTTAGGAGCGGGATGCAAACCTGGCTTTTTTTAAAAGCTGTGATTTCTCTTCGAAGTGGCTTTTAGATCACGATGAATTTCGAAGCCTCTTTGGGTGCATAAAATCCCACAGGGTCTGGGATTCAGCCTCTGGCACCTTGACAAGGCTTTCTAAGGTGCAACTGGAATAGTGCAAGAGATGAAATGACTTCTGCAGAGTTGCTGCTTCTCACCAAAGAGGAAGTTGTCAGTGAATCCAGTAAGGGTAAGGTTTGCTCCGTCATGAATCACCCATGAAGGCAGAAGTGACATTTCAGCGATAGTGCAGGAAAGTCAGTAGCCTTCTCCCTCTTGGGAAGCAGCAATTGAAGAGAGAATCTGAAATTGTACCTTGCTGTGGTTTTAATAAGGTGCAATTTCAGAGGCTGTGGTCTTAGCGGAGGGGCGCGGCGGCTCAGTGGCTAAGACGTTGACCTTGTTGCTCAGAAAAGGTCGGCGGTTCGAGTCCCTGGTGCCGCATAACAGAGGGAGCTCCTGTTACTTGTCCCAGCTGCTGCCAACCTTGCAGTTCAAAAGCAGTTCGTAAAAATGCAAGTGGAAAAATAGGGATCACTTTGGTGGGAAGGTAACAGCGTTCCCTGCGCCTTCGGTGTTTAGTTATGCAGGCCACATGACCACGGAGACGTCTTCGGGCAGCGCTGGTTCTTTGGCTTTGTAACGGAGATGAGCACTGACCCGTAGAGCTGGAAATGACTAGCACGTATGGGCGAGGGGAATCTTTACCTTTTATAATAATAACCCTAGAATGGAAGGTCTAATCCAAACCCTCTGCTTGGGGAGGAGACCCTACACCACTTCAGACAAATGGCTGTTCAATCTCTTCTTAAAAATTTCCAATGTGTTGGAGGCAAGTTGTTCCACTGATTAATTGTCCTAACTGTCGGGAAATTTCTCCTGAGTTCTAAATTGGATCTTCCTTTAATGATCTTCTACCTACTTCTGCCATGAGGAATTTTGGAGAATAAAGAAACCTCCTCTTCTCTGTGAGAGTCAGTCAGGTATTGGAAGACTGCTATCATGTCATCCTAGTCCTTTATCATTATGCTAGACAAGGGATCATTACGCTATCATTACATCATCATTACGCTAGACAAGGGATCGCCAAACTTGGCAACTTTAAGACTTGTGGACATCAACTCCCAGAATTCCTCAGCACAGCGGGCTGAGGAATTCTGGGAGTTGATGTCCACAAGTCTTAAAGTTGCCAAGTTTGGGGACCCCCTGCGCGAGACATTCCCAGTTCTCTCAATTGTTCATCATGTGGTTTAGCCTCCAGATGCCAGATCATCTTTGTTGCTCTTCTCTGCACCCTTTCTAAGGTCTCAATTCAGGCACCTGACAAGTGGCATGTATTTATAATGGTTGCAGCATCCCACAGTTATATGGTCACCATTTAAGACCTTCCCAGCTGGCTTCCAACAACCAAGTCTACACCAACGAAGATGATTAGGGGACTGGAGGCTAAAACATACGATGAATGGTTGCAGGTACTGGGTTTAATGAAAAGTTTAATGAAAAGAAGGACTAGGGATGACATGATAGCAGTCTTCCAATATCTCAGGGGCTTCCCCAAAGAAGAGGGAGTCAAGCTGTTCTCCAAAGCATCTGAGGGCAGGACAAGAAGCAATGGATGGAAACTCATCAAGGAGAGAAGCAACCTAGAACTAAGAAGAAATTTCCTGACTGTTAGAACAATTAATCAGTGGAACAACTTGCCTCCAGAGGTTGTGGATGCTCCAACACTGGAACACTTTTTAAGAAGATGTTGGATAACCATTTGTCTGAAGTGATGTAAGATTTCCTACCTAGGCAGAGGGTTGGACCAGAAGACTTCCAAGGTCCCTTCCAACTCTGTTCTATTCTATTATCTTCCAATGATAGGGAAGAAGGGAGAATAGTCAAATGTCCTCCCTTACTAGAGGATGTTCAATCACTTTCTCTTTCTCTCAGCCACCAAGAGGACATGGAACACTTCGAAGCAATATTCCAGTGTTAAATAATATGATTATTTGGTGAAGAGTCCACCATGGCCATCGGTGGATGGGATATATGAAGCTTGAGGGGTTGCTTTTTTCATGCAATTTTGCATGGAATACAGCAGCCAAGAGCAGGGTAAATAATCCTACTTAGCTACTATTTCTCTGATATATTCCATGTTAAACCCTGTTCAAGAAAAGCTTTCACCATCTCACAAGGTCCCCCTCTTTGTTAGTATAATGAATAATAAGAAGAGATTCTTCTCATTCCTACTTCTACATCCTGACTCTGGGTTGTCTCAGCAGGCTTAACTGTCTCAGAACTGTCTCACTTGTGGTCCTATGCCAGTGACCTAAGAGCTGTGGCTTCTCTAAACATGTAATTTTGGCTTCTTTTGGTTGCCTTTGATCTTCCCTTTCATGTTTAAAGAAAGGCTCTCTTCTTTCCTTCAGACCTAGTGATACCTGGATCTGGACAGGACTTCTTGCTACTAAGATTGCTCCTTGACTATTTTGCCATTGCACCTTCTTCTGTTATCAAAAAGGATTAGCTATGGAGGCCCTGAGGTTTATAGAGATTACTGCAAGACTTCTACTTGCCATCATTACTCACTCACTGCGTTCTGACCCAGGCTTCGCCAAATGTACTTAAACACAAACTTGTTTTAAAAACAAAACCTATTTTATTGCAACATTGGGAATCACTTTCATTCCCAACCAGAACCAATTATAAACAGTTCCCCAAGATAAGCACGCCCCTCTCAGTGCTGTGGAATGCTGCCAAAAAACAGAAGTCTCCAATTATCACAGAAATCCACCAAAATACCAGAGAAAACCAACCAGAGCTTCAAGAAGGACTCCGACCCTATCAAACTACTTTGCTTCCTGCAAAGAGTTCATCATCTTGGCCTGACTTTTATCCCTTAGGTGAGGGGCAATCACCTCCCAGCCTTACTCCCAAGTTGCCCCTTCTGCTTCAGCTACTCTCGCCTTCTAGCAGCTCTGCGCACACGCACACTGGGAACAGGCTCCCCAGGGTCCTCTGCTTCGCTGCTGCCAGACTCCAAAGGCTCCGAAGGCAGCACCCCACTCCCAAATGGTCCTGGCCCCATCCCTGCACTGGATGTAGGACCCTCATCTAAGTCCTCTCCAGACTCCCGGACTGGTTCCCTTTCTTTCCCATGGTCCAATTCCACTGCTGTCTGCACCAGCTGTCAGCGAACCACAACACACTAGCGATGCAAATGATTACTCAGTCAACGTAGGGCCCTGTGACTTGGAGGTGAGAGTAAAATCCTTCCTTGCAGTGACAAGTCCTTACGTAAGTAATACTGCGTGTGTATTAGTGGCATAACCACAGACACTGAGAAAAGACCAGTGGATGAGAATATCTGTAGCTGAGGGTTGAGCTGAGGAGTCCTTGGTGCTCCCTGAGTGGGGTGGTTTTCTTGTAAACATTTCATTACCTAGCTAAGTAACATTCTCAGTGCTGGTGAATGTCAGAATTAATATCAGCCAATCAAGCAGAAATCAAAACCCTAATCAAGGAACTACCAAGGAGACACTATCCTCCCAACAACCCAATATAGGGCAATCTATTATAGGTGACAACCAAGCTCAGGGAACACCAAGGATTCTACCAGGAAAGCAGCAACTGGAGTTTCTACATATTCAGATACCTGAATTCAAAGGATGTGCAAAATGCTTAGTTCCAAAGTGTTTCTTGTGCAAAACCAACAAGTATCTGGTGCACATCCAACAAGTTTCAAAGGAACATCCTACCTTCCTTATCGGAATCTGTCTCACATTTTCAGTGTTACAGGAATATAAATTAGTCGTGACATAAGATTGCTCGATAATTCTGCATTTCTAAGTGCTCTGTGACATCAGCTCCAATAATAACCCGACACTAGATTCAGCAAAAATGCTAACACGGGGCAGGGAAATGAAACTATAAAAATAGTCTCAGAAATTCTAAGCAAATTTATAATCAGTTTAGATGTAAGACTTGCATCTAAGACAAAGAGGAAAGGGAACACAACTTTATTCAATTGAGCCAGGATGTTTTCGAGACACTGGAAAGCAGCAAAATGTATTCTTAACTATCCTCAAGGAAACCAAGCAATTTCTTTTGAAACCAAAGAATAATTCGCCATCAACGTTTTCGTTTATGTTGCAAAATTCAGGATTATAGGCACAAGTCCTGCGGTATGTTCAGAATGGATCACCCACAAAAGCTGTATGTTATAAACAGTTTTATGAACTATAACAGTTACATTTTGGATTGGATTTTAAAAAAAAGACAAGCTAAAATTTGCAATGAACCAGTTAATAGTCTGCTTTGAAAAGCAAAGAAAAAAAGGCATGATCCAACTCTATATTTGTGGCAGGAAGGCAAAAACCACAAACTGGAATGGTAGATGTCTTGCACATTTTTCTAAATGCTGGGCCTCAGGACATCAGTCCTGAAAGAGATCAAATATTTAAAAGAAGTCCAGGCTGCAATGCTATGCCCCATTCCTTGGGAGTAAGAACCAAATAGTTCAATTGGCCATTAAATACTTTATTTCAATCAAAGATCGGATCATGCAGAAAAATCAGGTTAAAAAAAAATTCAATGAAATCAAAAGAAGAACAAGAACAGCAATAAGCAATAGTAGAAACTAAATGTGCTTTGTTCTAATAAATTATAACACAATCTTATAAAATGTCAAAGAGCTTAAGGTAATGATGCTTCTCAAAGTTGGCAACTTTTAAGATGTGCACTTGTGAACATCCAGAATTGGCTGGAGAATTCTGGGAGCTGAAGTCCACACATCCTAAAGTTATCAATTTAAGAATAATAAAATAGAAGGCATGTTCCATTAAATAGAATGCCCATAAAATCTAAACAAGATTTTGTGTCTATTTAAGCTTAATTATTTTACACACGTGCAAAATAAAAACAGAATTTTACACGTTTTATATGTTACACTTCCCTGCTGTGTTATACTGACACCTACTCAAAGGTGTGTTGAATTTTTATTAGATCCCCGTGTGATTTTTTTTCCGACGGTTTCATTCTGATTTGTACAGTATACGATTTGTAACATGCTGCTTTCATTATGAAAGCTGCAAATTTTTCAACCACAAAGCTTACTGTAATTAGTTTAGGCTTTTACTCCTAATGATTTGAAGTTACTTAATTGTAAGCCAACAATTTTGAATACATTTATGCTGATAAATAATGTAGGATAAAAACGTAAAACCCCAAAGTTTCCCACAATCTAGAAAAACTCAAAACAATAAAAGTAAAAAATACAAATTCCAAATCAGCATTAAAAATGCTTTTTTAATTTTTGCCACAGAAGGTATTTTTAATGTAACACACACACACACACACACACACACACACACACACAATATTAATACACACACACTAGCTTCAAGATCGTTATTTTAAAAGAATGACTATCAGCCCATTTGCAAAGGGAATTTCGTTCTTACTAATACGTTAATTTTTTTAAAAAAAAAAGTTACTTTAAACTGCAGTCGGGCATGAAACCAAGATAATTCTACCTTCCTGCATGCTGATGAAAAAAAAATCTGGTTCAGTTTGAAATGCAATCTTTGAGACCCGCTTAAATTCCAGTCCGCTTGAATCAAAAAGAAATGCATTCATTTAGAAATGGTTACACTGGTAGAGGTAGTCCTTGGGTTATGACAGCAATCAAGACTGGAATGGCCGTCGCTAAATGAGTCTCAAAAGTGCAAAGTTCTGGGACCGCATTGCTTAGTGACAATAATCCCAGCAATTTTGGTTGCCATCATAACCCCATGATGCACTGGTTATGAACTGGGAAGTGGCAGGAGACTCAGCTAAGGAGTGCAGGGGGGCTACGAAAGGATGGAGGAGGCCCTGTGCAGGTTGCATGTATGTTTAGGAGAGGCTGGGAGAGCCCAGTGCTGCAGCACTGTGCAAGTTCAGGAAGGCCATGGGGTATTGGGCATGGTGCCACACAAACACAGGCTAGTAAATGGATAGGAGAGCGTGAACATAGAAGAACGAAAGGCACTGACCAGGTCCAACTTTTGACCTTTCCTGCAGGCTTCCCCATTGACTTTCCTTGTGGGAAGCCAGCAAGGAAAGTCACAAACACTGATCGTGTAACCATGGCTCTCTGGGATGCCATAACCACGAGCTGGACACACGGCGCCCATCTTATGGTCATGTGATCGCAGGGAGGCTGCAATGGCCCAAACTTCAAGGATAGGTCATATGTTCCCTTTTCAGCATTGCTATAATTTTGAAGAGCAATAGCAACAATATACCACTTCACAGTGCTTTTATAGCCCTCTCTAAGCAGTTTACAGGGTCGGCCTATTGCCCCCCCCTCAACAATCTGAGTCCTCATTTTACCCATCTCGGAAGGATGGAAGGCCGAGTCAACCTTGAGCCTGGTGAGATTTAAACTGCCAAATTGCAGGCAGCCGGCAGTCAGCAGAAGTAGCCTGCAGTACTGCACTCTAACCACCTCGTCACCACAGCTCAAGAATGGTCACTGAATGGATATAAGCCAAGGACTATCTATAGAATTTAATTCTTTAGCTACTATTTTAAAAGCACACTATTAAAGGAGAATATTTGTAGTTGAGGGTTGAAATGAGGAGTCCTTCGTGCCCTCTGAGCTTGCAGACATTTCATTGTTAAACTAGGTAACATCATCAGTAACCAGTGATGATGTTACCTAGTTTGGGTAATAAAATGTTGGCAGGAAAACAACCAAGCTCAGAGACCACCAAGGACTCCTCATAAAAACACACTGGATGTAACTTCTAGTCTCCCATTAATTGGATTAACTTTCATGCTTTGGATGCTTTCATGCTATTATGGTAGGTTAAAAATTGAATGGGATGGGATGGGATGGGATGGGATGGGATGGAGGGATAAACAAACGAGCAACATATAAATGTCATCTGATTCTGAAACATTTATACAAACATAATGAATATCTTAACAACGTGACTATACTCTGATGTTATTTTGAGATATTAACAACTGTGCTATCATAGTAATTATGAAAAGGGAAGTTATTTCCAGTTCATATAGTAGATCGGCCAAGACACGGATGCTATATTATGTTTTACATGTACAACCACTGATTAATAATTATTCTCATCAATTAAAAGAAGCTCTCTAACATCATAGCCTTTTCTTTTTGGAGGTTAACTATGGGCAGCATCAAATACCAAAACTATAAATGGATAGTTTTATTTGGTACACCTTACTACTATGTATGTTTAACAAATGCACAATGGCTTTTGTTAATACCAGTATAGCTTCAAAGCATGGCAAACATATCTTAGGAACAAGCGAAGCAATGAATCAGTTCCATTCAGATGTCACACTAAACCATGATTAGCAATAGCCATGATTTAAAGCCAAATTATGACTTAGCTCTCCTTCTCCATTTCTGATTTTCCCTTTTCAGGCCTAGTTTGGGCTGAAAAAACAGCTTCTATCCCAGAGCAGTAACTATATTGAATTCTGTTGTATAGTGCAATATTAATGCAGTATCACAGGGTTTTCAATTCAATTATATAGAATATGAAGGATGTGGGTTTGTATTTTACTTTTATAGTTATAATGTACACCGAAGATAGCATTTAATTTTGTTGTATGAGATGCAATGACAATACACTAAACAATACTATACTATAACTAAAACTATAACTATACTATAGTTTGTAGTCCACATTTAAAATCTGCCATTTGACTAAGTAAATTACAGTCACACAGGATATGTAATTTTGGAGACAGTTAATGCTTTCTCAATTTAGATTTTATTCCTAATCCTAGATAAACCTTCTTAACCGTGATGTGATGCAATAGCTGAGCCAGTGCATTAAGCCTTTTTTTTTTCATCACACATGGTTATCTCATTAACATGACCAAACTGTATTTTGGTCTATTATTTATTAGGGTTGCACAATGTCTTTCAATTTGATTCAGAAGAAGTGCTCTGGAATTTACAGAAGCATGAACACCAAATTTCTTTGGGTGTCATTAAAGCCACCAAACGCATGGCAGTGTCAATTCTGGAAACAGGTATACATTAAAAACATCTAATAATCTAAAACTGTAAACTAAAGTAAACTGTAAAATCTTGCGGGAAATTCATTTTGTGGCTACCTGCAGCCATACTTCTATGCTAAAGCACAGGTGGATTAGGAGCATGAGGCTGGAGTTCATGGTAGAGGTAATCCTTAAGTTACAATTATTTGTAAGTGGACTATAGAAGGAACAGATCAGAATCCAGCCCTTCCTTATCATTGGTTGCCCTCTCCCTTCTTTGGAACAGTTTTACAGCTCCCACTTCCTTAAGAAAGTTCAAAACATTCTCAAAGATCCATCTCATCCTGGTACCCCCCCTTTGTTTTGAACTATTACCATCTGGCAGATGGTACAGGATAATGAAAACAAGGACAAATAGGTTCAAAAACAGCTTCTATCCCAGGGCAGTAGCTCTGTTGAATTCTACTGTATAGTGCAATATTAATGCATATCAGGGATTTTCAATTCAATGTGTGGAATGTGAAGGATGTGTGTTAGTGTTTATTTTCATGGTCATGGATGTGCTCTGAAGATGGTGTTTGATTTTGTTGTACGAGATGCAATGACAATAAAGTAAAGTAAACTAAACTAAATTTGTTTAGCAATTCTTTAATGTTACAACAGCACTGAAAAGACGTGACTTACAACTTGATTCTTGGGCTTAAATCCAATGCAGCATCAATTACATGATCAAAATTCAGGCAACTGGCGTGTATTTAAAATATATTTGCACATTACAAATGCATGCCATTTGCATTTACAGGTGTCATGTGTTCGTTATTTGTGATCTGCCCAGCCAGTTTCCAACAAGTAAAGTAAATGGGAGAAGCCAGATTCGCTTACTGACCACATGATTCATTTAACAGTTCTGGCAAAAAAAAAAAAAGTCATAAAATTGGGCATGGCTCACTTAACAATCGCCTTGCTTAACAATGAAAATTCTGGTCTCAATTGTGGTCATAAATCAAGGACTACCTGTAGTAACATCTGTCGTCTTCATCCTTTCCAAGAATGCTTTCAACTAATCTATAGGCGATGCCCAGGCTGAGCCCGAAGAGGGAGGGGGTCAAATGCGTCATCAGCCATGAGTCCTTTCGTGACCACAAGAGATCTAAGCCCAGCCCACCTTGAATTCCTTTGATTCTTCTCTACTGCCAATTTGCTTTGACAGTTAGTTCAGATTCTTATAGAGAGCTTAAGCTTGCAATAAAAATCTTTGTACTCATTTGAACTGCCTGGATTTTCATATTTCCCCAGCACCTGACGCAATCAGTTGCAATAATTTACAGTGATGCCATGAAGGCAGATACTCACAAAATCCTTCTATCTTGTCCGCTGTTTTGCTCCAAGCCACCTGCCTGGTTTCCATAATGACCTGAATTGTTCTTCTCTCTGGATTACTTTTCTTGAGGCTGTACACGGTCATCACAGTCCCCAGCTCCAAGGTCCTTTTGATCTGACTCTTCTCATACTCAGGGAGCTGTCCATACTCCATACTTCGGCTGGACATTTTTGGGTTGAAGAGAGCAAATCTTCAAAGAAGGCTAGAAGGGAAGCAGGGAGGAAGAGAAATGTATTATTGTAAACCTGGCCCTCTTGTGTTACAAATGATTTTGCTGTAGTTTCCTCTTAAAAGACAAAAGAATTTCAAGAAGTGAAACTAGGCTCATGTGAACCAATAGCTTCTGAGCTCAAAGTTACAAGGTTTTCCATTGGTCCCTGACTTCGATAACAAAAGGTTTTATCCAAGTTCAGTGATATAGAACACAAAAACAGGCCAACACTTTGCTGTTATAGAAACAGAAGCGAGCAAACTACTAGCTAGCATAAAACAATTCCCATGCTGATTAACTATGTCTAGGGTGAAACAGAAGAAGCCTGCTTATCGACAACAAGCTGAACATGAGCCAATAGTGTGACAGAGCTGCTAAAAGAGCCAACACAATCCAGGAATAAATCTGAAGAAGCACTGTATCAAAAGCAAAGTTCTACTTTTCCTCTACTCTGTACTGGGGAGCCTGATAGTTCAGTGGTTAAGATGCTAAGCTTATAGCTGGCAGCCCGGGTTTGAGACCCAAATGCTCTGCGATGGGGTGAGCTCCTGTAACTTGCTCCAGCTCCAGCACATCTAGCAGTTCAAAAGCACACAAATGCAAGTAGATAAATAGGTACCACTTTGGTGGGAAGGTTCCGTGCGCCACAGCATATAGTCATGCTGGCTCCATGACCATGGAAGCATCTTCTGACAATACTGGTTCCCTTGGCTAAGAAACTGAGGTGTGCACCACCTCCTTAAAGTTGGACCTGACTGGACAGGGGAAACCTTTATCTGTACTTTGTGCTGATGAGATCGAAAGGGGACAATAAAGGACAAGAGTCGTGGTGGTGCAGTGGTTAGAATGCAGTACTGCAGGCTACTTCTGCTGACTGCCAGCTGCCTGCAATTTGGCAGTTTGAATCTCACCAGGCTCAAGGTTGACTCAGCCTTCCATCCTTCCGAGAAGGGTAAAATGAGAACCCAGATTGTTAGGGGCAAGAGGCTCACTCTGTAAACTACTGTGAAGCAGTATATAAGTCTAAATGTTATTGCTATTGCTATTCTGGCATTTTATTTTCAGAAGGATAGCCTGACAAGAGTAGAAGAGGTTCAGAACAGGCCAACAAAAATGATTGTGAGATTTTAGACATGCATCGTGAGGACTTGGAACTTGAGATGTTCAATCTGAGAGAAGATTCGGGGTGGGAGGAAAGACATAATATTAATGTTCAACTACATAAAAGGTATAATAGAGATTGCAGGTAAGGACTCTTCTCCATTGCTCCCACAAAAACTGGGACAAAAAAATAACAGGTGTTAAGTTATAGATACCTAAATTCATGTAATTTTAAGGAACGACTTGTTGCTCGTTTGATCTATCCACATACAACAGTTGGTTGTGGGTTCTCCATGTCTGGAGACGTTTAAGAATTCTGAACAGCCACCGCTCAATGATGATTAAAATGATTTTCTTAATCTTTTCAGAAGATGGATCATCTTTGTGGTTCCACCCAACTCCACAATTCTAATTTAGGGATAGAATAAAGGATACAAATGCCTCTCATTCATAAATTAGTAACTAAATAAAATCACTGTCCATAATATTTCAGGTCCCATCTCTCACTCACCATCACCTTCATTCTAGGTCAGGAAAGGGGTCCAACTTTAACACTTGTGGACTTCAACCCCCAGAATTCCCCATAGGGCATGGCTGACTGGGGAATTTTGGAAGTTGTAGTCCACAGATCTTAAAGTTGCCACGGTTGGACACCTCTGATCTAGAGTAAGGGTGATAGTTGTGCTTGTTCAAACTGTAATATCAGATTTGGTACAACAATAAATATCAAGTTTGGCTCTTTCCCCTTGCAAAATGACGAGTAGATTAAACCTTAAGAATCAATGAAAATGTCATTTCCTAAAATGCAACAGATCTCTTACAACATACAAGAGGTCTACTAGCCAACTTGGAACAGATGCCTGGGCAAAAAAATATGCGTTGGCCCCTAATTATCTGCTGTAAAATGGGCTATGCCTGGTAACTTCTATCCACTTTTCAGCTACTTGTATTCTATCCATTCTCTCAAAACTTGTAGCCCCATTTCTTCGGAAAGTCATGAAGATAACTGTGTACTCAGTGATGGGATTCAAAAAAATGTACTACCGGTTCTGTGGGCGTGACATGGAAAGGATATTGCAAAATCCCCATTCCCTCCCCACCCCACTAACCTGCTTTCCAGCTCCGTTCTCCTGTGCAGGGCAACCAAAAAAGACCTAACCAATCAGCTGGGACTTGAGAGTCAGAGAATAGATGGGGGCAGGGCCAGTAAGAGGTGGGATTTGCCAGTTCTTCGAACTACTCAAAATTTCCGCTACTGGTTCTCCAGATCTGGTCAGAACCTGCTGAATACCACCTCTGTGTGTACTGCACTGTGGCTTGGAAGACAATATTCAGCCTTGGAGCGTATACTTTATCATCCCATTTCCTTATTTCCAGGCACCAGCAAGGCGGCTGGCTATGTTAGCCAGAAATCCTTCATTTAAGTCCATCTGATTCCAAGAATGAAAGGGGTCCTTCAACTTAGCAGGGCTTTGAAGAAAACCCAAACCAAAAGGATGTTTGCGACCACAAAAACACCACGCTAGTGTATGCCCAGCAATATGAGTCAGACCAAATCAACATTTGAGACAGACCCAGGGTTGTCATAGAAGCCGATAAAACTTGAGCCATCACAGACAAGTCAAAACCTCAGCAAAAATTCAGAGATCTCCTAAGTCGCAGCATGGATCGGCAAGATTATATATAGGATGCATTTTGTCTTGGAAGGACAAAATTGATGTGGCATCAGACATGAGAGATGAGGTCCACCCATGAAGGTCCAATTAAATTAATTTATTGATACTTAGGGATTTGGTGGCTCAGTGGCTAAGACGCTGAGCTTGTCGATCAAAAAGGTCGGCAGTTTGGTGGTTTGAATCCCTAGTGCCGTGTAATGGCGTGAGCTCCCGTTCCTTGTCCCAGCTTCTGACAACCTAGCAGTTCGAAAGCATGTAAAAATGCAAGTAGAAAAATAGGGACCATTTTGATGGGAAGGGAACAATGTTCTGTGCACCTTTGGCATTTAGTCCTGCCGGCCACATGACCATGGAGACGTCTTCCGACAGCGCTGGCTCTTCGGCTTTGTAACGGAGATGAGCAGCGCCCCCTACAGCCAGAAATGACTAGCACGTATGTGCAAGGGGAATCTTTACCTTTAGCTTTATTGATACTTATGTCTATGCACTGAACTCTTCTCAACTAACAGTTAGCACCTGCTTGGAGTTAGATAAGGATTCATGGAATTCAAAGGAGGTTGGACTTAGTTTGCTTCTGACTACGTAGGGATTCTAGGCTGATCCCTCTTTTAACTCCTCTTTCTGCCACTCCTTCCCTTACATGTGGATGGTTACAACTGGATTTATTCTCCTGCCCAGCTTATAGGGAAGCCTTTTTTTTTTCCCCTCAATTATACTGCTTCCTTTTAGGGTCACCTCTGAACAGAAGTAGAGTTTTTTTTAAATGCATATTTTTTAAAAAAAAATACGGAGGGTAAAATTCTACAAATTAAAACTGCAGTATTTAACAAGTTCATTAGTGGTGAAATATAACCCAAAAGTAAAACATGACTAAGATATATAGCAAACCCTAAACTTTTAACATGTTAAATTAATATAAATTACCTACATATACCATATTTTCATTGAATCATTTAATTGGTGCATTAAAACTGTCTATTCCTCTAAATTACAAAATGTACACTTTAAAAAATGTATTGCATTTTTTTGAATCAGAGAAGGAAAAAGTCTTTTCTAAAACAAATAAATTGTACATTACTTAAGTGCAGCTTTTGTTATCTGGATTAATACAACTGTATTAATTGTGTTTTTCCTAACCTGTCAAATTTCTCTTGGTTATTCCCCAGGCTCAAACCAACACAATATTCCCCAATACAATATATATTCTAGCTTTCAATTAATTGTATATTTCCATGAAGCAAAAATGTTTTACTATTATCTTTCTACATTAAAAAGTTTTGGGGAAAATACACAAAATAAATTTTGTTACTTTTGTTTTGAGATAGAAAAAGTAACACAGAGTGTTACATGATTTGTAAACAACTTTCACAGAAC
Source organism: Hydrophis major (assembly GCA_033807585.1). Taxonomy (NCBI): domain Eukaryota; kingdom Metazoa; phylum Chordata; class Lepidosauria; order Squamata; family Elapidae; genus Hydrophis; species Hydrophis major. The sequence continues at coordinate 8,388,623 of CM066338.1, forward strand.
TAATTCACAAAGTCAATGGATGTTCTACATTACCAGACTGCTCTATAAATTCTAGGGTTTGCCTATATTCAAGCTGATATAGATTTAAATAAGATCCTTTAAAAAAAATCATTAGGTTTGCTCAAGTTGTCAGGAAACCAAATACATGATAAATTAACTATATCTCACATACTGAAGGCAGCCAGAATTCATTCAGCAAATTCCAACCCTAAAGTTAATCATGCCTTTTTGAAATATCTTAATAAACTTTGCAAAGAAATAAACTTAGCTCATCAAGATAAGAGGAATAATCAGGAAAAGAAAATGTATCAAGCTTTTACTAGTTCTGTTTTCTGCACCTCCAGCAGCATTTAAAATTATCAGCAAAGTCCAAACTAAATGTGAGGACAGAGAAAATAAATCTTCATTTAATTTTCACAAATAGCAGTGGGACACCAAAGGTGTATTTAATCTTTCCTTCTATATACCTTGATCCAACAAAATCTCTACCTCACTGCTAACTAGCAATGTATATACATTTTTTGAGCTGAGGAAATGGCACCTCAAGGTAACAAAGGTTACAATTTTTAAAAGCGCATAGAAAGAGTTAATATCCTGCTGATGAACACATAGTTGCTAAAATGTATAATTTTTTTTGTTGAAATTTTGAAAGAGAGGAAAAACGGGTTAAAGAATGTATGATAAAGTAGGCTAACAATTTTGGTTATAATATAAAGATGGATCAATTGGAAAATACTGTATATCATTGGTTTTTGATGCTAGAGGTACTATCTAGAATGTACAAAGGCATTCAAAATATATGCTGTAAATGTACATTTTATTATGCTTTGCAGACATGTAAATAAGTTTTAAAAATTGATTCAAGTATTTACTTTGATACAGAGGATTTTGAATATTAACATTCAATTCAAGCTGGAATTTTTTCTTTTAGGACTGATGGAAATACAATTAGAAAAAGCCACTAAAGATTATTTCAATATTTGATTTCTGCAACAAGATTATTAAATGCAGAGTTCAATTCAACACTTACAGAGGTCTATAAGGGGCGTGTTAAAGTGCACCATCGTACCTACTGTCTCTGTCCTATTATTCCCATTTATTCGTACCTATTTCCTGTATTCTTACTCATGTTTATACTTATACCTATTATCCTGTAAGCGACTGACAAATAAAATAAATAAAATAAATAAATAAATAAAAAATAAATAAATAAATAAATAAATAAAATAAAATAAAATAAAATAAAATAAAATAAAATAAAATAAAATAAAATAAAATAAACTATCCACTATGGAGGAATGGTTTGTGACACTGACAGATTTTGCTGAGATGCATTAACTTTTTTGATTGGATTTGTATTTGTTAGTAAAACTTTACAAGCCTTCAGTTGTAAAACTTTACAAGCCTTTGAATGTTGCAAGTCATCTAATTTATATTCTACACTCTGCACATTCTGCAAACTGCTTTCATTAATTACAAGTTTGTGTAAACAATCATACATTTTTAAAAAATAGGAGAAGACACATTTATAAACAGGAAAATGACATGCTTCAGAGGATGAGTTAAACATACCAAACCAAAATCGCTAACTTGGACCTTAATTTATACATCACTTAATCTGGGAGATTAAAGTAAACCCAGAAGATAAATATTGTAAATCTAAAAGATTAGGAATTTGTTTTCAGAAGCAGTTGAATTAAGTGAAAAACAAAATGTTTCATATTTCGTTACAGTATTGTAAAGTGTAACAATTTTGTAAAAATGATCCACATTAAAATGCACCAAAATTTAGAAGCTGAATTCCCATTACAATCAGTAATATTTTTATTAAACTTTATGAAACCATGTATCCTTTAAAGAACACTGAATTAGTTTCATATATGCTAGCTACTTGAAGAATACTATACTATAGCATATGCTTCTTAATAGAAAAAAGAATGATGCCCTCCTTAGAAAAACAGATAAATTATAAAAATATGCTTCAATGCTCAGAATAATTTCATCCTTTAAGAATGTATCTGATACAGAATTCAATTCTAACTTAAAATTATTACCGGACTAAAATTTAATAGGTGGATTGGTATATCATTCAAAATTGTGGATTTTTCTATATAAGAGCTCACGCATTCATGCTTGCATTCATGATAGCAACAGAAAGCACCATGCTTTGTTCTGGAATCATAACCCCTGTACCATACAATAAAACTTCCTTCTATGACTCTGTAATTCCTGAATCCAAGGTAGAATTGGGGAGACTGGATGGCGCTGAGCATTTGCTGGCTGGGGGCTCTGCCTGATGCCTATATGGAGTTCACAGCAGATATTTTTTTTCTTTGAACCCTGATAAACACCTGCTGCTACCTAGGTGTAAACTCTCAACCTTCCGAGTGGGAGGTGAGCATCTCCAACACTAGGCCACCGTGCCAGTCATGGTCAATAAGGCAATAAAAACATTTCTACCATAGCATTTACCCCTTTTTTCTTCGTCTTCTTTGTCTACCACTTTCATGCTTTCCTGCAATCAACATTTTTCAGTTTCCTTTTTAATAAACTAACACCTTAGTCTACCCATTTAACCCCCCAAAAAAAAGTTGCTCTGGACATAACCTTTTCATGACTTTAAGACAATGCCTAAGCCAAGACAGATGTTGGTTCAACATCCATTATACTCCCTGTGGGGTGGGAAGACATGAAGCAAACCACAATAAAACTCACCTTTGTCTTCTACTTCACAAATGGCCAGTAGGAAAAAAAAAAAAAACCAGAATGCAGCCTTCTCCAAATCTCCCTGGACAAAGAATACCTTATACTGAAAATGCAGCTGTCTGAAGTCTATAGTACAATTTTCTATAGAAGCAACCTTCAAATCCCCAAAGCTTCAGCTTCTCTGTGTCTTTGGGAGATCACACCATAAAAATTTACTCAACACCTGAGAAGACATTTGCACTCTAAACAGAAAACGCAGAACAAACTTCACTGTTTATACAGGATGAACATCTGGCAGCAACAAACACAGCCACAACAACACCTTGGTCTCAAAAGAGGCAACTCTAGGCCAAACAGATTATGAGGAAAACAGAATTTTGGTGGTTGGGCCAGAAACAAATATTTGGGAAGAATTTAAACAGCTGCATACAGTAATGTATTTCTCAAATCCATTTCTATTAAAGTTTGGATGACTGTCACGTTCTTCATCCCTCTGCAACTTTGAGTAAATACTGATACCTTGATAAATGTGCCTCCTGTGGCTCCGAAGAGAATATATCACACTCACATTTATTAAAGATCTTGTTCATTTGCATTATGACCTAAAAATAACACAATTGGGAGAAATAGTCCTGAAACAACAACAAAGAAGGATCCAGCACAATGCAACCTGCAAACTACCATAAATAAACAAGCAAATTCATTCTGAGAGATGAGAAACACTTTCCTACTTACATGCCATGCTCTCACCTGTGTGTATTTCCACAGGTGCAAACAGCAGGCTTTAAGCAAAGTTATGCCAACTTCTGCACGAAAGTGGTCGCTTTTATACAGAACTAAAACCATGCATTTCCTAAAGCAGCATCCTTACAAGGGGTGGCTGGCTATGCCAAAATGCAATTATTGCAAGCAAAACCAACAACCGCTTTCGGCTAAGGAACCAGGGAAGAATGTGGGAGGCCGTGAATTCAAGACACACCTTACCCATGAAAGCCAGTTGGTTGACTTTGGGCCAGTCACCAGGAGACAGCGAGTTCAACTTCCGCCTTAGGCATCAAAGCTGGCTGGCCAATCACCAGGGGACAGTGAGAAATATGAAAAATTATTCATTGTTTCATTTCAAACTACAAGTCAATATATATATTGGGAATTAATTGCACTTTCATAAAAGTACATAAAACCGATAAGCCAGTTCCAGTGGTTAAGGGCCAATCTTTGGGCCAATCACTAGGAGACGTGAGTTCTAGTCCTGCTTTAGCCATTAAAGCCGGTCATTCTCTCTCAGAAATTGGGAAGGGCCTCCTGCTCTGTCAATCTGTTAAAGAGCCCACCCCACCCCAGAAGACTGTTTTTTGTGGGGAAAATAGGATAAAGGAGATGTATTGGATATGTCTGCTGTCTTGAGACATTTGTAAAAATGAAAGTGCAATACAAATAAATAACCACCAAACATCATCTCCAAAATGAACAGAAATCCATGTTTCTCAATCAGTAGTTCTTCTGTCTATACCAAATCTAAATGAAGGTTTGGATACTCATCTCCACCACTAACTGTGATTTCCTAGAGTTTTTCAAAAGGCAAATTTTGATGGTTTCACCTGTCAAGTCTAGGTTGCAAATGAAATAATAAAATACCTGCATTCTGATGCAACTTCCACCTTCTAGCAATATGCTCCCTCATTCTGTGAATGAGCTTTATTAAGTTACCTTTGCATTCTCTTTGAACTAATAGTAATGATGGTCAACTAGCCAGGATTTATACTTCAATTTCAAACTCTGGGCGGTTATTTGTTTCCAATCCTGGCTTCCTTGGATAGGATGTGGGGCTTGAGAAGATAAAAGAGACGAATACCAAATGTAAAATACTATCTTGCTGGGTGAAAGAGAAAGAACATGATTAAAGGCAGGACTTTAAATTAGCTCATTGCATCACTGCCCTGTTGCTTGGAAAGGCCTGATCCCAGTTTGCACATTAAGTGCAATTTCCTGCTTCGTCTTCCTGCTTATATGAAATGTGCAAAACAGAAGTGAGTTACAGGATCCTGCACATTGGTAATAAAGGCTAATGTTTTATAAATCCAGCCTTGATGCTAACAACCATCTCTTTCAAGCAGATATCTTGACATGATTGTATAAATGTGTTACAATAAAGAGAAATTAATGATCTCAGATGTATAATCTTGTAATGTATAATTTCTCTACTATAAAGGATGATCTTCCATTAGGCAAAAATGAAGGTTTCCCTGTCCAGTTGTGTCCAACTCCAGGGCTCAGTGGTCATCTCTGTTTCTTGGCCAAAGGAGAAACAGCATTGTCCAAAGACATTTTCTGTGGTCATATAGCCAGGATGATTACATGCCAAAGTGCATCGAATGCTGTTATGTTCCCACAGAAGTGGTACTTATTTATCTACTTGCATTTGCATGCTTTTGAATTGGAGCTGGAGCAAGTAACAGGAGTTCACTCTGTTGTGTATGTTTGGGTCTCAAACCCAGGTTGCCAGCTTTCCAACCTGTGCTCCCTTTCAAACTCATTTACGCTGTATTGCTCAACCTTGGCAACTTTAAAACATGTGAACTTCAACTTCCAAAATTCCCCAACCAGCCATGTAATGAGCTCTACCTTAAAAACCACAGGAAGCCTTCGACTTACAACCATTTGTTTAGTGACTCTTTGAAGTTATAAATAGCATCATTGAAATTGCAGGAACTTACAAATGGTGGCAGAGATGGAGGTTCAAAAGTGACTTATTCATTTAGTTTACTTTATTGTCATTGTACAACAAAATCAAACACCATCTTCAGTGTACATTAAGACCATGAAAATAAACACAAACACACATCCTTCACATTCTGTACAACTGAATATAAAACCTCTGATATTGCATTAATATTGCACTATACAGTAAAATTCAACAGAGTTACTGCCCTGGGATAGAAGCTGTTTTTCAGCCTATTTGTCCTTGTTTTTATTATTATCCTGTACTGTCTGCCAGATGGTCATAGTTCAAAACAAAGCGTGCCCAGGAGGAGATGGATCTTTGAGGATGTTTTGAACTTTCTTAAGGAAGCAGGAGCTATAAAGCTCTTCCAAAGAGAGCATAGGGCAAGCAATGATCCTCAGGGCAATGACATTCACTGTCTGGAGTGCTGTCCTATCTGCCCCTGTGCAATTGGCAAACCATACAGAGGTGCAGTATGTTAAAATGCTCTCTATGGTGCAGCGATAGAAGGTCACCAGCAGTTTTTCATTCAGTTGTTGTTTCCTGAGAAGTCTCAGGTAATGTAATCTCTATGATCATTTTTCAGGTGACTGTGGCCGCATCCCCATGGCCATGCAATCAAAATGCAGCTGGCTTCACCTTTGACTCGTATTTATGACCGCTGCAGCATCCTGAGGTAACCTGATCCCCTTTTGCAACCTTCTGATGAGCGAAGGCAAGGCGGAAGGAAGCATGGTTTAATTTACAACTGTTTTACTCACTTAACAACCGCAACTATTCACCTAACCACCATGGCAAGAAAGATCAGTGGGATAAAGCTCACTTAACAACTACCTCACTTAGCAACAGAAACTCTCTGGGCTCTAGTGCAGGTATAGACATAATTCTATATTTATTTATTTAGTCATATTTAATATAATTTCATTGTATGTATACTGTGCATATATACGTACAATGACAATAAAGAATTCAATTCAATGGTTATATTTATGTAGGGTACATTAGAAGGGAGAGAGCTGCATGCAAAGAAATTTCATTTTAATACCTGCCGATTAGTGTCCAGTCAATAAAGTTATTATTCTATTTTATTCCTATTCTATTGCGATTTTAAGCCGAGGATTGCTTGCATTATGTTTGGACCTATCTGCTGACTTTGAGCAATAAACTCCAACTTTCCCTTCGAAGGGGATGAACAAAACAAACAAACTACTTGCATTCATTTTTTTTTTGTTACAAAGCCACACACTTTCAAAACAGATTCCAGCTGTCTCGCCAAGCAACTACTTTTCTATCATTTTTTAAACCCCAATTCTCAGCTAGTCTTGTGTGTTGCTGCTAACCTTCTTGCCACTGAATCAAAGGAAAAGGCAGCAAGGAAGTGGGGTAGACATCAAGTTTCCTTCCCTGTTTTATTTTTTTTTGCAAGGGTTTAGTTTAATGTAGTTTGTTGTCCTTGCACCTTGTACAACGAAATCAAACACCATCTTCAGTGCACATCATGACCATGAAAATAAACACAAACACACATCTTTCACACTCCACACATTGAATTAAAAACCCCTGATATTGCATTAATATTGCACTGGACAGTAGTTACTGCCCTGGGATAGAAGCTGTTTTTCAGCCTATTTGTCCTTGTTTTTTATTGTCCTGTACCATCTGGCAGATGTTCAAAAGTTAGCTGATCGGCTGGGTCTTCTTTGGTTGCCCTGCACAGGAGAACGGAGCTGGAAAGCAGGTTAGTGGGGTGGGGAGGGAACGGGATTTTGCAGTCACCTTCCCCTGCCACAGCCACCAAGCCACACCATGCCCACCAAGCCATGTCCACAGAACTGGTAGTAAAAAATTTTGAATCCCACCACTGCCAGGATGAGATGGATCTTTGAGAATGTTTTGAACTTTCTTAAGGCAGCGGGAGCTCTAAAGCTCTTCCAAAGAGGGGAGAGGGCAACCAATGATCCTCTGGGCAATGACGTTAACCATCTGGAGTGCTGTCCTATCTGCCCCTGTGCAATTGGCAAACCATACAGAGGTGTGGTAAGTTAAGATACTCTCTATGGTGCAGCGGTAGAAGGTCACCAGCAGTTTTTCATTCAGTTGTTGTTTTCTGAGAAGCCTCAGGTAGTATAATCTCTGCTGGGCCCTTTTGACCAGAAATCTCTATGCCAGCACGTCTCAACCCCAGCCACTTTTAAGATGGGCGGGCTTCAGATCCCAGAATTCCCCAGACAGTGTGGTTCTTGAGCAAACCACTGCAGTTAATGATGGTGTCATTAAGTGAATCCAGCTCCCCTATTCCCATTGACTGCGCTTGTCGGAAGCCGTCTGGAAATGACAATCCCTTGACCCAAAGATGCTGCAACCCGTTGTAGATTCAACCCTACACCGATTGTCAAATGCCCAAATTTCGATTTATGTGACCTGCGACAGTTGTAAGGGCGAGGACTGGCCGTAAGTCGCTTTGTTTTCCCAGTGCCGTTGTAACTTCAAACTGAGGAAACCCCATTGTGTATTGATTGTATAAATACAGATAGTCCTTGACTTACAACCACAATTGAGCCCAACATTCCTGTCCTTAAGTGAGACATTTGTTAAGTGGGTTTTGCCCCATTCTACGACTTTTCTTACCGCCATTGTTAAGCGAATCACTGCAGTTGATAAATTACTTCCCTGGCTGCTAAGTGAGTTTCGCTTCCCCGTTGATTCTGCTTGATCAGAAGGTTGCAAAAAGGGATGACATGACCCAGGGACACAGCGATGGTCGTAAATATGAACCAGGGGATGCTGCAAAGGTTGTAAGTATGAAAAACTGTCCTGTCACTTTTTTTTAGTGCCCTTGTAACTTTGAACAGTCATTCAACAAACCGTTGTAAGTCAAGGACTACCTGTAGCCTTATCTTTGAATTTGTGAATAGTTTCATGTTCGACACACAGACATTCAACAAGATCTCTGTCTGCAAAAGAGACAATCACCCAGCCCAAAAGCGTGGGAAAAAGACGCAAGGAATTCCTCCACCAGATCAGCGTAGATGAACTCCAAGGTTAATATCAGAGCAACCATCAAGCAAACAAGACCTCAATCAAGAAACTGCCAAAGAAGCTGACAGCAAACAGCCCAAACAAAGGATCTCTGAGACCATCCACATCAACGCTGACAGAGCAAGACACGAGAATAGAAAGTGACAGCAAACCACACTCCTTACTACTGGTAGCACTGAAGATGTTACCTTGTCAGGTCATGAAACATCTGCAAGAAAACAAGCAAGCTCAGAGAGCACCGAGGACCCCCAGAGTCTTAGTTGTTGTTGTTGTTGTTGTTTCTTCTTCTTCTTCTTCTTCTTCTTCTTCTTCTTCTTCTTCTTCTTCTTCTTCTTCTTCTTCTTCTTCTTCTTCTTCTTCTTCTTCTTCTTCCTCCTCCTCCTCCTCCTCCTCCTCCTCCTCCTCCTCCTCCTCCTCCTCCTTCTCCTCCTCCTCCTCCTCCTTCTCCTTCCTCTTATTCTTCTCCTCCTCTTCCTTTTCTTTCTCCTCCACTTCTTCTTCTTCTTCTTCTTCTTCTTCTTCTTCTTCTTCTTCTTCTTCTTCTTCTTCTTCTTCTTCTTCTTCTTCTTCTTCTTCTTCTTCTCCTCCTCCTCCTCCTCCTCCTCCCTCTTCTTTTTCCTCCTCCTGCTCTTCTTCTTCCTTCTCCTCCTCCTCCTCTTCCTCTTCTTCTTCTTCTTCTCCTCCTTCTCCTTCCTCCTCTTCTTCCTCTTCCTCCTTCTCCTTCCTCTTCTTCCTCTTCCTCCTCCTTCTTCCTCCTCTTCTTCCTCTTCCTCCTCCTCCTTCCTCTTTTTCCTCTTCCTCCTCCTCCCCCTCCTCCTCTCTGCAAGCACCCCACTCTTGTACCACTGATGATGCTACCTAGTTTGGGTAAGGAAACATCTGCAAGAAAACAACCAAGCTCAGAGAGCATCGAGGACCCCACAGTTTTCTTTTTGCTCATTGAAAATGTCATTGTGATGGGTTTAACATTTAACACGCTAAAAATAAATAAACCCAGGCGGTTACTAAATGAATGGCTAAGTTACAAAGTCAAGGACTTAGCAATTAAGCAAGCAGAACAGATGGCTCCAGGCCAGAAGGCAAGGGTGCCAAGACTCCACAGGGATCGAAGTGTGTGTGTGTGTGTGTGTGTGTGTGTGTTTCACTGAGAACAACCTGTGGAACTCCTTGCAGGACAGAGCCAGGCCCAAGAAAGCGGCTGCAAAAATTGTCAGCAGCTGTCAGTAGCAAAGAGAAATGAAGAAATGGACTAACCACAACTGGACGAAATGTGAAGTTAAGCCCCAGCAAACCACACACACACACACATATCATACAGTGCAACACTGCTTGCAGGACTTAATTGCTTAAGGGCTTTCAGGTTTTCTAAGAGCAGAGTCTCGATTTCATTCATCCTGGCTATATTTGTACCCTGGTTATTGGACCATGGTTTCTTTTCGGCTGATGTGCACAACACGAGGAAAGTCAAGGCTAACTTTAATAATGCACAAGTTTGGCAAAAGAAAGTGGGGGAAGGGGTGGGTTGGTTGGTTACACCACTGTGCAACAATCCCCATTTGGGAAGAGAGACACACCTGAACCCAATGCAACCGAGTTCCTTGCCACCCACAAACCCAGGCTGGGTTCACACAACACACCTCGCCAAACAAACCCCAGCCGGTGCCTTCCTTCCCCAGGCAGCGGGCTCCATACAACTGACACTCGGCTGCCAAACCCCGGAAATGAGTGAATTCTCACACACACCCCACTCCCACCCCCAGGGCCCTCTGCAGAGACCACGGAGTGGAGTCGTGTGAAACCCACCCACCCCCCAAAAAGTGGCACGGTCATCCAGAAAGGTGTCCCCTTCTCCCTTCTTCCTTCTCAAATGGGGCGAGGGTCTTTGGAGGCGCGCCTTTCCTGCCGTGTAGGGGGAACCCCCACCGTGCGGGCGAGCCGTCCAAGCAGGCTGCCACCCACCCCACCCCCCAAAAAAAGAGGTTCGGCTCCTGGATCCCCAACACGAGCTTCCTCCCCCCCCCCAAATAAAGCCAGAGCCCCGAAGGAGCAGGGGGTCCAGAGAGCGACTCAACCAGCCGGACAAAGCCAGCTCTTCTTCCCGAGTCTCCAAAGCTGCCTACGGGGCGGAGAGGCGCCCTTCCTTGGCCAGGGATCTCCGCGGATTGGGACCCCTCCTCACCTGCGCTCCTGGCCCCGGACGGGCGGGCGTCCCAACCTGTGCAGACGGAGCGCGCTGGGCTGGGCTGGGCCCCCGGGGGGCGCACCGGCTCTCCAGCCGCTTTGGGTCGCTGCTCGCCGCCGCCGGGCTCCAACTACTGCTTCTCCGGCGGCGGCGGCGACTGCGGCGGAGGTTGGCCCGGCGGGGCGGAGGGAGGGCCTCGTGACAAGGAACGGCCGCCGCCTCCTGCCCCGGCCAGGGGGCGCCCTTGGCGATCCTAGGCGCCCGCGCGCGGATTTGCAAAGGATTTGCAGCCGGGCGCCCGGAGGCGCGCAGAAGTGTCTTGAGCATCGCTTGGGGAGCCCTTGCGGTGGGACCGGATGCCTCATGGGCAGACGTTTGGAAGAAAGGAAGGAAGGGGAGGCAGGAGACCCACTGAGGGCAGGGTCTTGTCTTCAGGTTAACAGAGTTGGAAGGGGCCTTGGAGGTCATCTAGTCCGAACCCACCCCAAACAGAAGAGCTGACACCATTTCTGAGAGATGAAAAAGGGAGGGAAGGAAGGAAAAGAAAGAAAAGGAAAGAAGGAGGGAGGGAGGAAAGGAAAGAAGGGAGGAAAAGGAAGAAAGAGGAGACACACTCTTCCTTTCTCATCCCAACAAAATGAAGCCGATCAGGTTTCTCGGGAACGGCCGCGGCCCATTGCCAAAACACGCAATAGATTCTTAGGCTGCAAGATCAGCCTGCAAAATCTGGGTGAAAAGCAACATGGCCTTTAGAATGCACCCAGGCAGAAGCAGCAGATTTTTCAGGAACAAGCTCAGCAACACAGAACCTTAAAAAAAAAAAAAAAAAACCAGGACTTCAACAGGGTCAGGAAAAATAAGGTTTCAATTCTCAAAATTCAAGCTGCATTTATTTTGATTGCCATGGGTGCCATACCCACCCAATCACCTGTCTTAATACATTTGTGCTTATTCTCAAGCGTGCCTTGTTCAGGTGACTTCCACAGAATTGCACCTTAAAGGTAACCATTGCTGATCACAAAGTTAACAATCATAAACTTTATAGATTTATACGCCCTTTGCATTGCCAGCAATACTGACAGCATACATATGCTTCACCTTTCTCATGGATAGGATCCTAAACCCCTGGAAGCTCCAGATGATCTGGGAAGAACTGGGATTAGGGACTCATTAAAAGATAAAAATGAGAAAACTCCTATTCCTGTAACGAATGGTGGAAATCATCGGGATTTAATTAAACTTGAATTAAAGGCAGAGGAGAAGAAGAATTCCGACTTGGGACTACACTGTAAGTTAAAAGGTGTTCTTGCAAAACCTGGAACAGGTTGTGCAAGTTATTTAAAAGTATTTTAAAGCCCAGGAAACGTAGGCATCTGATCAAGACGTTTCTATTCCTTTTGGAAACCCATAAAACCTGTGGCCAGTTAAAAAAAAATTTTTTAGAAATTTATTTATTCAACGTTTCAACAATTAAAAACAAATTTCCACATTTTACCTGATATAGGTTTTTCCTTGTTCTAAGCATTTTTATACATATATTTACACATAAACAATATTACTTTGTGGTTTCTTATTCATTATCATTTGACGTCTTTGCATCTTTTCCTTAACCATTTGTACCAAACATCCCATATCTTGTAATATTCTCCTTCCTTATTTTTTAGTAACATCGTCCATCTGATCGTTTCGGCACATTAAAATATTTTATTAATTACTGTGATTTCTGAGAGGCCATAGCCTGTTTCCAGGTTTGGGTGAAGGAAATTCTAGTAGCAGTTATAATATGAAGTATTAGATGTCGATGATTAAGTTAGGTTCTAACATGCCTAGCAGAAAAGTTTCTAGTTTGATTTTGACCTTTTGTTTCATTAGCTTCTCTAGCCAAGATTTAATTTTCAGCCAATATCTCCATGCTTGAGGGCAGGTCCACCGCATGTGAAAATATGTTCCCTGGCTGCAATGAATTTTTTGTTTTCAAACAGGAGAGCCCACTGATGTATTTGTGAGCAGATCAGATCAACCAGCAATGGATGTTGCCCCCAAAGAGATTTTCCTGGGAGAACCACAGAAAGCATTTTAAATCTTCTGGATGGGTGATTCACTGCATATAGTCCTCAACTTAACACTAGTTGCTTAGCGACTGTTTGAAGTTAGGACCAACCTGACAAAGAGGACTTATGACCCAGATCTGAATTCCCGACATTTGCTCCAAGCAACCCCCAAATACATGTGAAGTTTGACCACTTAGAAATGCTCTGAAAAAAAATAAACGATTACTTCAGATTCAAATACCCGAAGGAACAAATCTCTGATGTTAGGATAGGAGACACTTATCCCAGTTAATGAAAAAAACTTGATTTTGGAATGAGAAGGAAAACCAATCCTCCACAGACCTTTCCTTTGGATGACTAGTGTCGGGGAAATGAGGTCAGGATTTAATTAATTTGTGTGCCACACCTTGATTATGCCACACCGCCCATCTGAAGCAGCTAGGAAATGCTGGCAGTTGTGTATGAACAACTTCTCTCTAGAGAAGTTAAGCATTGTCCTTCTGGTATTTTAGCATCTCTGATTTTTCTCCAAAACTCAAAAGCTGTCATGCCCCTGTTGAAGTCTGAATCTGAGGAGGAAGCCAAACAGTTGACAGGGAATGGGAGTGTGGCTTCATTGACTGTGGAGGAGGCTGTGGAAGGGCAAAGTCCAACTGGGCAGAGCAGGGAAGAGGTGGAACAAGGGAGAGGGAGTTCAGAGGTAGACCCAGGCCCATCCGCTCTTCATCCTAGGACACGCAGGGAGGAACGGAGAAGAGAGCAACGTGGGTTGTGTGGCTTACAGGGGAGGAAAGGGCCCTGAGTCCCTTCATTAGCTACAGCTGGGAACACAGTTTCTAAGAAAGGGAGGCTGCATGTGGCAGGCTGCTGGGAGCAAATGTGACTTTATCTTGTGTTGTTATTGCTTATCTGTGTTCCTGGCATCTTCCCAACTGTGTGAGTTTTGCCATGCCTTCAAGTCTGAAATTCTTGCTCCTGCCCTACCAAATTAATTACTTCAGTTTGGCTTGTTTGGACTTTAAGTTACAGTTTGTGTTGACCATGTTTTAGACATAATTTTCTGCAGTCAAAGGCTGTTCCTGGGAGAGTTTTTCTCCAGCCAGAAGATAGCCTGGACATTGTGGGCAAAGTTGGAGATAATAAAGGGACTCCTACTGATTATCTGACTGTGTTGCCTTTGGGCCATGCCCCGGGTCATCACAAAAGCAGAGTCCAATTTCCCATCCAGCCCCTTATCCCTGTCACTGCTCTTCAGGTTTTATTCTGCATCCAGTCTCAAGAGAAGTGTAGCTTATCCATTTTTTTCTTCCCAGGAGGGGGGGAAAAAAAAACACAAATTCCTGGAATATTTCTCTACTGGTAGTCCTCAATTTATCTCCATTTGTTTAGCAACCATTTGAAGTCTAAAAAAAGTGACATGTGATTCCATCTGGTGGATTTCTTATGCAACGAGGCAGTCACTAAAAGAGGACTACCTCTGTTGAAATGCCAAATATGGGCTGCTATTGAGAAGAAGGTGAGTGTCACTAGAGGCCCACAAGGCAACAATTATTTATTTACTTTAAAAGCATTTGTTTCTCATCAATGTATTTATATAGATGACCAGATTGTAACCACAAGCTTGTAATCACAAAGATGATTACATGGGTAATTCTGAGAGTTGAAGTCCACAGGTCTTAAAAGTTGCCAAGATTGGACACCAATGCTCTAAATCTTGGATACAACTTAAGTGAGCTTGGCTGGGGAATTCTGGGAGCTGAAGTCCACAGGTTTTAATGTTGCAAAGGTTGGACAACCCTGCTCTAAATCTTGGATGCAACTTAGTAATTGTCTGGGTTTTACAGCCCAAATGCAATTGAGCTTCATCTCTTAGGATTTGTCCAGAATCAAATGCCAACCTCCCACATTTGCAGCAACCTGTTTCTTTAGCCTATGTCTCATTGTGTTGTAATGTTAGTACGCTTTGGTTTGGCTTAAGAATTATCTTCCTGTACTGGTGAGACCACACTTGGTCACCACAATACTAAGCAGATATTGAGACTCTAGAAAGAGAGCAGGGAAGAGCAAAAGATGATTAGGGGCCTGGAGGATAAAATATACGCTGAATGGTTGCAAGAATTTGGTATGTCTAGTCTAAGAAAGAGAAGGATTAGCCATGACATGATAGCATGATACTTGAAGGGGAGGAGAAGGGGTTGATCTATTCTCCAAAGCACCTGAGGGCAGGACAAGAAGCAACGGATGGAAAACCACCTCGTGTGCAAGTGAAAGCATCAAGGCATTAAACTTCCCCCTGATTTCCCCTTGCTTCCAATCTCCAGCAATGCAAAAAGGACCAAATAAAGAGATTTCAGGTGAGTATACCTACTAACAGCTTTCTCCAAACTGAGGACTTTCCACATGTGTCAAGTTCAATGCCCCAAATTGCCAGCCAACCGTTGTTGAAATTCCGGGGGTCACATTTGACACAAGATGTGTCCATTAAAAAGGCTTGGGACTTTTGACTGCCCTGATGTACCCACTATTTCACAACATTCACCCCCACTTACACAGCCATGATGCCACCCAACTGTATTCTTACCCCTTTCTGTTGATCGTTGTCTGAGTCTTGAAAACTGCCTGCAATTTTCTTGGGCAGATTTTTCAGAAGTGGTTGGCCATTTCCTCCTACTGAGGGTTAAGGAAAAACTGATCGGCCAAGTTAACCCAGTTGGCTTTCTGCTAAGGTGGGATTAGAACTCACGGTCTCCCTGTTTCTAACTTAACACTCTCAGTGCTATTTTAGGTAGTGGCATTTAGCTAATCCTGGCTGGTTTCAGAAGTTAAAAAAAGTCACCCAGGCTTATTCCTTGGACAGGAGAAAATGTTGGCTAGAGAGGTACTATTTCAGAGGTGGCATTCAGCAGGTTCTGACCAGTTCTGGAGAACCGGTAGTGGAAATTTTGAGTCGTTCAGAGAAATGGCCAATCCCACACCTCTGACTGGCCCTGCCCCCATCTCTTCTCCGCCTCGCATTGAGTCCCAGCTGATCGGCTGGGTCTTCTTTGGTTGCCTTCCACAGGAGAACAGAGCTGGAAAGCAGGTTAGTGGGGTGAGGAGGAAATGGGGATTTTGCCATAACCTTCCCCCAGGAATGAGAAGGGAATGGAGATTTTACAGTATCCTTCTCCTTCTACGCCCACCAAGCCACACCACATCCACCAAGACACGCCCACCAAGCCACACCCACCAAGCCACACCCACAGAACCGGTAGTAAAAATTTTGAATCCCATCACTGTGCTGCTTCTTAAAGTTTCGAGATGTGACGGGTGTAACCACTTCTGCACAGATGTACTTCACAGAAGTTATGGTTAGGTTTTTCTGGGCAAGAACAATTTACTGACTGGATTAACTCAAAACCAAACAGATTTAATGAATTGGTTTATTTGTCCCATTAATTTTAATAGCTGTGCAGTAAAAAAAAAATGTAAGCATGTGCCTGAAAATAACCCAGGAAAACAAATGCATAATTTACAATGTTCCACTTGTTCCAACATCAAAAAAAACATTCACCCAAAATAAATGCTTAACCTACCAAGAAAGAGGATGTCAGTAAATTGTTAAAAATACAGCTCTTTACATGGAATGGGTCTGCCTTATGAAAGCAGGCCTAAATTTTTAAAGGGGTGAAAAAACAGGATAAATTTTTTTGTGGTTTTTTTTTTTAATTGCTAGAACTGCACAGGTATTCAAATCAATCCTGTAAAACAGAGGAAGAATGTTAGTGTAATTTGCACACTTCCTCCTCTGTGGCAAATAATGGTTAATCCACCTGTTAAAAGTCAATGAGTATCTGTAGATTTAGCTAAAACATTGCTGTTTTCTACTTTTCTCCCACTAATAATACAAATGCAATAAAGAGTCTTGCGATAAGCTTGGGAGCTTGAAGTCTTTGGTTGCATTATACTCCAGCTAAATTTTTAATCATTCAGATTGGATTAATAATCGACTCCCATCCACCAATTTTTTCAGCCGGAACTGGGGTGGGGGGAGTCTACTGAGGCAGTAGAAGCTTCGAATCTGCATAGATTTGCTTAACTGTTTCTCAATCCGGACAACCCTGTGCTATAAACATTCCTTATCATGCAAAACCTGCTAATCATTTACTCATTCATTGACTTTGTTAGCATGAAATTTCCTTCTAGCTGAAAAAGCCTAGAGTGGTCAAAATTTATTATTTAAGTTATGAGTGAGCTTCATTGGTAGTGTGTCATTTTACTTTTATATTTCCCTTTTATTTATTTATTGAACTTATATGCTGCCTAACTCACTATCCAAAGCAACAATAGGAGACTTACACAGGATATATGCAGAATTTAGGTTAGCATGCTGTGTATAGGTAGTCCTCAACTTACAACTGCAATGGAGCCTAAATTTTCTGTTACTAAGTGAGAGAGTTGTTAAGGGAGTTCTGCTCTATTTTTTTTGAGCTTTCTTGCCAGGTTGCAAAAGATGATTTACTTTGACCCAAAGACACTGCCTGCAACCATCATGAATATGAACCAGTTGCCAAGCGTCTGAATTTTGTTCATGTGACCATGCTACAAGTGTGAAAAATGCTCAAGTCCCTTTTTTTTCAGTGCTGTTTTAACTTTGAATGGTCACTAAACGAACTATTCTAAGTCAAGGATGATCTGTTTTCAGCTTTTTCCTTCCATGTGCCTCATGTGACAGACGGCTGGCGTTTAGGTAGATGAAAAATCCTCAAGGATGCCCCGTGTGCATGTCTAAACAATCAATGTGACAGCTACCTTCATGAAAATTGAAATCCTCATGTTTCTTCTATGTGCCTTGTGACAATCACTGCAGCTACCTTGATTTTCTTACACACAAACAAACACACACTGTCATGGCCCTATCGGATCTGTTGTGGTTCGCCAGCAGCTTGTGCAGACGGAAGCGGAATCAGACATTGGGGAAGAAAGGGGGCCAGTCAGGGAATCTGGAGAAGACTTGGACGAGGGTCCTGCGTCCGATGCAGAGATAGGGCCAGGACCAGCTGGGAGTTGTGTGCTGATTCTGGAGCCTCCGGAGGCAGAGGATCCAGGGGAACCTGTTCCCAGTGTGCATGTACACAGAGCTGCCAGAAGGTGAGAGCAGCTGGGACAAAAGGGGCAATTCAGGAGTAACTTGAAGGTGATTGCCCCTCCCATAAGGTATAAAGGACAGGCAAAGGTAAAGAAACCTTTGCGGGAAGCAATGTCATTCACTCTGTTCAGATTAATCCTTGAAGCTCTGTGTGGACTTTGTACTTCAGTTGGTTTTTTATAGTTCATTTGGCACTCTAGTTGTTGGCAGCAATTCAAAGGAGAGAAAGCTTATCTCGAGGGACTGTTTGGGACGCATTACCAGCTGGGAATGAACATAATTCTCAGCGTTGAAATAAAAAAAAGAGTTGTTTTAACTAAGCATGTGCTTAATTACAATCTCGGGAAGACTTGGTTAGAACAGGATTCCAGTTTGAAGGAGGGGAAAGAGTTGGAACTGGGACCATCTAATGGGGACGACTTGAATCCCCGGGAATGTCTGGAAATTCAAGGGTTGAGGACGATGTTGTCCTGGGCCCGTTTGGCATCAGGGGAAATGGTCAACCAGATGGGGAGCTGCCCATGTTCACAAACACAGGGGAGGATTAGCTGCAGACGGGCATTGGGGAAGAGAGGCAGAAAATCCCTTCTGATGAGGAACAGTTGCCTCCCTACTTGATCCGAGGACATGAAAAGTAGAGCGGGGGGCAAGATTCTGACTTTGGAGGAACCAAAAAGGGACAAGGCTAAATTGAGATTAATTTAGTTTCTCGGATTCCATTTGTAGGATCAGGAAAATTAAGAGAAGGCCAAAGTTCGTGGTGATCTTTCACCCTCTTGGTCAGGGATCTCCAAACTTGGCAAGTTTGAGACTTGTGGACTTCAACTCCCAGTATGGCTGGCTGAGGAATTCTGGGAGTTGAAGTCCACAAGTCTTAAAGTTGCCAAGTTTGGAGACCTCTGCTCTTGGTACACATTCTGGAGGCCTCCAGAAACTCCCCAAACTTTTGCCTTCAGCCTCCATGCATTCTCAGCATTCCAGAAATCCAAACAAATCCAAATCCAAATCCAAATCCAAACTTGACTAAAGTTATTGGGAAATTCTAGGAGTCATGAGACTTCTGGAAAATGCCACGTTAAGAAAGGCTCTCCTAGATAACTGACTCAAGGTATTTATCGCTGCCATTAGAATGTGGTTGTGTTAATACTCTTGATATGGGTTTGATTGCCATTTAATTACTGGGACATTCAGTTCCTTCCTTCTCCTCCCAGAACTTTAGGTCAACCTCTGAGCTAATCCTATCAGGGACTTAAAAACCTGGAGATGAATCCATGTGGGACATTGGTCACTCTCAACTGGATCAGATTGTCCACCAACCCCATAGATCACTCCTCTATCAGACCAGCAATGCCTTTGTGTTACTATGATGAATTTAGAATTTTTAGAATTTTAGAATTTTACCTTTATTGTCATTGCATTCCACGAATACAATGAAATTTGAAAGCTACTCCAGCACAGTGCCTCAAACACCACATCACAATCACATCACAAGTATTTAAAAATTAAAATAATTAAAATAATAATAATTAAAAAATTAGTCTAAAACCTATCTAAATCATTTAGTAAGTTAAATAGTTGAAAAATGCCACTGTATACATAGGACTAGATCACAAATGAGCGGTTTGATTCAAGACAATTATTGCCTTGGAAAAGAAACTGTTTCTCAGTCTATTAGTCCTCATTTTAAGACACCTGTAATGTCTCCTTGATGGTAACCGTTCGAAATATGAATGTCCAGGATGAGAACGGTCTGTGGAGATTTTTAGTGCTCTAGAGAGGAGTCTGGTCTTTGCAATCTCTTTCAAAGAAGAAAGAGAGCAACTGATGATTTTTTGTGCTGTGTTTATAACTCTCTGGAGCACCTTCTTATCCACTGCAGAGCATCCAGCTTACCACACCATTACACAGTATGCCAAAATGGTATACTGTATATACAAGATGGTAAAGGAACCTGTAAGAGTTACTTGGCAAAACTTGCATTTTGGTTTTGCTGATGAGAAGGAAAATTATTATGCTTCCCCATTCAAGCTCTCGTTTATTTGCTTAAAAGAAATAAGCTGAGACAGCCTGAACAGTGCCAAAGAGTGAACATGAGCCCACACAGTCTTTGTTGGGATTTTGAATACCAAATGTTCAAAAGAAGCATTGTCCTTCGCCAAAGAGATTTGCTTAAGCATCCAGCTCATCTTTTGAATAGCAAATTATGGTCTCATATTAAAAGAAGGAAGAAGGGGAAATGCATCTATATATAAAATGCTTGAATGATTTTACTCTATCTGTCTTCTTTCGTTTTGAGAAGTGGGTAAGAGAAGCACGTTTGGTTTAGTGCAGGGGTCCCCCTACACTTGGCAACTTTAAGACTTGTGGACTTCAACTCCCAAAATTCCTCAGCCAGCTATGGGAGGAATTCTAGGAGTTGAAGTCCACAAGTCTTAAAATTGCCAAGTTTGGAGACCTCTGGTTTAATGGTTAAGATCCTGGGCTAAAAACCAGGAGACTGAGAGTTCTAGTCCTGTCTTTGGCATGAAAGATAGATGAGTGACTTTGGGAAAACAACCAGGAGACTGGGATTTCTAGTTCCACTTTATGCATGAAAGCTGGATGGGTGATTTGGGCCCAATCACCAGGAGACTGGGTGTTCTGCCTTAGGCGTGAAAGCGGGCTGATATGGAGCTCTAGTAAATGGAAAAATCATGTTCCTTTGAAGTGGGATGGTCAGATTGGGAACAGAAAACTCTTAAGCAAATCATTAGATGGTAGCAGCAGGATGCAGGATTATTTTTTGCTGCCATCTAGGGGTCATTTGGATACTGTATTTCCAATCCAAATTTGGTAGCGCTACAAGGAAGGAAGGAAGGAAGGAAGGACGGAAGGAAGGGAGGGAGGGAGAGAAGAAAGAAAAGAAGTATAGAGAGAAAGAAACAAAAGAAAAAAGAGAAGGGAAGGGAAGAAGTAGGTATACAGATTGAGGGAGGGAAGGAAGGAACTGTGGTTGTAACAATTCTATTTGATCTCTCTCTCTCTCTCTCTCT
This sequence comes from Hydrophis major, assembly GCA_033807585.1. NCBI lineage: Eukaryota > Metazoa > Chordata > Lepidosauria > Squamata > Elapidae > Hydrophis > Hydrophis major. Next base: position 8,409,483 of record CM066338.1, read on the forward strand.
CTCTCACACACACACACACATACACAAAATGCTTAATTGACAAGGAGAAAAATAAACTCAGAAAAACAATTAAAACTGATCGATTCCCACCCTTTTAATTCATTCCCACTCACACGGTCAGTCATGGCAAAGATTATATAAAGTTTTCTTTCCATAATCTTAAAAGCATACAAAGCCATTTAAAAAAATGAGTAACATGACTTCATTAGCTTCATCAGAATCTTACACCTTTTCCTAACAAAACATCAGTAAAATCCTTCACATTTATTTTAGATCAAAATTCACAAGGAAAGTAAGCCGAGGAAGAAAAGTCTGAACAACATAAATAAAATAAAACCAAACTTTCATCCAAACAGAACATTTCTTATTCTCCTTTTTCCATCTCATCTTTAAAAAAAATGATTTGGTTGCCAATTTATTCTTTCGTCATCATTTCCCCTCCAACAGATATGTCCTTTTTACTGCCTTCTGGGGTCCCAGGGAGTTTTAAAAAGTGAAAAATCCCAGGGTAATCCCCAGTCTCCTTGAAAGGTCGTCTAGATTAGCTCTAAGAGATCTTGTCACCTCCCACAAAAACTTTGTCCTTGGCTGCCATCTCTTGAAATAACCCCAGAATGCATGTTTGTTCCTTTGTCAAAAACTGCAAAACCAGAAAGCCGTGCTGAGCAGATGGGTGCCTTCTAACTTCTTCTGCCAAACATTTGCAGGAAATGAGAATCCCCTACAAGCAGAAATATATATTATTTCCCACACAACAAAATAAAGTGGAGGTGGCTTAATTGATTGCTTTGTTTGAAGAGAAAAAAAAAACATAACTAATAGAATAACTGAAGATCTTGGAGATCTAGTCCAATTTGCTCAAGCACGAGACCCTACACCATTTCTGACAGTTGGCGGTCCAGTCTCTTCTTAAAAGCTTCCAAGGATGAAGCTCCCACAACTTCTGAAGGCAACTTCTGTTCCATTGGTTGTTTCTCACTGTCAGAAAATTTCTCCTTATTTCTAGTTTGAATCTCTCCTTGATCAGTTTCCATCCATTATTCCTTGTCTGGCCTTCAGGTGCTTTGGAAAAATAGGTTGACCCCTTCTTTTTTCTGCCACTTGAAAATTGCTTCTGGATTTTGTGTTTCTGATTGGGGAAAAAAATAGGAAACTTTGATTTTGTTGATTAGATGGGTTTGTTGCAATAGAAATGGCTAACATATATTATTGTGTAAAAGTAAAAAAAAAATGAGGATGTAATGCTATTTTCTACAGTGCTAAAAGGAGTCAGAAATCAACACCTTTGTTTTCCCTTTTTCCTCTTCTATCTCACACTTTTTCCTTTTTCTGTTTCTTCCCCTAGTTTTTCATGGTTTTCATTTTCTTTCTATTTTTATATTCTGATGAACTAATAAAATTGTAAACCAAGAATAAATAGGAATTCCCACATTGATTCAGGCAGAAGATGCTTTTCAATCGGATAAGATCCAGAATAATAGCACTTAGCCTTATATAGCACTTCACAGTGTTTTACAGCCCTAAGTGGTTTACAGTCAGCCTATTGCCTCCAAAAATCTGGGTCCATGTCTAAAAATAGGGTCTCTTATAAGGAGCTTTCTTAATGGGGACATGGAGGGCCATATTTTTTTTGTTTGCCAACATGATAGAAATTGTTTGCTATCACCTACTTTTAACTTCTCAGTGTAGCCTACAGGGTAAAGGTCTTCCATCCAAAATTTCTCCAGATCTGGCACTGCTCAGTTTATCAGTCAGCTAAGATCAACCAATAGCTATCCCTAGATATGCTGTATCCAGGATCTAACCAGTTAAAAGAGCCAGTTTGGTATAGTGATTAAAGTACTTAGACTAGAAACCAGGAGACTGTGAGCTCTAGTTCTAACTTGGACATGAAGACAGCTGGTTCCCGAGCCAGTCACTCTCTCTTAACCCTAGGAAGGTTAACAGAGTTGGAAGGGACCTTGAAGATCATCTAGATTCTAGTCCAACCCCTGCCCAAGCAGGAGACCCCCCCCCATTTCTGACAGATGGGAGTCCAGTTTCTTCTTGAAAGCCTCCAGTGATGAAGCTCGCACAACTTCCAAAAGGCAATTTCTGTTCCATTGGTTGATTGTTCTGTCAGAAAATTTCTCCTTATTTCCAGGTTAAATCTCTCCTTGTTCAGTTTCCATCCATTATTCCTTGTCTCTGTGGCAGCCCCTCAAATATTGGAAGACTGCTATCATGTCTCCCCTGGTCCTTCTCTTCACTAGCCTAGCCAGGCCCAGTTCCAGTTGTTCATGCCCAGTTCCAGTCCCCTAATCATCCTGGTTGCTCTTCTCTGCACTTTTTCTAGAGTCTCAACATCTTTTTTATAATATGGTGACCAAAACTGGATGCAGTAGGTGTGGTATTAGTGGTATTAGTATCTCACTTGATCTTGATTGTATCCCTGTTAATACAATTTAGGATTGCTTTGGTGGCGGCTGCACACTGCTGCATATTCAATAAAGGGAATAACTCTTTAAGTAACTCCATGAGTTGTTCCTACTTCTTGGGGCCTGACAATCTTCTGGGAATTGGAGTCCAGCAAGCCTCTACCAACGAGTAAAGGACACCTGCAACAGTACAGTTCAGCAAAAGCTCACATCTTGTAAGGAGAACAGACAGAGCCTGAGAGCGGGGAGTTAAGCAAGCCATCAGCCTAGCATCTGTTATGTTTCCACAAACGGTCCAACTCAAATCTTTCTTGTATTTTATTGACTTTTTTCTGGTGCCAATTTAGTATTGAACTTTAGTTGACTAGATTTTTGTGTATAGGCTCGAACAATAAACCTGCAGCATAATGTACGTTTTTAATGAACTGCAACTTAAAGTACAGTTCCAATTCTTTGAGCCTTACATATCCTTTGAAGAGATTCAGAAAAGCGTCCATCTTGAAGGGTGGAACACTGAAAGCAGAGTTTGGCACCAGAAGATGATGCTTGGCGTGTCCTTTGCCACCATCTCTTTGACAGCTGAGCATCTCGGTGAAGAAGCAATCACTATGGCAACACTGATGTCATTGCTTTGACAGAAGTACAGTGGTGGTAACTCCAGGTGAGGCTCTTACCTCCCACCTACATGCACGTTGGCTGGTTTCAAAAGCAGAGGATATTAAGCAGAGCAGTACATGGTTAGAACAGCTTGGCTGAGTGTCCTGAGCTTTGTAGGTATCTGGATTCACAGAATGAGCAAATACAAATGAAGGTAGAGGCAGCATCCCCTCCCTCAACCTTCCTGGAACAAAAACAGGAGAGTCCACCCAGCTTTTAAAAAAATCATTTTATAGGAGAAAAAGAGCAGAAATAAACAAGAGACAATCTGGCTTGATTTTGGTGTTGTCAAGAAGGATGTGGCGACACTTCCAATAGTTTTCTTTCTCCAAGGAAACACAACTTACAATTATTCGGTTTATTTCCACAATCCAGAATACAGGGATAAGACCACCCATGAGAAATACAGGCTTCTGTGATGACGCAGGGCATGGCGCAAAGGTAACACAATCAGATAATCAGTAGGAGTCCCTTTATAAGCTCCAACTTTGCCCCCAATGTCCTGGTTACCTTCTGGGCTGGAGAAAAACTCTTTGAGGAACAACCTTTGGCTGCAGAGAATCAAGTCCAAAATGTGGTCAACAAAAACTGTAACTATAAGTCCAATCAAGGCAAGTTGAGGTAATTAGTCCAGCAGGGCAAGAGAAGGAATTCCAGACATGAACGGCAGTAATTCAACCCAGTTGGGAGGATGCCAGGAACGCAGATAACCAAAGTCAACACAAGATAAACTCATGTTTGTTCCCAGCAGGCACAGCACTCAGCTTGCATCTCTTTTAAATTGTCTTCCCAGGTGTGGCTAATGAAGGGAATCAGGGCCCTTTCCTCCCCTGTAAGTCACGCAACCCACGTTACTCTCTTCTCTGTTCTTCCCTGCGTGCCCTAGGATGAAGAGGGGCTGGGCCTGGGTCTTCCTCTGAACTCCCTCTTCCTTGTTCTACCTTTTCTCTGCTCTGCCCAGTTGGACTTTGCCCTTCCACAGCCTCCTACACAGCCAATGGAGCCACATTCCCACTCCCTGTCAGCTGTTCATCTTCCTCCTCAGATTCAGACTCCAACAGGGGCATGACAGCTTCTCTACTTCAGACTAACTCCTTAACAAGACTAGCTTCTGCTTAAAATTTCTCAGGAAACGTCTTGGAACCTCAAATTCTACTCTAGGCCATGTGCCACAGGTTGGCTGGGTCGAGACTTCTCCTACTCAAAGAAAAGGCAGCAAACACTCCTAAAAGATATTCAGTTACAGTTTATTTATTTTTGTCGCCTGAAATTATTCCATGCTTTTTTAAAAATTATTTTCTCTTTTAAACATGGCTACAGAACAGTAGTAGCAATCCTTCAGTAAAAGCAGCTAAGGATAAAATGTTGGCATTAGGTGTTTTTTTTTTGGTCTCCTTCTTCCCCTCAGAGTTTTATTGAACAGGATTAAGGGGTCTAAGGCAGAAACAGGAGCATTTGTGGGGCTGTGTCTGTGTTAAAAAAGAAGAAAAGAAATCAAGATGGCTGCACAATTGAACCACTCAAGCTTTTTTTTTTTATTTTAGGTGCCTGGGACCCATACAAAAAGTGAGGGGGGCACAATCTTGACTAAACACACCTGTCTTCCCATTCCCCCACCCCCCCCGGCCAAAAAATTCAAACAATGAACGTCACCCTGAAACATTTGTGGCACAACATACGAATTAAGACTCAAACCAATGGTGGTTTTTGTTGTTGTTGTTGATATGGTTATAAAAACAGAGAGTTCAGAAATATAATGTGAAATGATCCAACCACATTCAAGAGGGGAAAAAAAAAAACCCAAAGATTTTTATTTATTTATTTATGCGCACATGTGTCTGTGTTTATAAGCATACCTGGTTTTTTAAAATCTCTTACATTGCCAAAAGAACTGAATATTTATATTTACCTGCATTAAGTTTGAAAAGGAACATAAGACAAAACCTTTGCCTTATTATTATTATTTAAAAAAAAAAAAAACCCCAAGGATGAAGCGACTGTTTCATTGAAAGAAAGCTTAGCGTGGAAAAATAAAATAAAACCAAAAGCGTATTTTTATTTTTAAAAGAAAACACTTAAAAAAAAAACTGTTATCACGTATCTGAGTAATCGCATAGGAGGGTGAAGAAAAGTTAAGATAGTGGTCATACTTTTATTTATTTATTCATTAGATTTTTATCCTGTCTTAATCCGGTGAACGTACTTAATACTCCTTCCTCCTCCTCTCCTTTTTCTCCAAAAGTAACAACCCTGGAAGGTAGGCTGAGCTGAGAGAAAAGGTCTAGCCCAAAATCACCCAGCTGGCTTTCGTATCTGAGATGGAACTAGAACTAAGGAGACATTTCCTGACCATTAGAACAATTAATCAGTGGAACAACTTGTTTCCAGAAGTTGTAGATGCTCCAACACTGGAAGTTTTTAAAACGATGTTGGATAACCATTTGTCTGAAGCGGTGTAAGGGTTTCCTGCCTAGGCAGGGGGTTTGACTAGAAGACCTCCAAGGTCCCTTCCATTATTCTATTCTATTCTATTCTATTCTATTCTATTCTATTCTATTCTATTCTATTCTATTCTATTCTATTCTATTCTATTCACCATCTCCTGATCTCTAGCCCGGTGCCTTCATCACGAAATCACCAGAAACTGAACACAGGAAAGAGAACTCAGTGCCCATCTCTGGATGTTAAAAGGCCACAATGATTCTGAACTAACCTCCCTCTCCCTGTAGCCCAATAGGCCTAGCAGCTTCTAGAATTTTCTACAGGGCTGATGGTCAGCTGTAGACCAATATGGCAGGAGAGTTTCCATGAAACACAAGCCAATAGTTGAGGAGAGAACCAGTGGAAAACACCTCCCTAAAAGGGGATACACGGAAAGGTGAAATTTGCCCTTGAAATTTTGGACATAAAGCAGAAACCAAACCTTGGCAAATCCTAACTCAAACGATTGACTGCTCAATCTTCACTCCCAGGTAAAAACCTAAGCATTTTTCCCTAGCCTTAGAAATAATCATATATATAAACAGAAGTGGTATAATTACCCGTCCTAATTCCTACATCTAGCATAATCTGACAATGCGGCTTTAGGAATTCAAAAATTTATTCCCAACAGCCCACCCAGTGTTCTCTTATATGTGTGTATATGCATGTGTGTGTGTGTGTGTGTGTGTGTGTGTGTGTGTGTGTCTATACACATACACACATAGATATATGCACATCTATGCAAGTGTATTCTTTTCCCCTGGTCGAAAGAACTCGAGGCATATATAAACAAAAAAAATGTTAAGATGGGCTGGACTAAGGATGTATATAATACAGAATCCAGGAGGGGCAATTCTCTTTTGGTCTGCCTTTTTAAGCGCAACAACAACAACCAAAAGACGCCAAAGTTGTTTACACCGTATTCTACGCGAAACAAAACAAAAATAATGAAACAAACAATGAATTAACAAGTCATAAATAAAAGACAGGTCCCAGACCTGTTCTTTCTGAACTTTCTTCCTTTTTTCTTTTTCCTTTTAAATAGGCGTATTATGTAAATTGTATTTACAAGAACATCACTTTGCATAATGATTGAAAGGACCAAACGAACGAACAAACAAGGGGAGGAAAGAAATTGGACGAGCTGTTGTTAATGTTTCTTCTCTTGATTTTCCGCCTATGTTCTTCTTCTTTCCTTTCTATTTCTCGCTGAAGAACAAAAGAGATGGGAAAGCATCTACGGGAAAAGGCCAAGGTTAAAAGAAAACTGTAAAAAAAAAAAAAAAACGGTGCATGTTCTTGTGTACAAAAAAAAAAATAATAATCTTGACACACAATTTTAAAAAAGTACAAAAAAAAAAAAAAAGAGAGAGAGAGCAAACCAGAACCGAGAGATGACCCTCCCCGCTCCCCTAAGCCGCCCCATCCCAAAATCTTATTCCGGCTATTCAGTCTTGCCTTCTTCACGTCCCGCCCCTTAATTTAAACAATGTTGAATTCGAGAGTACGAAGCTGAAAGAATTAGGTCTGGTGTGTGAATTTCCACCCGGAAAAAGGAAAAAAAAATATCAGACTTCACTATTTCACACACGGAGCACCTAAAAATATGGATGTCCTCAGAAACCTGTTCTCTAGAGGCAAACGCCAAAAGTCTTAAGTTCTCTGCTTTTTTTTTGTTATGGTTTAGAAATCATTCTCTTCTCTCCCTGTCAAAAAGAAAAAAATTTCTACAAATGCGCCACGGGGGATTTTTTTTTTTTTTTCACCAAGCTTCAGTATAGCGGACGTCCACTTCCTTCAAATTGGGCAATTTAGCCTGGTGGGGAGGAAAAGAAAGAAAAACAAGAGATGAGATAGAAAGAATGATGGAGAATTCATTAGATGGGGGCTCCTGGGGGCTCTCTCAGCCTGCTTGTAAGTCATTTTTTTCCCCTGAGAATGTTGTAACTTCAAATAATCATTTAAAAATCCTCCATTGTTCAATTAAGGACTGCCTCTATGATAAGGAAGTTTGTCATGTTCTACAAGTTCTGTTTGTTAAAGCTACTATAATGTACTGTGCAGGTAGCAACTGTAAAGAAACAGGAGCTTATACATTGTCATGTGATTGCTAATTGGCCAGGCACACAGTGATTGACTGTAATGGCTTTGCGACAACATGGGATAGGGTTGGGGTAGGGATAGAAGTAGTGTAGCGTATCATAGCATAGCATAGAATAGAGAATAGAGAAAAGAATAGAAAATAGAACAGAAAATCAACTCGAGAATGGAATAGGAACGGGAATAGGAATGGAATAGAATATAGAACAGAATGGAAAATAGAATAGAAAATAGAATAGAATTGAGTTGAACTGAGAATGGAATCGGAATGGGATAGAATGGAATAGAATATAGAACAGATTAGAATAGAGAGAAAAAAGAACAGAATAGAAAATAGGAATAGAAAATAGAATAGAAAATCAGCTCAAGAATGGAATAGGAATGGGAATGGAATAGAATGGAATATAGAACAGAATGGAAAATAGAATAGAATAGAGAAAAGAAAAGAATAGAAAATAGAATTGGATCGAACTGAGAATGGAATAGGAATAGAATAGAATAGAATTCTTTATTGACTGAGTGTGATTGGAAACCCAAGGAATCTGTCTCTGGTGCATAAGTTCACATAGTTACTATAAATAGGTCATAAATCATAGTTACAACCATTAATCATAAGTTACAAACAACAATTGATAAGAAACAAACAGGAGAAGATAGCAAGAAAGATGAGAAAAGATGAGAAATGAGTCAGTGCTATGGGAATTAAGGGTTCAGCAGAGTGATGGCATGGGGGATAAACTATCTTTATGTTTGGTTATTTTGGCATGCAGTGTTTTATCGTGGCATCCTAAGGGGAGAAGTTGAAACAGTTCATGTCCAGGATGTGAGTGGTCTGTAGGTATTTTCTCAGCTATCTTTCTGGTTCATACAGTATACAGGTCCACAATGGAAGGCAGACTGGTTGCAATTGTTTTTTTCTGCAGTCCTAACTATTCCTTAAAGTCTGTACCTGTCCTGTTTGGTTGCTGCACCAAACCAGACAGCTATTGAGGCACAAATGACAGACTCCATAATTCCTCTGTAGAACTGTATCAGCAATGAATATGTAAATTAATTTCTGCAAACTAGCTTCTTGTCCTTCTGACACTGGCTAAAAACGCTGGACCCCCCAACACCTGGTTACAGATACATGAAGGATGCTTTAGAAATGCAACATACCTTGAGGTCTTCGTAGGTATCTGCTGAGAGCTTGGTGCTATTCATGTTTAAACTACAGAGGCTCTTCATGGCTAGGAAATAAACACAGAAGGATGCTGGTCTGTATGCAGATTGCAAAGGATGGCATTAAAAATGGGAAATGATTGAGGACTGGCAGTTGACATCCTGCAGTCCAAATCAACATCTGGACTTTAAAGAGCACTTAACCCCTCCATTTTGGATCAACTTGTCCCCAAAATTAATTTCAGAAAGCTGATCCAACATTTTATGTTTTCCTTGATTAAAGGATTAAGGGACCGGAGACAAAAACATATGAAGAACGTTTGGAGAAATTGGATATGGCCAGTAGAGAGAAAAGAAGGACTAGAGAGTGACATGATAGCAGTATTTCAGTGTTTTGAGGGGCAGCCACAAAGGAGAAAGGGGTCAACCTATTATCCAAAGGACCTCAAGGCAGGACAAGAAACAATGGATGGAAAGTAATCAAGGAGAAAGGCAACCTTGATTAAGGAGAAGCTTCCTAACAGTGAGGACAATTAACTAGTGAAACAGAAGTTGCCTCCAGAAGTTGTAGGGGCTTCATCACTGGAGGTTTTTAAGAAGAGATTGGACAGCCATTTGTCCAATCTTCTCCAAGGTCTTCTTGTTGAGCAGGGGGGTTGGACTAGTAGACCTCCAAGGTCCCTTCTATTCTGATTTGATGAGGTGCTAACAAGTTGGAATGGACTCTTTGCAAACAACTACAAAGATTTTGGAACTGGTAAAAATCATCCTCTTCCGTAGTGCATTTGGTGAGGGGAAAAAATTAACTGGGACAGCAATGCACATAATTGATTTTTGGTTCTTGATGTTGGATGGTAATTTCATGGATATTTTAAAGTTTGTATATCACAGGCTGTCAAACCTTAAGTATTGATTGAGCAATGTTTTCTCCACAAACACATAATATAGAATCTTGACATTTTTTAGAAAATGACTTTGGAGATGCCAAAATCAGCTGCTCTTTGATAGGGAAATCCCTTACTTTGTTGAGTTTGTAAAACAGGAAAAGTAGTAACATGTGCTTTACAAACCATAGTAAGTTAGATTCATCCAATGAACTTGGCCACAAACAAGCAATATTATTGCTTTAAAAACTATCAAATTGAAGAATTACAAGAAATCAAATTCACAGGCATTGAATTACTCCAAAATTGTGGCGAGAAAACTGCAGGGATTAGTTCAGAGAGTCACCAGCAGTCAACACTGATTCAGAGACACAAACCGACACACAAATCCCCAAAAGCCAACAACTCCCATTTCAGTAATGTAAATGGACTTCACTGCAGCTGTACAAAGGATTAAACAACCAAAATATTGTTCATTTAATATCTGCCCATGTGTTCGAGCTTTAATATGTATAATGTTTGGGGGAAATGTTTTTTTAAATATACATATATTACTTATTATCCAAAATGAGATTTTCTATATTTGAAAAGATAGGTAAGCCCACAATAAATCCTCTGGATCTGCCTGTTGGACTTCATTATTATCCCAAATGTGCTTTGTCCCCCCCCAAAAAAAGGGGAGGGGACTTTGTTTTTCCTTGAAGACATCTTGCTTCTCATCCAAGAAGCTTCTTTGGTTCTGATTTCCTTCTTACTTTTTGTACGACTTCAAATCTAGAATCTAGAAACTCTACCTTGCGAGATGATCACCATTAGTTGCTAAAGTGATAATTCCAAACATGGAATGATTAATTCGAAGGAGCAATGAACTGATCATTTTTATTTTCTTTCCATCTTTGTAATGTGGATCATACATGGGCTATGTTAATGAGTGCTGTGGTGACCTAGAGGTGGAACTCTCACCTCACAATCAAGAGGCTGTGAGTTCCAATCTTAGGTAGAGACATATATTTTTCTCTCTGAGCACAATGAAAATATATCTGCTGGAAAAAAAAAGTCCACACTGGCGACATAAAAGTGCCAGTAAACACTCAGCTCCATTCAGTTGTCCAGATTCCACTCCACAAAGGACTATGGGGTCATTAGATGATGATGTATAGGTCTATGTTAGTCTCTTTACCATGCAATTCTCTTTATCAAACATATTTTCTCGATTTCTCTCCTTTTATTACAAATCTCTCTCTTTCCCCCCATCCAGCCAAAAGAAGAGGAGTGATACTGTTGTTTGATTAATGCACTGCACTGAATTGGTCCCCACTCTTCCCATCACCACACCAGGGGTTTTCTTCACTTACAGCTCAGGGCCAGCAAGCCAGCATCGGTAACAGGTGTTTCACACAAGTTGAGCACTTGAAGCATTGTGAGGTGTTCAGAGAGGAGCCGCAAACCTGCATCCCCAAACTCCAGGAAAGAAAAAAACAAAAACAAAGAAGGAATGTTTATAAGCAGCAGTCAATGGCTGGAAAATCAATGAACTCTAAACCTGAGCTTGCTTGTTTTCTTGCAGACCTTTCATAACCCAAACTGGGTAACCTCAGTAGCACTGATGATGTTACCTAGTCAGATCATGAAACGTCTGCAAGAAAACAAGCAAGCTTAGAGAGCACTAAGGACCCTGTTCTAACCAAGGCTTCCTGAGACCATAATTAAGCAGACACTAAGTTAAAACAACTGTTTTATTTCAATGCTGGGAATTATGCTCATTCCTGTAATGAGTCCCAAACAGTCCCTCAAGATAAGCACTCACCTTTCTCTCTTTTGAATTGCTGCTAACAAGTAAAGTGCCAAATGAACTATAAAAAAAACCAACCGAAGTACAAAGTCCACACAGAGCTTCCAGGTTTAGTCTGAACAGAGCAAACGATGTTGCTTCCTGCAAAGGTTTCTTTACCTTTGCCTGTCCTTATGGGAGGGGCAATCACCTCCAAGCCTTATTCCCAAGTCACCCCTTTTGTCTTAGCTCTCGCCTTCTGGCAGCTCTGTGCGCACATGCACTGGGAACAGGCTCCCCTTGTTCCTCTGCCTCGCTGCTGCCAAACTCTGGAGGCAGCACCTCACTCCCAGATGATCCTGCCCCATCCCTGCATCGGAAGCAGGACCCTTGTCCGAGTTCTTTCCAGACTCCTGGACTGGTCCCCGTTCTTCTCCACTGTCCGATTCTACTACCGTCTGCACAGACTGCCGGCGAACCACAGCAAACCCCTCATCTCAACCCTGAGCTACAAATAGTCTCCTTTATTGGAACTCTAAACCTGTAGGATCATTATGGAGAAGCAGAAAGTCCATCTCAGCATGGACTTCCCTTGTTTTGAAAGCAAAATGCTGAAGTAGATTTTTTTTTTATTATCCCAGGATTGGACTGGGTTTTGGACCAGAAAGGTGCTTTGAAACAATGCAATGGTTCCCTGCAACTTTTTAAAGCAGCTGTGTCTTTCCCTAGGATTACACGGAACTTCAGTGAGCAAAGGTGCAATCCTGCAAATTGCAGAGGATGCCATGTTTGTGTTTCCAAGCATCTTTCAGGGAATTACATCCAAGGAAGGCATTTAACACAACATAAGGTAGTCCTCGACATGACCACCATGGAGGCCCAAAATTTCTGTTGCTAAGTGAGACATTATTTTCATTTCCTTTGCATTTTATATTCCGATAAACTTATAAAAGGATTGTAAACAACAGCAACAAAAAAGATATGGAAAACAACCTCCAGTTCACGGGCTTACTGCAGGTGAAGAGAATATTGAATCTGCATGGGATTGAGCATGGCTGGGCTTCAAAAATTTTAGCAAAGGGTTTTTCTGCCTGGATGCTAGGTGGCCATGGCCTAGTCGGCCTCCTGTGCCACGGGGGGCGGCACGCTTTTGCCCTTCTCAGGCTCAAGCCTCTGGGAGGATGAAAATGTCCTTCTCAGACACCAAAGGCTCTCTGGAAGCCAGAAATGGGTTTTCAAAATGGCTGCGCAAATGGATGCTGCGGCTAACCGTTCCTTCTTCCAATGTAGTGTGTAAGATTCTGTGTGTGTTTTGGATCCTTTCCTTGATTGAATCCTATGGGGCAAGGAGCATCTACAGTCAGCAAGCCTTGTTACAAGCAGTGTTGCTGTGGTGTCGGGGGTTTTCGGTTCAATGTGTGGAGGGTGACGGATGTGTGTTTGTATTTATTTTCATGGTCATGGTCATGATGTGCACCACACATGATGTGGTGTTTGATTTCGTTGTACGAGGTGCAATGACAATAAAGTAAAAGGTAAAGGTAAAGGTAAAGGTAAAGGTAAAGGTAAAGTACAGTAAAGTGAAGGTGAAGGTGAAGGTGAAGGTAAAGTAAAAGTAAAGGTAAAGGTAAAGGTAAAGGTAAAGGTAAAGTAAGGTAAGGTAAAGTAAAGTAAGGTAAGATAAGGAAAGGTAAGGTAAGGTAAGGTAAGGTAAGGTAAGATAAGGTAAAGTAAAGTAAAGTAAAGTAAAGTAAGGTAAGGTAAGGTAAAGTAAAGGTAAGGTAAGGTAAGGTAAGGTAAGGTAAGGTAAGGTAAGGTAAGGTAAGGTAAGGTAAAGGTAAGGTAAGGTAAGGTAAGGTAAGGTAAGGTAAGGTAAGGTAAAATAAGGTAAAGTAAGGTAAAGTAAGGTAAAGTAAAGTAAAGTAAAGTAAGGTAAGGTAAGGTAAAGTAAGGTAAGGTAAAGTAAGATAAGGTAAGGTAAGGTAAAGTAAGGTCAGGTAAAGTAAAGTAAAGTAAAGTAAAGTAAAGTAAAGTAAAGTAAGATAAGGTTAAGGTAAGGTAAGGTAAAGTAAGGTAAGGTAAAGTAAGGTAAGGTAAAGTAAAGTAAGGTAAGGTAAGGTAAGGTAAGGTAAGGTAAGGTAAGGTAAGGTAAAGTAAAGTAAGGTAAGGTAAGGTAAGGTAAGGTAAGGTAAGGTAAGGTAAAGTAAGATAAGGTAAAGTAAAGTAAAGTAAAGTGAAGTTCCCAAACTTCTAGGAGGCTCTTTTTTTGCCCTCCCCAAGCCTCCATGTGCGCACCCTGCACTTACCTGCATCCAAAATGGGCCAGGTGGGGACTTCTGGGAGGGAGGGGCAGGGTAGGCGGGCCCAGCCAGAAGTGGGATTTGGGGGTCCTCCAAACTGCACAGAAGCTTAGCTAGGGGCTTTCCCAAACCCCTGCGAACCCCCAGCAGCCCACCCCTGGGATCTGAGGTGCAAGAAAAGATGCGTGGAACAGGTGGACTTTGGAAGAGGAAGGAATGCACCTGAGAGGAATCTCCTTGAAAGGGCTGGGGGCTTCTTGCACTGAATGAAAGCAGCGACACACTCCGGGTCCTCCCGGATTGGAGGTAGCACAAAAACCTCCCTGCCCATCATGGCGGCAGCTTGCACAGCCCGTACCTGAGTGGACCACAGGTTCAGCTGCTTGAGTGAAGGCAATTTAATTAGATGCTCTGCACAGGCACTTGTGACGTTGGTAAAGGCCAGGCTGAGGTTCTCCAGATTTCCAAAAGAGCCCGAGCTTAAGAGACGAGCCAAGTCCGCATCCTAAAAAAGGAGAAGATTGCAGAGATCAGTCCCCCTCCCCCCACAGAGAAATAGGGCACGGCATTGACAGAAGAGTCTCCGGAGTGATACAGTGGCCTAGAGGTGAAGTTTTTGCCTCACAATCAGGAGGCTGTAGGTTCGATTCTAGGTAGGGGCAGATATTTCTCTCTCTAGGCATGATGAGAATATCATTCCTGAGTATAGTTCCGCATTGGTGACAGGTAAGGCATCTGGCCAGTAAACACTCAGTTCCATTAAGTTGCTCAGACTCCACCCAACAAGGGATTAGGGAGTCATTAAAAGAAGATGATGACGACTGGCAGAGGAGTCTCTAATTCTATAAATTATACTGTACATGCCTTCTATATAATGCCCAATACCAGAATTGTGCAAGGAATGGCATTCCCTGTGACACTCCGTGGAAGTAAAAGCTGGAGTTTGAGGAAGCAAGAGAGGAAGACATTGTCTCTTTTGGACTTTGTCGTTAGGAAAGACTCTTGAGAATGGGCAATCAAGACAAGAAACCAATGGGTCACTGAATAACTAACCCAGAGGTCTCACTTAAGGCATTTTTGGCTAAGGCTCAAATTATCCCACTTTGGTCCTTTAGGTGAAGTCCTAGGAGGATCTGATGATGAGGAAGGTGGAAAGAAAGAGAAGAGGATGACAAGCAGCAAGGATGACTTTGTACTGAAGAGGAATGGAAATATTAAGGCTTTCTACATGAGTGTCAACCCCACCCACCCACCCGATATTTATGGATCCAATAGCATTCAGCAGCTTGGATCCACCATTTTCATATCCCACCAAACAGAAGGAAACACTCCATCCTGTAACTCCCAACTAAGTGGGCAAGGCCCTCAGTTCTGTTAACCCAGGCACCTAAGGCTGCTGACCAAGAGGTCATATTCTCCTAATGGTGCCAGTGACTTTGGCATCCAGAAACTCGAAGCCACCGTTTTAATTTCCCATAAACACCCATGTGGAATGCTCTTCCACTGCATCAGGACAAAATTAATTGAAAAGTCCTTGGTGGCATCTGCAGTGCCACCGCATGACTCTGCCTAACAATCCTTGGGCGGGGCGAAGACATGCTACCCAGTTCTCTTACACAACAATACAATGGCTGGCTTCCCATCCCAGGTTGACCAGGGCCAACTGAAGACCTAGAGACCGCATAAGACGCCTCTAGCTAAACTTAGTTCATTTTAACCCGAGTTTGCTATTCTTCTGCAACTCTGTGTGTTGTGAAGCCCAGCCTATGTAGGATTAACCCAGATTTAATTCGGCAAATAGATTAAATAAAGGTTAAGTGGAGATATGGGGGCATTTAAATCCACCCTTCAAAGGAGAGGTAGATCAGTCACCAGTACAAAAGCTGGGCTTTCTTCACACACACCATCTTAGCGTGAGAGGTCTTTGGTATGTTCTGAGCTTGCTTGTTTCCTTTTCTCATCTGAGCAGCAATGATGTTAGCTGGTTCCGGGTAATGAAACGTTTGCAAGGAAGCAATCAAGCTCAGAGAGCACCAAGGGCTCCTCATGTCAACTCAGAGCTACAAATAATTCTCCTTTATTAGTAGCATTTTTGTGTATCTTGGCCCAATCCTGCAAACTAGGGGGGAAAGCTTTCTTAAGACTGCCCTTCCATATAGCACAGGCAAACAATCGAATCAGGGCCATCCTTTTTTTAAAATAAATAAATAAATACCCCCAGTGCTTCATCAGAAGGAAAACTGGGACTTTCGGATGTAGCAGAATCCCACTAGCCCCATTAAGAAGAGTCCAAAATGATGGGTGCTATCCGAGGCAGTTCCTCCTCTTGTCCGTCAACAACCTTCGGGTGCTCTCTGAAAATCTGTGTCCCACAGGCTCACACTGAGATTAGAAGGGGAACTCACCGTGGATTTTGATGGCAGTGTTAGCCTGGTGGGGCCTCCTTTCCTTTGCTGCAAAAGAACAGATTCATTGCTTACAAATGTGGCAACCATGGATCTACAGTAGTAGCAGAGGTGGTCTTCAGCAGGTTCTGACCAGTTCTGGAGAACCGATAGTGGAAATTTTGGGTAGAACTGGTAAATACCACCTCTGACTGGCCCCACCCCCATCTATTCTCTGCCTCCCGAGTCCCAGCTGATTGGCTGGGTTTTCTTTGGTTGCCCTACACAGGAGAACGGAGCTGGAAAGCAGGTGAGAGGGCTGGGGAAGGAATGGGGATTTTGCAGTATCCTTTCCTTGCCATGCCCACCAAGCCCGCAGAACCAATAGTAAAAAAAAAAAAAATCGAATCCCACCACTGAGTAGTAAAGCATAGGCTGGAGTCTGCAGAAGGTCCCGAGTTCAAGTCCACATCTTCTCTCTACAACATGCGTGTCCAACCTTGGCAACTTTTAAGACCTGGGGTCTTCAACTCCCAGGCTGGCTGGGGAACTCTGGGATTTGAAGTCCCCAGGTCTTAAAGTTGCCAAAGTTGGACTCTCCCCTGATGTATATAATGATCTCTATTGCCATTGCTCAGTGCTAGACAGTATAAGCAAAAAATAAAAGTACACCTCTCAATGGATTACAATCACATGTCTTCTCCGTGATGCTGCCTGCCTTCTGACCAAGTTTCCCCACCCAGCATCTACACTGCTCCCACTGTCAGGATTCTGATTTCTGATTTTTTTTTTGAAATTGCCACAAATTTAGTTCTTCTAAGCTTTGGATTAGGATGGTGGTAGAGCCCCTTTGGGTTTTGGGGTTATCCTTTTGGTCTTTTCTCTTTTACGGAGACAGTTTTCCAGTTGGTAATATTCCCTTCTCTTTGATATTGGTTGTTTTCTTTTTCATTCCTTTCAAACTGTGAGTCACCTAGAGATAATGTGGAGCTGGATGGCCTCAAATTGAAGATATTAAATATAAGAAAGGGTTGAAATGGAAAAGCGCATGGACATGCCTAGTCAAAGTATTAAAAGAGTATTTTTTTTTATTCCTTACGATTTATATTAACTGTTCCCTAGTATGATTTGATTGCTTATTGTACTCTATGACTATTATTAAGTATAGTACCTGATGATTCTCGACTCTTGATGAATGTATCTTTTCTTTTATGTGTACTGAGAGTATTTGCATCAAGACAAATTCCTTGTGTGTCCAATCACACTTGGCCAATAAAGAATTCTGTCCTGTTCTGTTCTGTTCTGTTCTGTTCTAATTCTATTCTATTCTATTCTACTCTACTGTACTCTATTCTATTAAAAAATTATGGTTGTTTAAGAATCCATTTTGAGTACATTTCAATGGCTTAAGCAATTAAACTAATCTGTAAACCACCCAGAGTCTACTCTAGACACGTCATAAGTCTAGTAATAATTAACTAATTAACTAACTAACTAACTAAACTATCTAACTAACTAAGGCTTAGAGTCCACTCTGAATTTCTAGTTCCTGTTCTTTTATTGTGTGGAATTTCTGACCAACCAGCAGGTGGCAACATCTAGCTAATTTGGGTGGATCGTGAAAAAGCTAAGCAGGACCACACCTGGCCAAATCTTGGATGGGAGAACCTCAGGAAACAAGTCTGTGGGCCAGAACTGTATGTCAAACCAAGTCTTGGAGGAATGGCCCTTCTTTCGTTCATGAAAGCTACCACATGTCAGCAAGAAGCCAAGTCTTCACTCAAAGGAGTCTTGAAATGGGCTTCCGTGTGTGTTATACCCTATGTTTGGATCAGAGGTGGTATTCAGCAGGTTCTGACCAGTTCTGGAGAACCAGTAGTGGAAATTTTGAGTAGTTCAGAGAACCGGCAAATCCCACCTCTGACTGGCTCCGCCCCCATCTCTTCTCTGCCTCCCATCGAGTCCCAGCTGACTGGCTGGGTCTCCTTTGGTTGCCCTGCACAGGAGAATGGAGCTGGAAAGCAGGTGAGTGGAGTAGGGAGGGAGTGGGGATTTTGCAGAATCCTTCCCCTGTCAAGTCCACCAAGCTACGCCCACCAAACCATGCCCACAGAACCAGTAGCAAAAAAATTTGGTTTGGATCCCATGAAGAAAACCGGAGAACAGCTGCCCTTCCAAAGTAGAAAGGTGGAATACAAATCCGAGAAGCTCACCAGCTCTTTGAGTTCCCTCTGCCGGTCACAAAGCTGCTCGTACATTTTCTTCCCCACATCAGTGCTCTCAAGGGTTGAGATGATCTGAAGCTGCGTGTCCTTGTTCTCAATGATGTT
This sequence comes from Hydrophis major, assembly GCA_033807585.1. Lineage (NCBI taxonomy): Eukaryota > Metazoa > Chordata > Lepidosauria > Squamata > Elapidae > Hydrophis > Hydrophis major. The sequence continues at coordinate 8,427,968 of CM066338.1, forward strand.
GTACTCCAGCATCAAGCAAAGGATCTGAGCAATGAAAGAGAAAGGATGGCCCATCATTGGAGGGAGGCTCACAGCACGGCCCAGACTCATTTCTTGTCGTCTCTTCAAAAGGGCAAACCCTGTAATTCTTCATAATTCCACAAGTTAGGAACCAGGAGGAGCCCATGGTGTTCTCTGAACTTGGTGATTTTCTTGCAGACGTTTCATTCACCAAACTAGGTAACATCATCAGTACTAGAAAGGAGTGAGGTTGGGGAGGAGGAGGAAGGAAAAGTGGGAGGAAGAGGAGGGGAAACAGGAGGAGGAGGGGCAGGAGGAGGAGGACAACTCTGGGGTCCTTGGTGTTCTCTGAACTTGGTGGTTTTCATGCAGACGTTTCATTCACCAAACTAGGTAACATCATCAGTACTAGAAAGGAGTGAGGTTGGGGAGGAGGAGGAAGGAAAAGTGGGAGGAAGAGGAGGGGAAACAGGAGGAGGAGGGGCAGGAGGAGGAGGACAACTCTGGGGTCCTTGGTGTTCTCTGAACTTGGTGGTTTTCATGCAGACGTTTCATTCACCAAACTAGGTAACATCATCAGTACTAGAAAGGAGTGAGGTTGGGGAGGAGGAGGAAGGAAAAGTGGGAGGAAGAGGAGGGGAAACAGTAGGAGGAGGAGGACAACTCTGGGGTCCTTGGTGTTCTCTGAACTTGGTGGTTTTCTTGCAGATGTTTCATTACCCAAACCAGGTAACATCATCAGTGCTAGTAACTAGTAACTAGAACTGATGATGTCACCTAGTTGGGTAATGAAACATCTGCAAGGAAACAACCAAGCTCAGAGAGCACCAGGGACCCTTCATTTCAACCCAGGACTTATAAATATTCTCCTTTATTGCTATCAGGAATTATAAATAGACTTTCTTCTTTAAAATAATAATAGTAACAAGAATTCAAGCGGACAATGACTTGCCATGTAACACTGTGGATTTAACCATTGTTGATAAAAAATACAAAACAGTCTGGATAGTGGATGTGGCAGTACCCGGAAGCACCAGAATAGAAGAGAGGAACGCTTGAAATTACAGATTCAAAAATGGGAGCAAAGAGAGGGCTGAGAATTCTCTTGTTAAGACGCCCAGGGAAAGAGTAACTTTTGTGACTGTCCTATTAAGAAGAAATGCAAGTCCAATTTGCATTGGCGTTTTTATATGCCTTTATATTCCCCAATTTCTTGGGTTTCATTGTGCATCTGTTCTTTTAAAGTTTCTTTTCTTGCTACCCTTAAATTCCCATTCTTTATTTTCTCATTGGTTGCTAAATTTATGTTCCACTTTTGCTCTAGTTTTTCTCCCTTGCAATTTTTCTCAAAATGACGCTTGGCTGAGTGAGTGGTCCCAAATCCATTGACTTCCAAGGGCTTGAACCCAAGATAGCCTTTAACCCATCCTATTGCATTTTCTCTCCCATTCACTGGAAGAGAATCACACAAAACACAATCAAATCTACTACTTCTGAGTAGAGATAGATATATTTGCACCATTCACTGTTGATCTGCTGTGTTTTTAAAGTTTGTGATCACTGCTTCTCTCCCTGAGTGGTCATTGCACAGAGCTGGTTAGGATATTTCTTTTTCAAAGGAAGGACAGACCAAATGCAAGCAATGAAATATATGCTTCCTTGCTTCCGTCTGGCATGGCAAATTGACCAAGGGATAAGGGCAGCCTTACCTCCACCATGGTTTGATTGCCTCTTAGTGCCAGCAACATGCAAGGCCCCAGTTTGTTCTCAGCCAATGAAAGCAGAAACTTTTTTGTCTTGTAGCAGGAGCCCATTAAAATGTGAACCTGCAGGAGAAAGAAAGGCTCAAGTGAGAAAAACACAAACACACACAAAACATATTTTGGCCCTCTTTCCAACATAGCCAAGAAGGCGAATGGCCAAATCTTGCAAGAATGTTTTAAATATAGTCCAGACTTCTCTAAATTAATGTCTTCTGGATATGTGGAATTATCTATTGCTCTCAATTCAACATGAGATGATAAGAGTTGGAGTTACATCTATGGAAAATGTTTTAGGGAAGGGATGCTCCAAGTTGAAAATTCTAATTTTCTGATTGCACTCAGCAATAGCACTGAGACTTATATACCACTTTACAGTGATTTACTGCCCTCTCTAAGCGGTTTACAGAGTCAGCCTATTGCCCCCAACAATCTGGGTCCTCATTTTACTGATCTTGGAAGGGTAAAGTGAACCTTGAACCACTAAGGATCAAACTTCTGGCAGTGAGCAGTGAATTAGCCTGCAATACTACATTCTAACCACCAAGGCTCTTGTTCTGTCTCTATGAAAATAGGTAACTTGGTGTACACAAGGCAATTCTTAAAACAAAAGTCAACTTGCTTCTCTTTTCAATTTCTTGTGACTTCCAATCTTAGGAGATTTTTTCTTCGCTCCTTCATCTACTTCTGGTGCCCAACTTTCTGCTCTTGTTCTAAAAGGACCAAAACTTTTTTTTCTCCAGATCAGAGGGGGGAAATCTGTGTCTGTACATAATGTGGAGTGTGTATTTTCTTCTTTGTGAAGATGTAGAATTTAGATGGGAATTTTGAGATGAGTGAATGGGTATCCTATATCTAGTACGAAAGCTGTAAGTTTGGTATATTGTGAATCAGACTGTAAGGGTAAGAGGGAATGGCCTTGGGAAGCAGGAGGAAAAGCCACAGTCAGGGGAACAGAAGGACAAAAGGACAACTTAGCCCACAAAAGGAATGGGAGAAGGCAAATATCTCAGAAGAGACTTTCCCTAGTTTCTTGGGCTGTAAAGGGGAGTGGGGGACAGATGTCCTTTGAGACTTGCAAGATTCTGTCAATGTAAACCTTACAATCAAATAGAATTAGCTGATCTGGTTGTGTTTCCTATCTGGATCACCTTGCAAAGCTGACAACATGACAGCAAAAGAGACTGTGAAGAACTGGCACATACCATACTGGCAAACAGTTCCCCGTCATCATCACATGCCACGCCACCGGGGCTGTAGAGCTGGAACCAGCCATCCTTGCCGGCCCGCACACTCAGCAAACAGGAATGGACCTGGTAGAAGAAAGACACGTGAGAAGGCGTCCTTCAAAATAATTCTGCAGAGAAAGGAGGAGGAATGGTGGAGCTCTCGAATGCTACTCAATTCCTGTTCCCAGCATCCCTCCTGGTTGCTCCTGCTGATGAGGCGACTAGGAGGTGCAGTATAAGATGCCCCAGCCTTGCAGTAAGGGACATTCCTTTTCATTGGATGGGTGCCCAGCTCAGCAACAAAAGGTGTTCTTCCTTGCTCCTGATTAGGCACCAGGTGTTCCACTGGAACACCAATCTGCAGCAGAGCAAGGAGTTTGCAAAATGTGATCTAAAACCCTGGAGCCGATGGGAAAGAAGGGGAAGAAGACTTTGCCTCCTTGCAAGTGAAAGTTTTATATATTTGTTGCAGTTACCCAACCATTTTAGGTCTGGGGTTTCTGAAGAATTCAGGTTCTCCATCCAGATGTTTTAAAATGTTGGCACTCTATCCTGGATGCTCAACACAAATATGCCCTCTTAGGTTGATTATCCATCCATCTACTCATCAGGGGTGGGATGCGAATATTTTTACTACCAGCTCTGTGGGCATGGCTAGGCGGGCATGGCCATGTGAATGGGTGGGTGTGGCTTTCTTCTTCTTCCAGCACCCCCCCCCCTCTGCACTCCGTTTTTTTTTTTTTTTGCCTCCTGGGCGAAGCAGTAAGACAGCAAGGGGATGCCAGCACAGCTGATTGTTGGAACAGCTGATCATCGGGAGGAAAGAAAAAAAAAGAAATACCGGTTCAGCTGAACTGGTAGCTGTTTTTTTTACTACAGGTTTCAGCCAAATGGTAACATTTTTTACTACAAGTTCACACGAACTGGGCCGAACCGGTAGAATATCACCACTGCTACCCATCCATCCATCCATCCATCCACCCACCCACCTATCCATCTATCCACCTACCTACTGACCTATCCATCCACCTATCTACCTATCCATCTACTTACCGACCTACCTACCCATCCATCTACCTACCAACCTATGCATCCATACATCCACCCACCCACCTATCCACTTACATACCTACCTATCCACCCGCCTACCTACCTATGCATCCACCTATCCATCCCTCCATCCTCCTACCTACCCACCTATGTATCCACCCACCCACCTATCCATCCACACCTGTAACCAATGTGGGCATAACTACCCACCCTCCATTTGTGCATGCCACCATTACAATAACGGGCATTTTTATGACATAAGCAAGAGTTCAAATGTTCAGTCCCGGTTATTCAAAAGACGCAAAGCATTTGTCTGGAGCATTCATTTTACACTGAATGTTCCAGATACAGCAATTCCAGCCAAAGTTCTGAGATATCCAAACCGTGTTTCATGTTGACACAAAGAGGCATGAAATCATTTATAAGAAGGCAGCAACAGGCTCCAAAAAGTCTTTTCAGGAACCATTATCAAAGCCGAGAGGCTGACTGCATCATGGAACTCCAAGGAATTTATAGACTGAATGTTTTGACAAACAGCCGGTCTTCCTTTCTTTTGGGGCCATGCTGGATGGAAAACTTACTTCTTGTCTTGGATCTTCTGCAAATCTTTGAATGACGTACTTCAGCTCCCTGGAAACAGACAAAAAAAAAGACGGAGGGAGAGAGAGAGAGAGAGAGAGAGAGAAGCAGAAGTATGCAGTTGGTCATCTCCAAAGAAATAGAGTACAGCTGTTGCATTTCATTTTGATTATGTGCTAAGTGAAAAGTTACAAGGAACCGTGGAGGGGACGATTACGTTTTAATGAACTGGGGCTTTTCACAATGGGAAAAGGTCTTCTAAACAGCCTATAAATCATCCATGATCGTAAGGATTTTAATCCTCGGGGATTGGAAAACGCTGGCGTTCGAACGCCTGGAGATCCCTTCCGCATTTTGCAGCTTCTTTTAGCCAGACAAACCCACAGCTGGAGACCTCTCAAGACCACAAACCTTTGGGTGTAAGCCAAGGGGGGAATTCTATGCGTGGGAAGGAGGATGTTTGGAATCCTTGATTCGTTTGTCCAGGATGGGATGAGGATTTTCTATCCTTGGGCAGGGAGCTGGACAAGAAGACCTAATTTGGCAGTGGTTGGCTCTCCAAGCTTGTTTCAATTTAGCTTCATTATCGGACTAGGTAGCATCATCAGCAGGATTTTCTTGTCCTGTTCTCCTTAGTTTATAAATGTCTTGTGAAGACCTATGGTTCTACAAATTCTTGCATGTAGAAAACATGTATTAAAGTTAAATGGATAGTCTAGAACCTCTCTTCCTGACTGAGAACCAAAATAGTCCAGCTAAGATTTGATCCTGCTGAACTGGGAGCCAAAATAGTCCAAGCTAAGAAAATGCTACAGCAGTCCAGACTGCATGCTACTGCATCATAAACTACATCAACTTCCCTTGAGGGAAGTGTGATCTTTTTTGAGTTGGAGAGGAAGATCCAGAGCTGAATTCTGAGTTGCCCAGAGGTGTGGTGGGTGGCTGAGGTCTCCTTTTAGCCTTTACAATGAAGAGTCTATCGCAAAGTTTTGAAACATCTGTGTTGTGAAAGGCTGGATCCATCCCCTTTACATCACTACAGGAGATAATTTCAAGCAAATAAGTACTTACTTTGTGAACTTCTCGTGTGCCAGAGCTCTGAAATAAGAACACAGAATTATTATGGAGGTGTTTTCCCCTCTCCCAAAACATCGACAATAATAATACAAAACCCATAGGCCCAATGCTTGTCAAGAAATGACTTAGAAGCTACACTGTCTCTTGTCCTCTCAGCTCAGACTATTAATCCCATCATCCTAGCCTTTTTTGGCCACTGGCTTTAAGGAGAATCATTATGTTTTGGGGAACACTGCTAGGACATGGCATTATTTCAAACTGAACAAAACAAATGGAAGGAGAGGGAGAAACAATCTTTTAATAAAACAAAATAAAGCTAAAATCAAAAGGTAAATCTGAATAAAAACAACCTTTGGATCAACAATCCCTTGATAGAAAGGGTTTCCAATTTGTTGATTACATTTTAGGATACTTGGGATTCAATTCAGAAGGAGCAATTTAAAGCAGAAGAGTGCAAACATGAAACTTTTTTGAGATTCATTAAAGTAGCTGCATCTGCGCAGCTACCCAGGTGCTTTAATGAGCCACATACAGAAATTGCATTTATGACTTACATGTTTCAGAGATCACTTCCTAATAAGATCTGAAGCCTTGCACTATTCTAATATTATTTATCCTGAGATACACCAGCTTTTTTCATGATGAAGGCAGACCTGATGGGAGTTTTCATGCTTAGGAATTTGTTCTTTTAGAGAACTATGGTTTGAGCACCAAAAAGATCAGTCCAGGTATGTGTTTATGAAGATGTGAGAAACTGAACCAGAAGTAAGCCAATTCAGTGGATTTTGATTATCGTCATCTTTTTTGAGTCTGTCCCCTAATTGGTGAGGAGATGGGAAGTAAAATGAGGAATTCAGTAAGAAAAATGTTATTAGAATGTTGATGAAGATTCTCCGTCTTCCAGGCAGAATTGTCACGGCAACTGGACTTATTTTCTTATTTGTGTGAGGCATTTTGCTGCCTATCCAAGTAGCTTCTTCAGTCTGAACAAGAGTGTTATTAAACTGTCCAACTCCTAAAAATCTTAGGGCCATTCCTGCCCCAACCTCAAGGTTTCTTCTCCAGATTCCCTTATCCAACTTGTTCAGATTGGAAGAAGCTGCTTGAAATGTCCCAAATCAACAAGGAAATAAGTCCAATTGCCATGACTCAACATTCAGATGAATAGGATGAGCTTCAATTAGTAGCCTCTTGACCATCATCATCCCAGAGAGCCTGTGACCCAAAGTCAACTCAACCTGATTTAAATCGAAGTTAATAACATCAAGAGCAAAGCTGGGCAATTGGTGTTCTTTGGATGAACATCTCGGAGTCTTGCAAATTGAAACATCTACAATTGGGCAGCAAGGAAGTATCCTTACAATAATTTGAGCAAACTACAAGAGACATCATCATCATCATCTTCTTCTTCTTTTAACAAGCCCATAATCCCTTGCGGGGGAGAGTCTGGGCCATTGAAGGGAGCTGGTCAGATGCCTTTCCTGTCCCCAATGCAGAGTTATATTCAGTAGATATATTCTCAATATGCTCAGAGAGAGAAATAGCTGCCTCTACCTAGGATTGAATCCTGATTGTGAGGAGAAAGCTTCACCTCCAGACCACTCAAGCAAACTACAAGAAATGTCGTGCTAATTTTCATGATGAAATGAGTAAATGTGCCGAATGCATTTATGAGTTATTTTTGAAAAAGACAGGAAATGGCCTCAAAATTTCCTCCAACAAGTCCATCGCTTCCCCATACCTCAATTCATGCAAAACTACTGTATGGAACCCTGGAGGCTTAAAGGGAGTTGATCCATCATCCTTAAGATATATTATGGGGGGAGGGGGGGAGGGAGGGAGGGAGAGGAAGGAAGGAAGGAAGGAAAGAAGGAAGGAAAAACCACTTGTGTGTCATCAAAGATGCAAATGGAAATTTCTAGGTCCGGGAGACCAAAACCATACATTTGTAAACAGGATTTTCAGCTTGATTCATGTCCCAGGTGTGTTTGTTAATTGCACTGCAATTAAGACCCATTGCCTCTGATTAACATTAGCAAAGCAATTAATGGTCACTTGCACAGAGAGCTCCTTGCATCATATCCTCGCTCTGCCCTGGGGTCCTTGGCGAAAAAACAAAACGAAAAACCAACTCACAGAAATGACACCAAGGGCCTCTCTCTCCTTCTCTTTCAGAAGAACATGCACATTGGTGGAAAACAAAATGGGGGCTTACAAGGCACCAGGCTCCCTAGGGAGACTTAAGCTTGCAAATTGGATGATTATAGGCTGTAATGTTCGCCCCGTAGAGATATCTTCATTTCATAAACACTGGTGTCATTAATAGGCTGCAGAGGGACCATCAGGAACTCTTTCGCTGGATTCAAACACTATGTTTGCGGAATGACATGTGGTTTGATGCTTCTTCCTTCGGTGGGGCTAGTCTTGCCCCTAATACGTCTACTGAGGCAACTGCTTACCCTCTTGTGTTTGATTCTTGACAAATGACCCTGTATACTTTTAATTTCAATTTTTGGGAAATCCCTTCCATCTACATCTGACGCTGGAACTCCATTTTTGCAGATTTCGGTGGGTCTGACAACCCTCTCTGAGACCGTGGTGGCACAGTGGTTAGAGTGCAGTACTGCAGGATACTTCTGCTGACTGACTACAATTTGGCAATTCAAATTTCACCAGGCTTAAGGTTAACTCGGCCTTCCATCCTTCTGAAGTGGGTAAAACGAGGGCCCAGATTGTTGTGGGCAAGAGTAAACTGCTTAGAGAGGGGTGTAAAGCACTATGAAGTGGTATATAAGTCTAAGTGCTATTGCCCTTCCTTCCTTCCTTTCCATCCATCAGTCCATCCACCCAGTACTGTAGGCTGACTCTGCCCACTGCCAACAGTTCAATCCTGACTGACTCAAGGTTGATTCATCCTTCCAAGGAGGGTAAAATGAGAACCCAGATTGTTGGGGGCAAGAGGCTGACTTTGTAAACTGCTTGGAGAGGGCTGTAAAGTATTGTGAAGTTTAATGCTATTGCTGTTCTCAGTTAATGACCCCTCTGCTGTGAAAGCCTAGGAGTCCAGCTTTCAAATCTTGCAGAAGCTCTAAGGGATGATCATGTAAGTCCTTGTGCAATTATCCCAAGACCCTAGTCATTGTTTTTACATTTTCAAAATTATTTTAATTTTCAGCTTTGCAGTATCTTTTTTTTTTTTTAAGAGGAAAAGGTAAATTGCAACAAAAGAATTCCTCAGTGGCTGCAGTTTAAACGGTGGAACTGGTTGTAGGCAATGCCTTTGTTTTATGATGAGACCTCTCGCTGTTTTGGTTACACTGAATAGAATTTTATTGTATTTTTAACAATTAACAGTTGTTTTGACTGCTAACTAATATTAGTAGTGAGGATGCCCCAGAACCACAAAATATATGTGTTTAAAATAAAGAAAACAAATGTGATCTTGTTCTGATTAACTACCATTTTCCCTGACTTATCAGCTACAAGCTACATCTATTAGAGTCTTCTATTAAATCTTAGTTTGTCAGTAATTGGTTGGTTCTGACTAATGCAAACTATCTACCAGGGAAATGAGCAAATAAAACATCCATAAAACGAAAACTTACTCTTTGGGGAATGGGATGGGCTGGAGCAAACTGGCCAGAGCCGGTCTCCAATCTTCGTAATCTGATCTGTAATTAGAAAAACACAATTAGCTTAAACTCTGTGCAGAATTTATTGCTGTGAATAAGCATAGTTTGATGTTGTGCTTGTGCATGAGTTTAACCTTGGTCTTTTGCAGCCTTCTTTAACTTGATGGCCCTGGAGTTACCCAGATGAGACTTTCAATAATTCAACACTCGAGGTTGTTGATGGAAATTCTGAAAATCATACCTTAGCACCTTAGAGAGTACCTAGAAAAGACTATCCAAGTCCAACTTTATTTGACTTCCAATGTTTTAATTGGCCCGATGGTGAAATCCTAAGAATCACCTATGTCCACCCTGTGTTTTATCTATGTTAATTCCATTTCTTCTTCTTGTTGAACCTGCAAGCCGCAGTTCTGTTGTTGTTTGCAAGAAAGCAGTGCTGACTTAACACAAACTTGTTCCTGTATATAATCCTCCAATGGAACAAGAGTTCTGTTAACAGCACAGGAACGCAGATTCTACCCTACCTGTGACATGTGCTAAGGAGCCAACATGAAAATGAAATGACCCCTTTCATCACTCATGCTAATTTTGGAATTCCACCTGCAGGACTAGATACCTCTTCCAACACCCAAGAATAGTGTTAGATTTACTACGATGCCATCTGCTTATTTCATGGGTTTCCTGCTGATATTGAGAAGAAGACAGGTGGAAATGCACATACGTGCACAGACACACATGTATAGGCACACAATGACTTTCTTGGATTAAGTCATTTGGACTCTTTGGAAGGTCACAGTGAGGAGCATCTTTTCAACTATTTTTGGAGTTTCACAAGCAGGATTAGATGCTGCATTGAACATCCACCCTTCAAGAACAGCGTTAGATTTACTACTATGTTATCTGCTTGTTTCATGGGACATTTGGTGTTGTTGAGAAGAATCCCAAGAAACCCATGTGGACTATCTGGAAAGCCATTGGGAAGAGCATCTTTTCCATATTTTTGGAGTTCCACCAGCAGAATTAGATGCTGCGTTGAACATCCAACTTTGAAGAACAGTTAGATTTACTACTATGCTATCTGCTTGTCTCATGAGATTGTTGCTGTTGTTGAGAAGAACCCCACTGGGTGTGCATACACACACACACATGTGCTGACGCATATCTGGAAAGCCATGGGGAAGAGCAACTCACAGCATCTTGAGTATTTCCACAAAGCAGCCAAGGATACGGTCCGCCTGAGCACTGAGTTCGATGCTAATGTTACTGCAAGTGGGGCTGACCATCAAACAGTCAATCAGGTTGGGCTCGCTGTCGTTGCCAATGCTGGCGGTCATCTTCTGGTTAGCCATGTTGTTGCGTTCCACCTCAACGTGGATCTCATTGGACGTGACAATGACTGACTTGAGGCGGGATTCAGCCAGCGTAGCCTCCCGGGACATCAAGTCAGGGCTGGTGTGGAGAAGACGAAGAGGCAGGTTGGGCTTGCGGTCACAAGGCTGCTGGCAGCCATTCCGAATTTCCTTCAGGCTTGGAGAATTGTCCCGGCTGTTGCAGGAGGGGAGAGAAAAAGAAAAGAAAAACCAAACAGGAAAGAATAAGTCAGTGGAAGTTGCCAGACATAAATAACAGAAATAATGGGGGAAAGGCCAGATGACAACTTCGCAAAGTCTTACAACATGTCCACGTTTTTTGTTTTTTGTTTTATTGCGGTGTGTGCCTTTTTCTGTGTGTGTGTGTTTTTTTTTTTTAATCTTGGCCAGCTGCAATTACATTATCTTATTTATTACCAGAAGAAAACAAATGTTTCCCGAAAGGAATTGCAACGAGGGCCCCCGTTTTGTGGCCGTCTGTAAACTTGGCCATCCTGGGGAGAAAGGCAATCTTCTCCTCCTGATGATGCAAAATTGTGATGCAATGTTTCTTTCAATAAACAGCCCACCAGGATAGTCAACTCAATTTCCTAGAAAATGGATTGATGGAAAAGCAAAGCAGACGCCTCTTTGCCAGAAGCCTTCTTGGGCTTCACGGAGAGTTAATAAACAGCATCCTGGTGAGCTGGTTTGTCTTCTACCAACCAATCATGCTTGCAAAATACCAAATCTGCACTGTTCCTCATGATTTCACCCCAATATTGAGAAATATCTCTTTTTTTTTTGCAGCACCCCCCCCCCCGTGCCCCGTTTTTGTCTTATTGGGCCTCAGGGAAGCCTCCCTGGGTGCTGAAAAAAGAAGCATTTTGAAGCCTTCCAAGGGAAGTACAACAGTGAGGGAAGGGATCAGCTGTGCCACGCAATTTAGATTTGCTAGAAAACAAGAAGTCTGATGATTTCCTGCTTTCTAGCTAATCTAAATCACGTGGCACAGCTGATCGTTGGAAATACCAGTTTGGCTGAACCAGTAGCATTTTTTTTTACGACCGGTTCATTTGAACCAGGCCAAACTGGCTGCATTTCACCTCTGTTACAGAGCTTGCTGGGAAAAGGTCTGGAGATTAAAACATATGGAAAACGGCTGCAGGATTGGGGTTTGGCTAGTCTAAAGAAAAGAAGAATTAGGGGTGATATAGCAGTATTCCAGCTGCCCTGAAGAAGAGAGGGGTCAGCCTATTTTTTTAACCCACCAGAAGGCAGGACAAAAAACAATGGAAATTAATCAAGAAGAGGTGCAACCTGGAATTAAGGAGAAACTTCCTAACAGGGAGGACAATTAACCAGTGGAACAGCTTGCCACCAGAAACCGTGGGTGCTCCATCACTGGAGGCTTTTAAGAAGAGACTGGACAGTCTCTTCTCTAAAATGGTCTAAGGCTGTGATGGGGAACCTGTGGCACGCATGCCGAGCCCTCTCTGTGGGCATATGAGCCATCACACCATCTCTGCCACACATACATGCGCATCTATTGGCCAGCTGGTCTTCGGATCTCTGCCACACATGCTGGGGGCACGCGGAGTGCATGCAAGGGGTGGGGTACGCATTCATGCACACGTTTGTACAGGGTGTATGCACAGGGATGTGCACACATTGGATTTTGAGGAGTGCACATGCGTGCATGGACTTTGGGCACTTGGTGTTGAAAAGGTTAGCCATCACTGGTTTAAGTTTTCCTTCAGCAGTGGGCTGGACTAGATGACTTCCAAGGTCCCTTCCAGCTCATTCATTCATTCTATTCGATTCTAAAACTTAACACATTTTGATGCAAGTGCATTTTCCTTCTCTGATGGTTCTCCCCAAAAGGGCTCACTGGGGAGGATGCAGGTGACTGACCTGTTGATGAATTCTTCATAGCAAGAATAAATGGCTGCTAGACAGACGGCAACGAGATTCGGAAGGACCCGGGGATGTGGACAGTGGCCGGTTGGGCCGTGCATACTGGAATGACAGGACAGGAATGTAAGATGGTATGTCCACAAAGAGCATTGTTAAGGCAGGAGCAAGCATAAAGTCTAATGGAAGAGAACATTCGTAGCTCAGGGTTGAACTGTGAGGTCTTTGCTGCCCTGTGAGATTGTTTCCTTGCAGATGTTTCATGACCCAACTTGGTAACATCATCAGTGCCAAACAGGAGTTGGGTTTGTAGAAGGAGGAGGAGGAGGAGGAGGAGGAGGAGGAGGAGGAGGAGGAGGAGGAGGAGGAGGAGGAGGAGGAGGAGGAGGAGGAGGAGAACAATTATGGGGTCCTTGGTGTTCTCTGGGCTTGGTGGTTTTCTTGGAGACGTTTTATGACCCAACTGGGTGACATCATCAATATAAGAAGGGAGTGAGGTTTATTTTGTAGGATAATGATATATCTGCAAGAAAACCATCAAACCACCAAGGACTTCACAAATCTTGAATCCAGTTTCCCCCAACTTCATTCCATTGAGTTTGCAGAATGCTCAGCTCCTTCGCTCTAGCTGGGAAACTCCGATGAATGGAAATAGCATTGATTTTTATTTTATACTTATTAGATTTGCCACCCAGGTAACAACTGTATTAGCATAATAATAAAGAAGTGAGTGTTATGGTCTGTGATGCATCCTACTAGCTGTTAGTATATTATTGCATTTATTTGCTTCATTCTGTTTTTGTTCTTTTAACTCTTTGCTGCTCGTTGACCCAATAAATATTGTTTGATATACTGATGAATGGAAACGAAACACAGCAAAGGTGTGGAACCTCCTAGAATGAGAAGGTTTGTTAAATTATAGGCCAATGTTGAGATAAAACACCCTTCTTTCCCCCAAGGGTGCTTTTTGCAAAAGGCAACTGGGCTTTACTTTTCCTGGAAGAAGTTTCACTTCTCATCTAAGAAGCTTCTTCAGTTCTGACTGAATGGTGGAGAATGGAAGGATCTATATTCCTTGCAGTCATCTGGTCATTAGTACTCTCTCTGAGAATCACTGAGGCTACTTGGAGGTTTATCGGTGCCCTTGGGTCACTCGAATTGTGCCAATGGATGTGGTGCCTTCTTGGAGCTGCTGTGTTGTAAACAGGAGATAGGTAGTGTTGTCTCCCTTCCCCCTCTGCAGAGAGAGGGCCACTCAATCTTAATGCAGAAGGCCTCTTTCAAACCTTAAAAGAGACCCCTCTTTTAAATCCTTCCCTCCTCCACCATTCAATCAGAACTGAAGAAGCTTCTTGGATGAGAAGCGACACCTCTTCAAGGAAAAACAAAGTCCCCGTTGCCTTTTGAAAAAACATGTTTGGGACAACCATGACCTGGATAACTGAGAAATCTCCATAGAAAAAGCAACCCTTCCTTCCTTGTTTTTGCAGGTAAGTTAAACCCATGGCAAAATGTTGCCGACCAAAGCTACTGGCAGAGAAAGCCATTGAAGCGCAGATGAGACAAATGCCCTGCAAAGGGACAGAGATTTTGACCACACACGCATATTTACCTGTGGATAAATTTCTTTACCACTTCCATGCCTGCATTCAGTTCATTCAAGGCCAGAATATACTCCTGAGTAAAGAGCCGCAATCGAGGACATTTACCAAAATCCTTTCCAAAACAGGAAAAAAAAAAAAGGAGATATTTAAGACTCGGAAGTGCCAAGGTCTGGACTTTCAATAAGGATGTCTTGAGGAAGGGAAAAATTTCAATCGGTATTTATACAGATATTCTTTGACTTAATTCATTTAATGGTCACTCAAAGTTACAACGGCATTAAAAAAGGTGACTTAGGGCCAGTCCTCGCCCTTCTGACTGTCACAGCATCTCCATGGTCAGGTGATGGATATTTGGGTGCTTGGCTTTTAACTTATCATCTTCTGTAAAACAGTATGTCATCTGGGTGCAAACGTCTCTGTGCTATTACAATCAAAATTTATAGTATTGCAGTTACATTGATAAAAATTCTCTAATATAATAATAACAACAACAACAACAATAATAATATGGAACTTCAGAATTCAGACTGACGGGCACTTGGCCCACAACACACCTGACATAACAATAGTTTAAAAGAAAAAGGGTCGGTTCATTGACATTGCAATACCTGGTGATGCACAAATTGAAGACAAGCAGCAAGAAAAAAAATCACACAATACCGCGACTTACAAATTGAAATTGAGCAACTTTGGAAAAATAAATTATGTGTTATCCCAATTGTAATTGGAGCCTTTGGAGTAATGCCTAAAGGGCTATCTCGCTATTTGGAAATCCTGAATTTATCAGACTTGAATACCCTGATTCTACAAAATACCACCCTACTTGGAACAGCTTATATCCTCCGATGTTACCTGAGCAGTTCCTAGGTCCCTGGTTAGGACTCGAGCTGTTGAGTTATCAACCAGCCTCAAAGGCTATGAATCTCACCAAAGAGTAACAACAATAATAATCAGCATTAAGACTCTAATCATTTTTCCCTCTTAACATATCTTCTAATGAAAATATAATAGGTATAATAATCTTAACAATCATATTAATCATCATCATATTGTTTACATCTCTATCTTAACATCTCTTCTTTATTTCACTAATCTCCATTTATTTCTTACTTTTGTTTTTATTCTCCAACTATCCGTAAAAATAGCTGCCACATCACACAATATTCAGTTTGTTTTTCCTCCTTTATAGCAAGCGTTAATCTATTCATTTCTGCACATTCTAATATTTTCCTAATCACAATTCTCATCCGTCATTTTTCCAATTTTGTGCAAAGTTAAAAAGTTAAAGTAAAAAAAAATAAAAAAACTTAAAAATGTATTTACAACACTTGCAGTGTCCTGGGTCATGGGATGACCATTTGTGAACTTTTCAGGTGGTTTCCGACAAGCGAAGTCAATGAGAGAAGTCAGATTCCCTTAAACACCCATGTAATTTGCTTACTTGCAGTGTTTCTCTTAACATCCTGGCAGGAATGGTTGTAAAATTGTGCATGATTCACTTAACCTCGTTTAGCAACTGAAATTTTGGTTCCCAATGATGGTTGTGAAGTCAAGGATGAGATGTATTCTTTTTTCCTTTTCTTAATTAATTGAAAGAACCTTTCTCAACTTTGTGCCCTACAAATGCCCTGAGTGCAACAACCATTTTCCCCAGTCAGCCTGACTAACCGGGTGGGGTGGGAGGCATTGCCCACCGATTAGAACAGGGGTTTCCAACCTTGGCAACTTTAGGACCTGTGGACTTCAATTCCCAAAATTCCTCAGCCAGCTTTGTTGGCTGAGGAATTCTGAGAGTTGAAATCCACAGGTCTTAAAGTTGTCAAGGTTGGAGACCCCTGGATTAGAAGACTGGATTAAAATAAGCCCACCTATTTCATTGCTAAAATTCAAATGCCACCAATGCAGAGAGGTCGTTTTCTAAGATATGCTCATACTTGTCACCGATTTCTTTAATTACTTGCAAACTTTCACAGCTCTGAAGTTTGCCTTTTGCAAGATCGGGTGGTTGAAAGGTTTCTCTTGCTTGAAAGAAACATGCTCCAAGAAAGTTTGCAAAAAGAATAAATATGCCAAATAAGGGCCAGGCCGATTCTGAGGCAGAGTGAGGCAGCCAGCTGATGTTAGATGTCACGAAAAAGCAGCAAATTTGCTAGTTATTTAATTTGCTGCTGTTATGTTATTACAACACTGGTGAGCTTCACAGCTTTGGATGTCAAGCTCAATGGATAGCTTCAGGCAATAGGTATCCTTGTTTTCTTTTGAACATTTGGGTCTTCGGTTTTACTTGGAATTAAGGGTTGATTGCGAACATGCAGTAGTCTAAATTGGTCAACAGAATCTGCCACCGAATGTTCTCCAGCAGTTTCAAGCTATATCTTCTATTGTGGATGGAAGTTATGGGCCACCACAAACATCTGGAAGGCTTCAGGATGCATGTCCACATTAAAGATCAATGGTGAACTCATTCTTTTGTTCAGAACCTTATGTAGCCCAAATGAGAGCCATAGGGAGCCAGGAGTTGATGAAATCAAGGGACAGAGAGAATAAACGTTTTGGGAGAAAAATACCTGTGCAGAAGGAAGGGGAAGCAGTCAAAGATAACTAAGCATGTCTGTCAGTCAAAACAAAGGGGGGGGGGGAATTGCAAAGTGTGATGGTGCAGTGGTTAGAATGCCATATGGCACGGTCATTCTGCCCACAGCCAGGAGTTCGATCCTGACCGGTTCAAGAATGACTCAGCCTTCTATCCTTCCAAGATTGGTAAAATGAGGACCCAGATGGTTGGGGGCAAGAAGGCTGACACTGTAAACTGCTTGGAGAGGGCTGTAAAAGCACTTTGAAGCTGAATGTAAGTCTAATTGCTATTGCTATCTTTCCAGAATTAAGTTGCTTCTGGAGTCTTTGGGAGCAAATCCCCAAAGTCAAACAGTGCAGAAGACACCTAAAGCTAGATGTTGGCCATATGTGCCCAATTCTAATGATACCAAAATAATAACGACACTGTAAACCACTAAGAGCTGTAAAATACTATGAAACAGCATATATGTCTAAGTCGTGAGCTGTGGTGGCGCAATGGTTAGAATGCAGTACTGCAGGCTACTTCTGCTGACTGCTGGCTGCCGGTGATTTGGTAGTTCGAGTCTCACGGGCTCCAGGTTGACTCAGCCTTCCATCCTTCTGAGGTCAGTAAAATGAGGACCCAGATTGTTGGAGGCAAAATGCTGACTCTGTAAAGCACTGTGAAGCGATATATAAATCTAAGTCCTATTGCTATTGCTTCCGTTCAGAGTAGAAGAGGGCCCAGCTAAATTGCCAGATATTGGTAAATGAAGGTAATCCATGTTCTTTTATGTTGTTTTGGGTGCCACACCACAATATCTGAAGAAAGGCAAGGGTGTTCTAAAAACTGATACGAAAAAGTTCAGGAACAGTTTCGACACATGTTGCATATGTGATTGCTTCAGACAGGGAGCGAGCAGTATTGGACATAAATGATTGATTGCCCACTGTGACTGCCTTGTGCAGTCTTTGTGAAATTCCTCAGTCCGCTGGCCGAGGCTTGTGTCTATCAGCCCCCTGCCTGGCCTGCGAACAGGACTGCACAGACTCACAAAAGGAGTCGAGATGTTTTGACCGATTTATGCCTCCACTTAGAATTCCATTAGCATAACAAATGTTTACATGATATCACAAATGGCAGTTCTCCAAATTCATCAGGACCAAGAAGATTGAGTCTTTTTGGAGCTGGGGCAATGCGAAAGCTGAGCATCGGCTTGGGGAAGTTGCAAAGACAGACCATCAATCTCAGCTTTTCATGTTCTACCCTGGTTAGTCAAAGCACCCTGTGCAGTTAAAAAAGATCTTCCACTGGAGCTCCAACTGACTGTCAACTTCTCTTTTGCATACTGGAACTGATACTGTTTGGGGATAATCCCACAGTTGGCTCCCTCTAAGATAGCTTTTCTTTCTTGGACAGCTGTGCAGTTTTTTGTTTTTAAATTTGCACATGTGAAACGTGCCACCAGATTCTTGCAAAAGGCAGACATATGACCAGCCAAGTGAAAAATTGCAGGCAAAACGCTAGCCTCTTGGCACAAGCCATTTCATGTTCCATCGTCTTGTAAAACTCTGCAAAATCAGCCTGGGTGCATGTTTGTTTTTTTTTAAAGGGGGGTTTGTACTATTTGTAAAACAAAAGATTTGCTGCAAAGCATAAAAGTGATTGTTTCATTGTAGGGTTTCGGCAACTAATTCAGAGAAAGGTTACTGCCGAATTTTAAAAAAAAAACTACTTAGGCAATTACATTGCTTTCAATGGATTTAAATCTATATTTAATAGGAAAATGGAAGCAGACATAAGAATATAAAATCAGGCTATTGAATTCAGTTTTGTTAACATTTGATAGCAATTTTCAGGGTTTTGGTGGAGAGAGACCGTCTCCATCAAAATGTTAATCAAGCCTGACCCTGTCTTGTTTCTCAGCCCAGACAAGACTGACAAAGATCAGTTTGGCCTTGTGGTGAAGGCATCAGGCTAGAAACCAGGAAACTGTGAGTTCTAGTTCTGCCTTAGGCTGGGTGATTTTGGACCAATCACCAGAGATGATGAGTTCTAGTCCTGCCTTAGGCATGAAATCTAGCTGGATGATTTTGGACTGACCACCAGGAGATGGTGAGTTCTAGTCCTGCCTTAGGAATGAAAGCCCGCTGGGTGACTTTGAGCCAATCACTCTCTCTCTCTCAGCCTACAATCTCAATCTTGGGTGACAAGCCCGTTGGTCAATTCCTGACGCTACCAATGGATCATCACTCAATTGATCCGAAAGAAACAGACCTTGCTGTTGCAAGTAAATGCTAGGAAGGAAAAAAAAAAGTGCAGTGCATAATTTTTTTTTTCAGCAGCTTTTACAGTCCAATCATGCTTCTTGATTCAACTTCAAGGATAAAAGTCAATTAAGAAAGATGAAAGAAGTTGATGAAGGGCTAAGACCTTCCTGCCCTTGTGTAAATAAATCACAGTGTCCCCTGAAGGAAGAAATAACATTTCTGTTCTCGCCTGTCGACCTGTAATACATCGCTTGTTCTTTTTGTACCAGTATCAAAATGAGGAAAGTTCTACAGATAATTCTCCCCATTAAATGGTGTCTGGAAAACATTTCAGGTAAAAAGGCAGGAGAATTTCCTTAACCATTCCATGTTTCACTTTTGGAAAAGGGGTGTTTTTTTCCACAATTCCTTTCCATGTCTTCCATCTTTCTCAAAAGACAAAGAGATAGCCTTTAGGAGGAAAAGAACCACAAACATTCCCAGATTTCCCTTTTTAGCTAAACATGGAGATAAGCTTCTACTGAAGAATGAAGCTAAGTATTTTAGGACTACCGTTGTACCTCTGTACTCATCGTTAACAGGTTCTGGGAGGGTGAATGAGTACCAAAAACGATGATTACCAAACAAATTTTCCCCATAAGGAATAATGTAGTGAGTCACAAGGCAGCCTACATCAACAAGTTCTAGTACATGCATTGAGTACTAAACAAAGGATGAATGCCAGGACAACATTTTTGTGTCAAAATACGTTGAGTAGCAAATTCGATGAGCTTGAATGCACTTGAGTACCAAGGTACCCTGTACCTGCTTCTTTGTTCCATAAATACATGGACATAACAGACCACATAAAATAGCAGCATTGTGAAGATTTTCTACAGAAACCAAGGCAACAAAGTGATGAACTCACCATGTTATGTTTTAGGATCCTCTGTACCACTGGAGTGAACACTTCTATGACCACCATAGATCGAGGGCGTTCTCGGCAATGCTGTGTCAAGAGATTGTTGTGTTTAAAAAGAGGTGAGGAAAAGCACAATCCACTGCTGTGAATTACCCCAACGTTGCTATTAATCTTAACAAGTTAACCATCAGTTATAAGGGCTCTTTCCCCCAATATACTGGATAGATCTTGTGAAGGGTTTCAAAAGTATTTCTCAATAAGGACCACAGAAGTCATGTCTCATGTTGCCTATTCATCTACTTTCTGAAGCTCTCAGGGATTAGCCTGGAAATCGTCTCAGTTAAAAACAAGTGAGATCTAATAGTGACCAATGGTTCGTCCACTGGATTACAATATTTTGCAATTTTGCAACCCAAAATTGCCAATATTAGATGGGAATTTCTAATAGATGTCAGCATTTTTACTCATTTATTTCAATAGCATAGAAAGGTCCAATATTATAATTGGAAACATATCAAAACAGCCATTCTACAATGTTGTTAATAAATACTGGAGCATCCCTCAAATTGAATTTTCATCCATTTTCATTGCTTGCTCATTTTTCTGTGTCTCTCTCTGTCTTTTCTCCCTCCCTCTCTTCCTGTCTCTCTCTCCCCATACCCCACCTCCCTAACCAACCAACCAACCAACCAACCAACCAACCAACCAACTATGATGCTTATAATCTATGCCAATCTTGGAGGGCTGTAGTTATGGACAGCCTCACAAGGTAGATCAGACAAGAAATCAACTCTTTAGATCTTTAGAAAGTTAAAACAAATTTTACTGAGAGGGGCTACAATAACAGCATCTTTAGACTGACTGCATTGTATCTCCTCCATTGATGCTCCAGTCAGGGAAACATCTGTCTAAGCAACTTCTGAATGCTACCAAGTTTCTCTGGACTAAAAAAATGTTTTATCCCCTTTTGTCTAGATAACCAGTTTCTGCATATTTCCACCTTCCTTACCCTCTGCAAACAAAATTTTAACTTGTTTAAGGAGCTGCCACTAAGAAATGTTTGGACATCGGTTGCAAAAATTAAGAAAAGAAAGAAAGAAGTCAGAAATACCTTGCAGAAGAATTCACACAAGTCAGGTGGTGGGTGGTTGTTTTCCAGCAAAGGAGCAAGTGCCTAAAGAGATGAAGGAATGAAACCACGTTCATATTCATACTCTGATCATTATATCAGAAATAGGCTCCATATTATTCTTCCATCTCCAATAAGAAGAACAAAAGGGCTCTAGTAAGGCAAAAAGGTACCACAGAAGATTAGATAAAAGTCTTCTTCGGAATCCTGAATCACATTTCATTGAAGAGATCGCTAAACATCAAACAATTCTTCTTCTCCCCTGATTTTTCAGGACTCTTAATAAGAATCTGGACTGCCCTATCCAAAACACTGGGCAACCTATTCCTTAGACATTCTGAAAATCACCTCTTTATCCACCTCTGGTCCTTTGGACCCATCTTTCCTCCTTGGTGTTTACAACCCTCTTTGAAGAGTTTCCTGATTTAACAAAAACAAATCCAGGAACACGGGCATTTATTTTCCAAAGCAAGTGGAAACTTCTTCCTTTCCAACAAAGCTCTTGTTTTCCAATTCCTAACTTCATCCTTTCTCAGTCCATTGCTAGGCAACCCAAATGGAGTTGCATGCCGTAACGGCACCAACAGTAACAGCAGCTACATAATAAGGTTATGTCACTGCTGCCACTATTGCAAATTATGAAGTATTGTCAGAATAGAAGGTCCTTCAAGGTTTAGTCTGTCCTGGGGCTAAAGAATTCCATGTACCAGGCTGCAAAAACAGATGTTTTTTTTTTAAAGACTGGAAGAGCTTCTGCAAAATCCTTTCTGACAATCCTTTCTCAGAGCACCAATTCTTTGGGAACCAAGCTGCTTGAATATCTTTTCCTCCTGGACTTGAAGAGACAACCAAAAGGAGAAGAGGACGGCAGAGGATGAGATGGTTTGTTGTTGTTCGTTGCGAAGTCATGTGCGACCCATCGCGACCCCATGGACAATGTTCCTCCAGACCTTCCTGTCCTCTTTCATCTTCGAGTCCATTAAAGCTCATGCCGACCACTTCTGTGACGCCATCTAGCCACCTCCTTCTCTGCCATTCTCTTCTTCTTCTGTTGCCCTCAATCGCTCCCAGCATTAGGCTCTTCTCCAGTGAGACTTTCCATTAGGTGACCAAAGTATTTGAGTTTCATCTTCAGGATCTGGCCTTCTAAGGAGATGGTTAGATGGTGTCATTAACTCAATGAACATGAATTTAATACTGTAAGCCATCCAGAGTTGGCATATCCCTTTCAATCCTTACATTCTACTAAAAACCTTTTAGACTCTGAATGTAAATAAATACTAAATGTAAATAAATAAATAATACAAGCTACTCAACGAATGGGCTATAAAATTTAATTCTTGCAGCTTCCGGAACCCTGTTGTTTCTCTCCAAATATTTTAGCGGGGGGAAAGTGAAAAGAATGTTCCCAAACTCTTAAGATGCTGCTCTTAGCTATTTCTTGATTGCGTAAGCTTGGAATGAAACCACTTTAAATCTGCAGTTTTCAAAAAAAAAAAGAAAAAATGGCAGGGACAAATCGGGGAGAAAGAATACCCTAGAAAAGTCAAACTCAAGGAAGATTATTCCCCTCCCCCCAAAGAGTTTTTGTAACTTACCACAATAATATTTTCATGCTCTTGAGTAGTTAAATTGGTCGCCTGAAAATTGAGGTTACATTAACGTTATGTTTACAAAATTGAGTTAAGATTACATTTATAAAATTGAGATTACATTACATGAGAGATTACATTAACAAATCAATGGCCAATCACCATCATCACCATCAATCAATCTGCATTGGTTTCAAGAATCATCTATTTTGTTCTCCCACAGGGGCCCATTTCCAATCAGTCCATTAGGCTAGATCAGGAGTCAGCAACCTGTGGCTCTGGAGCCACATGCGGCACTTTTGGCTCTCTGCTGCGGCTCCCTGTCAGCTGATCCCACCACTGGCTGGCCCCTCCCCTCCTCCCTCCCCTGGCCTGAGAAGGTAAGGGTGATGGCAGGGGATGGAGACTTGCTCCATATTCCAGAGAAGGAGGTGGCTGGGTGGGCGTGAGTGACATTGAGTTGGCCAAACCCACCCAGTCACACTGGCTGTTTAAATTATTGGCTCCCAGCATTTGCTGTGGGAAATGGGTCGAAATGGCTCTTTGAGTGTTTAAGGTTGCAGACCCCTGGGCTAGATGAGTCCAACGGATCATGCATCGCTCAAAAGACCCAGGTGCTGAGAAAGAGAGCATGTTGCAACACTGATGACCCTCCCAACATCTCCCATTTCTTCCAATTATCCTGGAACCACCAAAACAGTGAACTCAATAGCTGATGGTGGCTCAAACACTTCCCATCTTGACAATAATCATTCACAAGTTCCCATCTACAATCATTCACAATAAACCATAAAGTTTCCAAACAGGAGATTAAACTATCAAACCAGATGGGACAACCAGCCTAGGATGGTGTAAATCAGATTCTCACATGTCTTTATTATGGGGAAGGATTTTTAATAGGCAGCTTTTAAAATGGTGAGTCCTTAACTTATGGATAGAGTGATTACACTGAAATATTGGGAATTCTGGGAGTCCACAAGTCCTACAGTTGCCAAGGTTGGACACCCCTATAATAGGAAGGAAAGGAGTCTCTGAAGAATTTATAGTTGTTGCTGACTCAATAGCAGTAACTGTGGGAGTCTTAGTGGACAACCAGCTAAATATGAGCCAGCCATGTGCAGCAGCAGCCAGAAAAGCTAATGCAATCCAAAGTTGCATTAACAGAGGCATACAATCAAGATCAAGGGAGGTATTAATACTACTCTATAAAGCCTTAGTAAGACCACACCTAGAGTACTGCATCCAGTTTTGGTCACCACACTATAAAAAAGATGTTGAGACTCTTGAAAAAGTACAGAGAAGAGCAACCAAGATGGTTAGGGGACTGGAGGCTAAAACATACGATGAACGGTTGCAGGAACTGGGCATGGCTAGTCTAGTGAAGAGAAGGATCAGGGAAGACATGATAACAGTTTTGCAATATTTGAGGGGCTGCCACAGAAAGAAAGGGGGTCAAGCTATTTTCTAAAGCACATGTAGACCAGACAAGGAATAATGGATGGAAACTGAAGAAGGAGAGATTTAACCTGGAAATAAGGAGAAACTTTTTGATAGAGAGAACAATCAATCAATGGAACAGAAGTTGCCCTCAGAAATTGTGGGAGCGCCATCACTTGAGACTTTCAAGAACAGATTGGACTGCCATTTGTCAGAAATGGTGTAGGGTCTCCTGCTTGGGCGAGGGGGGGGTTGGACTAGATGACCTACAAGGTCCCTTCCAACTCTGATTATCTATTATCAATACTATAGGGAGAGGCGTTCATCTCTGTTTCAAGGCCATTGAGCCACTACTGTCTGAAGACGATTCCACAGTCATATGGCTAGTATGACATTACAGATCATTGTTTCCTCCCCACTGAAGTGGTACCTATTTATCTACCCGCATTTACATGCCTTTGGACTGTTAGGTGGACAGGAACTAGGCACCCCACTGCGCAATGCTTGGATCTCAACCCTGGGCTGCTGGCGTTCAGCCGATAAACCCAGCGTTTTAACCATTACACCACCCTATAATAGATTCTGCCTCAAAATCTGCTGCACTGGACATACTAGTTGGATCATGGAAAACAGAAATGAAGAAATCTCATTGTCAAAGACTTACCTCTGAAAGCAACTTGGAAACTATTTCTAAAGGGGCTTGATGGATGGATTCATCCTGCAAAGGGGAAGTTAATGCCATATCCACCAAAGTCCGGATTTCTTTCAAGACCACCTCTAAGCGGCTTGGATTACTCAGCACTTTCTTGTACTTGTAGATCTTTTTCTAGGAAGAAAACAAACATAGATAGGATTTTTACTTAAGGTTTACTTCAAGATCACATCCAAGTTCCATCTGCTTTTAGCTCTGAAAGCAGGTTGGATAACACGTTGATTTTTAACCATGTTTCTTAAAATAAGGAAACTATTTGCATAGCATGTTCTTCACTGGGTTTTGTAGGAAAACATGTGCAGGCTGATCAAATGGAGAAGTGACACACTGGATAAAGCCTGATTTAGAAACCTGATTTCCATCACTCCTCTTGTCCTCTTACACTAATTTGTTGAATTGCTTTGATTTCATCTCAAGAATTGGCATAATAGCCACAAAAAAAGAAAAACCAGGTTTTCTAAGAAGCAGATCTTTTTAGTACTTGTAAATGATTTGACCTGCTGAGTAACCACCTCAAACAATCTACAGTTGCAAATATATTTTTTCTATCCGATTTTATTTCTGCTTTCTGTTTTTCTAGATTATGAGCTTGAGGAAAATATTGCCTTATCTTGATATTAAATTATAAGCATTTCATTGTAAACAAACAACTATATGCACAACTACTTGGAAGCATGTCTTTTAGATTATCAAACACACATAAACTATGTAACAGGTCTACTAAATTTACCCATAACTATGAAGGCCAAATATACATGTCAATGCTTCTGTTTATCTGTCCGTCCGTCCATCCATCCATCCATCCATCCATCCATCATCTACAGCAAAAACGTATCAAAAGTATAAACAACCAACAACCAAACAATAGAACAACCAACTAGCTATTAGAACCAGTATCACCCTTCTACACCCTGATCCTGTCCATATTATGTTTGTCTACAACTTCCATAACTCTCACCTGACTTCTTTATGCTGACTTTATCACACTCACTGAATGCTACCAACTGAGGAAAACCTGGTTTATGGCTTTTTTCTCTCTTTCCCAGAATGGCTGAATTCCAGGAGAAAGCAACAGGTCTCTAGAAACAGCAGGAAAATCCCACAAGATTCAGTGCCACAAGACAAAGAGCACTGGCACCAATTATCAGTAGTGGGTGTCTTGTTTTCAGAAAGCTTTGGAGATGGGTGGAGATGGAGATTGTAATTACAACAGGATCCAGCTTCCTCATTTTCTCTCTCTCTCCATCTCAGTTTTGACAAGGACAGAATATAATGCTAGGGATTTTAATACGAAGCTCTCCTATGGTGTTCCATGGTACAGTATCAAATGGTTAAGAGAAGCCAATGTAGAAAAGCCCAAAGTGAAGTAAAAGGAACTTCAGTTCACCCAAACACCAAACAGTTCTTTAACATTCACAGAAATGTCCAGAGTTTATTAGTTTGTTTCTCAACTACCATCTTCAGCAAGATCATCTTCAGATGTTCCTCATGCACTCTTCTCATCTGCCTATCATTCCACCAATCATTCTCAACCGGCCTCAAGTATCTCAATAAGACTTTGAAGAATATATTGATCCTGGCTCCTATTTTAAAGGATCACTTTTTCAAATATCTAAGTACATACAATACCTAAAAATAAATAGAAGAGAACGACGTAAGACCTATTCAGCAAAACCAACAATGTTCAATAATGTTTGAAAACCCAGTTTTTCACCATGGAAGATTGGTGGACACTTGGTCTTAAAAAAAAAAAATCTCAACCAATCGATGGGTCTTCCAATTGCACAATGCTATTTAGATTAAAATCTTTTGAATGGCAATTCCGCACAAAGCACTCGCAAGAAAATCCAGTGCAAACTTCTTGCTGAAAAGCGCATGGCAAAAGACACAACACATATTTCTGAATTATTTTTTAAATAAAAGCAAATGTTTTCAAGTCAGAGAAGATTACATATTTCTGCCTGGCTGAAGAAGTTTAACAAGAAAAAAAAAAAAACTGTCTCGGTGCTCTCCTATTATTTAGCCTGCTTGCTTCACTCAAATAAAGACTGGACAACAGGGGAGAAATGCAAAAAAAAGTTGAAAATAAACATGAAGCAGATTTACAGTAGTTCAAATATTACTTCCCCCTTCACATTCCCCACCATTAATTTACTCCCACCTCAGACTCCATTTGCAAAGTCAGACTTCAGTGTAATGTAACAGAAGAATCTTGTTAGAAGAAAAACTAGAGTTGGTTGATGCTTTCTTCTTCTTCGCCTTCTTCTTCTTCCTCCTCCTCTTCCTCTCCTCCTTCTTCTCCCCCTCCTTTTCCTTCTCCTCCTCCTCCTTCTTTTCCTTCTTCTCCTTCTTCCACTGCTCCTTCTTCTCCTCGACCTTCACTAAGCTCTGTAGCTACAGACTTCCAAGTATATACTTTTTCCCCCCAGAAAAAAAAAAACTGTGATTGCTACTTTTTGAAGGAGAGAGCTGGAGAGTACGGAACAAATTGTCTGCCACTAAAGATGGGCCAGGAAAGATTAGAGTGGATGCCTAGAAGATACGCTGTCTTTTGAAATCGATCTTCTTCAGAGTTAATTTCTCTCTGGCCTCTCAGTGGGAGAAAAAAAAACCTCCCAAGAATCTTTCCCTCTCTCTGCCTTCCCCACTTCTTCTACTGACAACTCTTGGAGCCAGAAGGATTTAAACCTGTTTGCATAATGCACTGTTATCTTCAGGAAATCTTACTGTAAAAATTACAGCCCAGCCCAGGAAGGGGCTGGGAAGATACTCATAAACCTCCAGGGATACTGTGGCATATCTTTGATTTGTTCCTGGATTCTGCCCATCTCAAAAGAAATCAAGAAGACCTGACTTGCTCAGTGCAGTGAAACAGACATTTGAAGGAGGGAGGGTGGAAGAAAAGGAGGAGAGAGGATGGAAAGAAGGCGGGAGGGAGGGAGGAAGAAATGACGGACGGAGGGACGGAAGAAAGGAAGGAGAAAAGGGAGGGTGGACGAAATGAGGGAGGGAGGGACAGAAGGAAGGAAGGAAGGAAGGAGGGAGAAAGGGAGGGAGGGTGGAAGAAATGAGGGAGGGATGGAGGGACGGAAGAAAGGAAGGAGAAAAGGGAGGGTGGACGAAATAAGGGAGGGAGGGATGGACAGAAGGAAGGAAGGAGAAAGGGAGGGAGGATGGAAGGGAGGGAGGATGGAAGAAATGAGGGAGGGAAGGAAGGAAGGAAGGAATCAATCCATCCACTGCAAGGCTAGATATCGTATTCTGTTTGTATTATGCAGAAAATGAGATTGAAAGTAATGAAGAGTGATTGTGAAGATAATGAAGAGAAGGAAAAACCTGAAATTTTATTCTGCACAATGATCAGCAAAATAAGATACAGTAGCCTATAATAAAGCATCCATACAGCTATGAATACAGCATATGAATACAGAATTAATAGCATAAAATAAAACTAAATAATAAGATTAACTAAACCAATAAGATTAACTAAATAACTAAACCTAAGAAGAATGTGCTACCCTAATCATTACAAACAAGATTTATGCTAAGATGTAACAAAAAAAAAAAAGTAAGATTATGATGTGAATGCTTTGCTAGAGTGAAATGACTAACTGATAAAACTAAAATACAGAATTCTCCAACAACTGATGGGTACAAAAACCTAGGCTATTCTGCTCTTGCAAAACCATCATACAATTATCCCCTTAATCAGTAACATTCGGAAAGACTACATCAACCCTATCAAAAAAAGAAAAACAAATACCAGAGTACAAAATATACCTGGATGGCCTGAATAATTTGATATTTATGGTGCCAAAGACTGTGCACAAATATCCTGACAAAAGGAATGATGTGAAAAAAAGATAACAGGTAATGGTTTCATTGTTCCATATGGGCAAAGTCAATCATTACAAGGATTTTCTCTTACCAAGGGAACTAGGGGGGAATAATGAATCATAGAGCCATAGCACTGAAGGGACCCTGGAAGTATTCTAGTTCAAACCCTTGCCCAAGGCAGAGATTTTATAATATCCCAGAAAAACCGCTGTCCAATATTTTTTCTTGAAAATCTTCAGCTCCGGAGCACCCATAACTCCGAGAGGCAAGCTGTTCTATTGATTAATTACTTTCACTTAAATTTCTCTTTCGTTCCTTGTAGGAACTCTCTTTATTGAACTTCCACCCATCGCTTCTTGTCCTGCCCTGGGGTGCTTTGGAGAATCAGTCAATCTCTTCTTCTCTGTGACAGTCCCTCAAGTAGCAAAAGAAAGCCAGCATGTCGCCCCTAATTGCTTAAAGTACCCTATGACTATCATTAAGTGTTGTTCCTTATGATTCTTGACTCTTGACGAATGTAACTTTTCCTTTATGTATACTGAGAGCATTTGCACCAAGACAAATTCGTTCTGTGTCCAATCCCACTTGGCAAATAAAGAGTTCTATTCTATTCTACTCTGTTCTGTTCTGTTCTATTCTATTTTTTATTCTATTCTTCATTCCAACATTCTATTCTATTGTATTCTATGTTCTATTCAATTCTCTATCCCGTTCCTTCCCATCCCATCCCATTCTATTTAAATCCTATTCCTATATCCTTCTATTCTATTGTACTCTATGACTATTATTAAGGGTTGTACCTGATGATTCTTGACTCTTGACGAATGCATCTTTTCTTTTATGTACACCAAGAGTTTTTGCACCAAGACAAATTCCTTGTGTGTCCAATCATTTACTGTGGCCAATAAAGAATTCTGTTCTGTTCTGTTCTGTTCTGTTCTGTTCTGTTCTGTTCTATTCTATTCTATTCTATTCTATTCTTCATTAGACTAGACATACAATACGTAGTCCCCTTAACTGTTCATGGTAGTACTTAGCCTCCAGTCCGCTTATCTTTGCTACTCTCCTCTGTACTCTTTCAAGGCGTGGGAAGTCCCACGCCCCACCCCCAAAAGAATGAAATACTTTGAGGAATATTAAAAAGGCAAGGTATTATATTTCCCCCAAAGGGAGAAATGGAGAAACATGCTCTTCAATCTGCCCCAGTCTCCCTGCTCACAAGCAGAAACTGATGAGGCCTGCTTTTAGAAATGCAGATTTGGTCATCTATTCAAGACAGGATATTCTGGAACAAAGGCAGAATGGTGGAGTTAGAAGCAGCCCCTCACCCAAGATTTAACACACGACGAAAGCCATTAGCCACAATAGGAATTGCCCAACACTCTTTCAGGATACAAGCCCCTTCACTGCACCACCCCCAGAGCAGCCCAAATTTCAATAAACAACAAGCCAGAGGTTGACCAGATTAGTTCAGACAAGCACCTAGGATTTGCATTTCCTCTTTTGCCTATAGAGCCAGCTATGACCCCATATAACCTCTTCACGACCCAATAGGAATCTGACAATAGCCAATAAAATGTTAAAGGATATATTCTTGCACAGGAACAGGAAGCTCAAATACAAAGCCCAAAGAAGGTATAAAAACCCACCCACTCTCAACTCCATTTTGTCAGCTGCCCAGAATCACATGTGGTTCTGCTTCATCAGTAAACCATCTTTCCAATCAGCCTCCATATTTCCAGTGTCTTTCTCCCAGTTTGGAACTGGACCTGGATATTTCTTCCAACAAAGGGTTTCAGCATATTTTTTATACCTCCCTGCCAAGGCAGCTGCAGGAATAATAAAAAAATTATGCTAATGTCACAATACGTCTATATTTGCAAACTTCTACCTGTCTCAAGTATTTTTGCCTGGACTAATATGGAAGATCCCAAGCTCCCTGGATGGGTCTGAGTTTTCTGGTTTTCTCTACCTTTTCTTCTGAAGAATAGCCACAATGATTTAATTTTTATAGGATAAAGTTTTTTTCATTTGCTGATAAACCAAATAAAAGAGAACAGAGGAACTAGACCACTAGGGCAGAACATTCTTTTGAAGCAATAATTCAGAGTATTGCATCATGTCATCACATCAATTTTGAGTACATAAACTTCCAGCTGGAGAACAATACAGGGTACACATTGTAGTATCTGGAAGATTTCTCAAAAGCTTTAGACTCCATCAACCAAGTGTGTTTATGAATCCTATCTCTGCACGATGCAGAAACTGTACTCAATATTTTAGTCATAAATTAGGACTTCTTGGTGCTCTCCGAAGATGTTACTTAAGCCAAGTAATGAAATATCTGCATGGAAACAACCAAGCTCAAAGAGCCCCATGGGCTCCACCCTTCAACTCTGAGCTCTGTCAGGGACAAAGGATCAGGGCTACATGTTAATTCCTGTCTCATTTTGAAGTGACTCTGGGTGGCTTACAGCATAAGTTGTTAAGTTGCAGATCAGAAGATTCAATGTTGTGGTCTATATACAAGAATCTAGTCAACTGAAGTTCAGTACTAAATTCACACCAGATAAGGAATCTAGAGAAGAGTTGGTCTTGGACCACTTGTGGGAATGTAACAACTCTAAGCCAATGACATGCTTAACTCCACCACCTCCAGCTCTGGCTGCTCTTCTCCTACAGCTACAACTATTCTCTTCTGTTGGAATATATAATGTTCCCTGAGATTTTTTTTTAAGAAGATCTGAGCAGCCAAAGTTGATCTTTCTGCAAATTATGCAGAGTATTGTAAGTGTGCATTCTAACTTTCTGTAGGTTAAATATTATTCCCAAGTATTTAAAGACGAATCAGTTGCCAAGCACCTGAATTTTGTTGATGTGACCCTGGGGAAGCTGCAACAGTAAGTGTGAAAAATGGTCATAAGTCACTTTTTTTCAGTGCTGTTGTGACTTTGAACAGCCACTAAAGGAATGGGTGTAAGTTAACGACTCCCTGTATTATTGATAGCAATAGTGTGTAGACCTAGTTTTCTGGTGAGGCAGCCAATTAAAGATGAATAAATCAGGCATGTCTAAACACTGTACATAAACTAGAAATGACGCATGGTTGTTTTCCCTTCCTTCCCAACCTCTCATGCCAAGGCATGAGCCCCAGTCACTAGAGGATTTCATGACATCAGCAAAACTTTGTCATGATCTCAGCCCAGTGAGTTGGGACTGGAAAGGCACGCAAATGGAAAGAACACTTGTCAGTGTGGGATTTGCACTCTCCCTTCTTGAATCAATTGGATCTTTCCCTAAGGAGGCCCAACAGAGTAGAATAGAATAGAATCGAATCGAACAGAACAGAACAGAACAGAATAGAATGGAATAGAATTCTTTATTGGCCAAGTGTGATTGGACACACAAGGAATTTGTCTTTGATGCATATGCTCTCAGAGTACATAAAGAAAAAATAAAATGCATTCATCAAGAATCATAAGATAGTGATAGTCATAGGTTAAGGTTAAGGTAAAGGTTCCCCTCGCACATATGTGCTAGTTGTTCCAGGATCTAGGGGGCGGTGCTCATCTCTGTTACAAAACTGAAGGGCCAGTGCTGTCCAAAGATGTCTCTGTGGTTATGTGGCCGGCATGATTAAATGCCGAAGGTGCACCACCAAAGAGGTCCCTATTTTTCTACCTGCATTTTTACTTGCTTTCGAACTGCTATGTTGGCAGAAGCTGGGACAAGGAACGGGAGCTCACTCTGTTACGTGGTGCTAGGGATTCGAACTCCTGAACTGCCAACCTTTCTGATTGACAAGCTCAGCTTAGCCACTGAGCCACTGCATCCCTAGTCATAGGTTACTAATAAGCAATAAAATCATACTAGGAAACAAATAAAACCATACAAATTATAAAGATACAAGCTACATGATTATAGTCGTAAGTGGGAAGAGATAAGTACTAGGAAGGATGAGAAGAATAATAGCAATACAGTCTTAGTAAGTAATTCGACAGTGTTGTCAAATTATTTACTAAATTATTATATATCAGTTTGGCTGGGTTTTAAATTCCTATTTCTGACTCCAAATCCTTCTTTCCACTGGTACTTTCCCATTTCATCCTGAAGGAAGTTCACCCAAGAGACTTCAGCATTTTTTCCATGATTTAAATATAGACATCTCAACAGATCTTCGTTCTGGTGACAAAATCTTTGTCCACCTCTAACTTCCAACCATGATAGGATTTTGGCTTAGACCAATTTCCTGACAGTGAATTGCTTGGGGTGGGGTGTTCTTTTTTGCAGATGTGCCAAAGCTAAAAACATGTTTCAATTTTTCACAGAATGCATCTGGCAGAAAGTGCTGATTTATTATGGCTCTCAAAGATCAAACTCTGGCAACAGGAAGGCATGCCAAGAAATCTCCATGACGTTCCTCTCAAACTACTTCACCGTCTTTCCTGGAAAGATTTGTAACTGGTCCAGGGTCCTCCAAAGCAGGGGTCGCCAACCTTTTGGACCTCAGGGACCACCCAACTCTTAATTTTAAATCCCGCGGACCACTAATAGTAGTCCTGTGACTATTGCAGCTCTGGACTATGGTACTGACTTTCCCACCAACGTCAGCAAGCCATCCTGGGGCGGATTTCTCTCCCCCACTATTGGTCTTACCTTCCAGTTCCAGTTCATGTGGCTCTACTCAAGGTAAGGTTTGTGCTCGGCCAAAGGGTGGGGGCCAGTGGGTGGGTGGGCCATGTGGGTGGCACAGCCTTGTATTCCCACGCAGCCTGGATTAATTGCTTTGGGAGTGTGTGCTTGGGGGGACGGACATTTCTCTGCGGACCATCAAAATTTTCTCGCAGACCACCAGTGGTCCCCAGCCCACTGGTTAGTAACCACTGTTCTAAAGTTCAAACTGGGAACCTCATGAGATCTTTTTGATTTAAACAGGAACCAGTAGATCTTCCAAAAAAGGACTATATCAAGTACTAATTGTTTGATATTTAATCCACATGGTGTAGTTCTTATACTTTTCATTCAGACTGCAGCATTTGTTCTGTCTTGAACCCAGTTCAATTGGGAGAAGCTAAATTCATGTAATGACCATATAATTCCCACACACAACTGCAGTTTGATTCGCCTGACAACCA
Source organism: Hydrophis major (assembly GCA_033807585.1). Lineage (NCBI taxonomy): Eukaryota > Metazoa > Chordata > Lepidosauria > Squamata > Elapidae > Hydrophis > Hydrophis major. The sequence continues at coordinate 8,461,732 of CM066338.1, forward strand.
TGGCAAAAAAGTTATAAAACTGGGAGTGGCTCATTTAACAACTGCCCTGCTTAGCAACAGAAATAACGTTCCCTATTGCAATTGTTAAGTCAAAGACTACCTATATAAATCCAGCCAGTGTAGAAAAGCATCCAGATGAATTCCTAAACAGTTCAGAGAGAATTCCCCAAATTTTTGCTGCAACTTTTATTTCCTTCTGGCAAAGTTTCCTTGTTCAGATTCTGGCTTTTTGACAAAAATATCAGCTCTCTTGGTTTCCGGTTCTGCGTGGCTTCAGTGGCAGCAGGAATTCGTGACTGTCCGCGATTCCTGCTGCGCTTGCCACCAAGGTGCCCCGATTCAAATGGGTCAGGGGGATATGGCTGCCCTGTAGAGGCAGCCGGAGAGAGAGGGGAGCCGGACAGGGGGTTGGGGGTGTCGCAGACCCCCTCCTCATCTGAAAAACCCCTTTTTCCCGAGGTGGTGGAGCGGCGGTCAGTAATGGCCGCCATGAAGAAGCCTGCAACCGGGTAAGATTGTGCTGGAGGAAGCAGGGAAAGTGAAAGTGCTGGCTGAGCCGGGTCAATCAACAACTCTTAAACACTCTGCAACTGAATCGTTTGAATTGCTGAAAGATACATTGTATCCCTAAGAAGATCGGAAAGCGGCGGAGAAAGCTGTTAAAGGGAATAATTTTTTTTTTTCTTCACTCTCCCACCCCATAGAAACAGCAGATGAAGATTTGAAATTTATTTGGGCACTGAAGGTGAATTATTCTGAAAGTTAAAGCCAAGAGACAAAAGATTTTTTGGACATTGGATTTAAAAAAGAAATCAGAAAACGCTTCTTGGAGGTATGGATTTCTGATCATTTAAAAAAAAATGTTGTAAGTGGGAAGGGAGAGGAAAAAAATTGGAGCAGAAGTTAAAAATTCTAGGCAGTCTCCTCCTTTTTCAAGAAAGATATATTGTAATTGGACCTCTTTGATTAAACAGTAACCCCAGAAAGAGAAGTAGAAGAAAGAAAAAAAAAAGTATTAACTTTTGGAATCTTTTTGGAATTATTCTTGATTAAAAATACTTGGGTGGTTGTTTTGGAAAAAGTTTCTCTTTTCATGATGGCATCCCTTGTGGATGAACTAAAAACTGAATATAAAAAATATAAAAAGGAAGAACAAGATGGAAAAGATACTTTGGGCACTCTATTTCAATTTTTAGAAATGGCGGTATGCACTTATGAAAAGTTGACTATGCAGCAGGATGACTGGGACAAAGAAGAAGAGGAAGAAGAAGCCATCTTTGATGAACAATGGTTTTTTTCTGGGGAGGAGGAGAAAGAGGATAAGAAAAAGGGGATTTTAAGGTTTGAAAAAACAACCAAAAAAGAGAAAAATGAGATGAAAGGTGGATGCAAGGTTAGAAAACAACGGAAAGGGAGTAAGAAAAGGGAGGAGGAGAGACAAAGGGGTAAAAAGGGCAAGGAGAAGAATAAGCAAGAGAGAAAGGGGGGGGGGGAGAAGCCTCAATGGTGGGAAGCAAGATTTAAAGAAAAAAAGCTTATTTAGAGACAATGGGTGAATCCAATTGAAAAAAAAAGGGAATCTGGAAGGTACATAAGATTGTGTTTTTATATGTGTATCTAGAGTAAAATGCTTAAGATATAAATGAGTATTAATATATATGATTAGGTTTTTTTTTTAATGATATGGATAGTGGTTATATAGGATTTTATTTAGTTATTGCTGGGTCTTTACCTTTCTTATAAAAGTTATTGTGTAACTTTAGAATGTACTAAACAGAATCCCAAGATAAATTAAGTGTTATATTAAGTAATTTTAAGTTAGGGCAATGAGTTAAAGGCGTCACTCCAATCAGTGTACAGAAGAAGTATATTAAAAGAAAAAAGATGAATGGATAGCTGGAAATAGAGCAGACAAAGAATGATAAGTATTATGAACTGAATTGAGGGAAGGATACATAAAGTGATTATGATGTTTGAATTTGTGTCTGTGTGAAGAGTCTCAACCCGGGATCAAGCAGCCTTCAGAAAAGATGTTTTAGGGTTTTTTTTTCCTATGTTCTATGTTTTGTATGTTTATGAAAGGCAATAAAATTTTAATTAGCAAGAAATATAATTTGGATAATTAGAATGAAAAGGAGAAGTTGGGATAAAATATGAAGTTAAACAGATAACGTAAATATCTATATTACAATTTGGAATTATTTTGTATGTTCTATTGGGTTTTTTTTTTATTTTTTATTTTAAAAAAGATTTCTTAAGTTGTTATGCCTTGATTGTTTGTGTGTTGTTTTTATAAAACTAATAAAATTTGTTAAAAAAAATATATATCAGCTCTCTTGTATCAATATCGGTTCCATTTTTTTCCCTCATTACAGTTACATTAGCTATTTTTTTTAATGAGCTTTAAGTTTGTTTTTAATAGAAGTTGACTCTTTGGAATTTTGCCTGAGTGTTTCCAGGGGGGGAAAAAAGGCATGTCAGGCAATTATCTTTAAAAATGGTATTAAATATTTGAAGTAAAAGAAGAGATGAAAACAACTTATTCGATATTGATTATTATTCTGATATATGCCTCTGCGCAAAGGGCACTTATTCACAAATGTCCAGTTTGTTGAAATCGCAGAGACTTATCATTATATCTATTTTCATTCTGGATTGCGTCATCAGACGACAAAGGAAGGTCTCTCTCCTTGATCTGTCTAAGTTATTAGGTAAAATGATCTCTTGTATTCCCATTATTCCCTGGGACCGTTTCCACTCCAGATCCCTCCAGTGGTTCCTGCTTCCGTATCAAAGAACTGGGACAAGCAACTCAAGGAGCAAGGTCTAGGTCTCACCAAGGGTTCTCACCTCCCTCCTCTGGTGGAGCAAGGCGTCGATCAACAAGGCCTGCCTCCTCGAGGAGCCTCCAAGACTTATCGTCATCACAGACGCCAGTCTGTCAGGATGGGGCGCTCACCTTCTCTCCCTTACAGCTCAGGGCAGATGGTCACCGTCAGAGAGCCTGCGCAATATCAACTGGTTAGAGCTTCACGCCATCCACCTGGCCCTCCGCAGCTTCCTACATCATATTCAGGGCAGACACCTCATTCTCACCGACAACATAATAGCAAAGGCACATGTCAACAGACAGGGGGGTACTCAGTCCTCAAGTCTAATGAGGGAGACCGAGCGCCTCTGTCGGTGGGCAGAGTCTCACCTCCTTTCACTCAGGGCAGACCACATTTCAGGCACCCTCAACACCAGGGCAGATTGGTTGAGCAGGGCCACTATAGACCAGGCGGAATGGCGCCTCCACCCAGACCTGTTCAGGGAGGCGACAACAATATTTGGCCTGCCAGTGGTAGACCTGTTTGCCTCCCCCAGCAATACCCAACTTCCACGGTTCATTTCCAGATTCCCGTCCCTCGGGGCGGAGAATCACAACGCCCTCTTATGCCCGTGGCCCTCGGGTCTTCTTTACGCCTTCCCCCCTCTGGCTCTGGTGCCAAGAGTTCTCAAGAAAGGGCGGAATTGCTTCTGGTGGCTCCTTATTGGCCCTGTCGCTCCTGGTTTGTGGACCTCCGCAGCCTATCAGTAGCTCCACCTTGGAGGATCCCAGCAGACAGGATCTCTCTGTCTCAAGGCCCCCTTCTTCACCCAGACCCCCAATGGCTACAGCTAGCCGTCTGGAGGTTGAGCGGGAACGTCTAAAAAGGGAGAATTTCTCCACGGAGGTCATCAACACCATTTTAGCAGCCAGGCGTCCTTCTACCAGAAGGATTTACGACGCCACTTGGAACAGTTTCCGCAAATGGTGTGCCAATCTCCACATTGATCCATCAAACCCATTGGTAGCAAAAGTCCTCGATTTCCTCCAGGAGGGTCTCGGTAAAGGTCTCTCCCCCAACACTCTAAGGCGTCAGGTAGCTGCCCTATCCACCGTAATTTCCTGCAAGGGAGCTAATTCTCTCTCTCACCATCCCTGCATCTGGGCCTTTCTAAAAGGCGTCTCAAACTTACGACCTCCGTCCCTTCACCGATACCCAACATGGGATCTCAACAAGGTCTTGACCTCCCTCACCAAACCTCCCTTTGAACCCCTTAGGGAAGTTTCCCTACAATTCCTATCCTACAAGGTAGTTTTCCTGGTGGCTATTACTTCGGCCCGAAGGATTTCAGAGATCGCTGCTCTGTCAGTCAGGAAAGACCTGTGCGTCTTCCACTCTGACCGAGTAGTACTTAGACTTGATCCTTCCTTTCTACCAAAAATTAATTCTATTTTCCACAGGACTCAGGAACTTATCCTCCCCAATTTTTGCCCCAGGCCAACTCATGAAAGGGAGCAGCTTTGGCACACATTAGATGTTAGGCAGGCCTTGCGGATTTATATTAAACGTACTCAGTCTTTCCGCAAATCCGAGGCCCTGTTCATTTCCTTTCAACCAAAGTCACAGGGGCTCAAGATTCCCTCTACTACAATAGGCTGCTGGATAAGGGCGACCATTTCTAGGGCATACCAGGCTCAGACACTCCCAGTACCCAGGGGTATCACGGCTCACTCTACCAGGAGTGCGGCGACATCAGCTGCCTGGGCTACACAGGCCCCTATATTCAACATTTGCCGGGCCGCAACTTGGTCCTCCCCATCGCCTTTTATTAGGCATTACAGGATTGATAAGTATGCCGCGGCGGAGGCGTCTTTCGGTAGAAGGGTCCTCCAGAGAGTGCTCGGGGATCCCGAGGACTCGTAAAACCAGACGGTGTCCCTCCCGTAGGACAAGCCCCAGCTTTGGTATGTCCCATCCTCTGGACAATCCGAGCAGTTCCAAGGAGAATGGGCGTTGGTCTTTACCTGACACGCCGTTTCTCTTGGACTGGGAGGATTGTCCAACCCCTCCCTTTTCCTTTCACCGTCTGGGGGGGGGGGTTTCTCGTTTCGGCCAAGGCACCTTAAGTTTAGCAAAAGGGACAGCACGAATGCCTGTCTTTCTTCTCTTCTTCGCATAAACTGGGAAATGAAAGTGCAAGCCACGTGATGGAGGGAGGAGCGTTCCTGAGAATTCAAGCTCAGCCTACAATAAGCAGAGACTGAAGCTCCACCCATCCTCTGGACAATCCTCCCAGTCCAAGAGAAACGGCGTGTCAGGTAAGGACCAACGCCCATTTTCTACAAATCTGTCATCTCCTGTACTGAGCCTTGCTTTACTCTACTCCAAAAACCACATTTTTGTACCCTAATGTCATTTCTAAGTTAAACATTTATACAACTATTTGTTGAGAGAATGTTTGAAGTTACAACGCCACCGAAAAAGTGACTTTTGACTGGCCTTGCTCATACAACTGTCGCCATCTTTACCTGATCAGAATTCAGATGCTTGGCAACCAGGTATATATTTAAGATGGCTGCAGCATCCTGAAATCATGCGATCATTATTTGCAACCATCCCAGCAGAGAAAACCATCTGGTCCTTTTTTTTAAAGAAGTAATTCATTAAATGTTTATTCAATTAAAAACAAACAAACAAACATATATGTATGTATGTATACATACATACATACACACATTTTACAGCAAGGTTTGAGCGATAGTTACTCTTACATTTTTCTATCCTTGACGTATTTTACCTTGTAATAATAACTTGCTCATCCTTTTAGTGTCTTTGATTCTATATGGATAAATTTACAATTAATTACACGTCTCCCTTGTTTTCAATAAATTGACAAGTTATCAGATGTTACATTTTCTTTAACCAATCATACCAGATATCCCATAGTTTGTAATAGTCACTGTCTTGATTATTTTTTAAAAGTTTGGTTATTCTATCGATCTTATATATTTTATTGATTACCATATTTTCTGAGGGGGTCATAGCTAATTTCCAATTTTGGGCAAAACTTATTCTAGGAAAGCCAGCTGGTCTTAATGGCACACATGGTTTACTTACCAACTGCAGTAACCCACTTAACAAGCACGTCAAAAAAGGATGTAAAATGAGGTGCGACTCACTTAACAACTGACTTCCTCAACCCACAGAAATTCTCAATTGTGACCCTGAGTCGAGGACTACCTGTAACCTTTCATTTTATAAATCATAACAGAGTTATAGATTAACAGAGTTGGAAGGGACCTTGTAGGTCATCTAGTCCAACCCCCCCCCCAAGCAGTAGACCCTACACCATTTCTTACAAATCTTTTCATCCTCCCCCCCCCACCAAACCATCATTTGAATGATATGAAGTTTGTCCCAGTTGCTGTAAAATTCGTAAACTGGGTTAAATGCAGGCCAGTTGCCAAGCACCCAAAATGTGGTCACATGACAGGGGCCGGGGACAAATATCAGAAGTTTGAAACTGTTCTTTTAGGGGAGTCTGTTGTAAGTTCCAATAGTTGCCAAGTCCCTTTTAGGGTGTCTGTTGTCTGCTGGGACTCAATGGGAGGCAGAGAAGAGATGGGGACGGGGCTAGTCAGAGGTAGTATTTACCGGTTCTCTGAACTACTCCAAATTTCTGCTACCGGTTCTCCAAAACTGGTCAGAACCTGCTGAATACCAGCTCTGGATCCAGATAAGTAGGTAGAGATGTTATCCAGAACTTCTCACTGGATTTCACAACTGAATTGTGAGCCAATTCAACATGACTCACGATACCCCATTCATTTTAGCGAAGATGTGTCACAAACAGTGTTTTTGCTCTCATCGACCAAGAACTGGTCTAACGTAGTGCTATGTTCTCTAAACCTGCTGTCCTCCAAATAGAGAAGACATTTCTTACTTCTCATATCTATATAAAATAATAGAGTTGGAAGGGATCTTCTGGTCCAGGGCTCTCCAACCTTAGCAACTTTAAGACTTGTGGACTTCAACTTCCAGAATTCCTCAGCCAGCAAATTCTGGAAGTCCATAAGTCTTAAAGTTGCCAAGGTTGGAGACCCCTGTTCTAGTCCAACATCCTGCTCAAGAGGGACACCCTACATCATTCTGGACAAATAGCTGCCCAATCTCTTCTTAAAAACCTCCAGTGATGGAGCACCTACAACTTCTGGAGACAAGTGGTTCCACTGATTAATGGTTCTCCTCACTGTCAAGAAATTTCCCTTTAGTTCAATGTTGGTCCAGCGTGATCCTTAGTTGTGAAATCATGGGTGTTGAAGTCCACTCCCCTCACCCCCCCGGTCGCTAGTTTGGGGAAGGCTGGTTCTACAACACTAGGAACAGTCCTCCAAGATTTGATAGGGGGAATGTAGGTCTGGTTTTGACCTAAGTCCTTCCACATGCAAAGCATCTCAAGGAGAAGAGCCTCTTCCACTGTGGCCTTCTCCATCAGCAGAAGTGAGAACTTCTCCCACCCTTTTGGCCTTCTGAAAAGGTGTCAAAACCTTGGCTTGGGACCCAACTGAGGGTGCTTACTGCTGGAGGTGGTTGATAGGAAAATGAGATCTATGCAATGCTCATGGTTCATTAAATAGCTCTTAAGTCATTTTTTTTTTTAAGTCTTTTTATTAATTTTCTTTTTTTTTACATCATAAAACATTATGGTATCAACAACGTTCTTGGCCTCTATACAGGATTTTGGTTTAAATATCACAATACATTATATGGCATTTGTCTACTATTAAATAATAACTTTAGCTATAATTACTATTCTTATATCTTTATATAGTTTACAGATTTTTATTTTACTTTTTTAAGGGTTGATTCAATTAACATTTTTGCCTCACTTCTTGGTTCGGTTTGTTAGCCATTTATACCAGTTGTTCCAAATTGTAAAGAATTCAGAGAGCTCTTAAGTCTTTTCATATTTATCTTGTTACTGTTTGTAAGATGCCTGGAGTCGCCTCATTGGAGAGAAAGTCAGCATGTACATTTAATAGATAAGAGGGGTCCTTGGTACTCTTTGAGCTAGCTTGTTTTCTGGCAGACCAAACTAGGTAACATCATCAGGGCTAGTAAGGCTGCCGTTTGCTGTCGTGCAGTTTGGCACAACAAACAGCACTCCTTACTAGCACTGTTGATGTTGCCTAGTTTGGATAAGGAAACATCTGCAAGAAAACAAGGAAGCTTACAGAGCATTAAGGACCCCATAGTTCTTCTCCTTCTCATATTTTTTGCCTTTCTCCTCCTTCTCCTTTCTAGCACTGATGACGTTACTAGTTTGGGTCATGAAACATCTGCAAGAAAACAAGGGAGCTCAGAGAGCACCAAGGACCCCATAGTTCTTCTCCTTCTCATATTTTTTGCCTTTCTCCTCCTTCTCCTTTCTAGCACTGATGACGTTACTGGTTTGGGTCATGAAACATCTGCAAGAAAACAAGGGAGCTCAGAGAGCACCAAGGACCCCATAGTTCTTCTCCTTCTCATATTTTTTGCCTTTCTCCTCCTTCTCCTTTCTAGCACTGATGACGTTACTGGTTTGGGTCATGAAACATCTGCAAGAAAACAAGGGAGCTCAGAGAGCACCAAGGACCCCATAGTTCTTCTCCTTCTCATATTTTTTGCCTTTCTCCTCCTTCTCCTTTCTAGCACTGATGACGTTACTGGTTTGGGTCATGAAACATCTGCAAGAAAACAAGGGAGCTCAGAGAGCACCAAGGACCCCATAGTTCTTCTCCTTCTCATATTTTTTGCCTTTCTCCTCCTTCTCCTTTCTAGCACTGATGACGTTACTGGTTTGGGTCATGAAACATCTGCAAGAAAACAAGGGAGCTCAGAGAGCACCAAGGACCCCATAGTTCTTCTCCTTCTCATATTTTTTGCCTTTCTCCTCCTTCTCCTTTCTAGCACTGATGACGTTACTGGTTTGGGTCATGAAACATCTGCAAGAAAACAAGGGAGCTCAGAGAGCACCAAGGACCCCATAGTTCTTCTCCTTCTCATATTTTTTGCCTTTCTCCTCCTTCTCCTTTCTAGCACTGATGACGTTACTAGTTTGGGTCATGAAACATCTGCAAGAAAACAAGGGAGCTCAGAGAGCACCAAGGACCCCATAGTTCTTCTCCTTCTCATATTTTTTGCCTTTCTCCTCCTTCTCCTTTCTAGCACTGATGACGTTACTGGTTTGGGTCATGAAACATCTGCAAGAAAACAAGGGAGCTCAGAGAGCACCAAGGACCCCATAGTTCTTCTCCTTCTCATATTTTTTGCCTTTCTCCTCCTTCTCCTTTCTAGCACTGATGACGTTACTAGTTTGGGTCATGAAACATCTGCAAGAAAACAAGGGAGCTCAGAGAGCACCAAGGACCCCATAGTTCTTCTCCTTCTCATATTTTTTGCCTTTCTCCTCCTTCTCCTTTCTAGCACTGATGACGTTACTGGTTTGGGTCATGAAACATCTGCAAGAAAACAAGGGAGCTCAGAGAGCACCAAGGACCCCATAGACCCCATAGAGAGAATGATCAGCCAAGTGGAATGACTTGCCTTCCGAAGCTGTGGATGCTCCAATCCTGGAGGTTTTTAAGAAAAGATTGGACAGCCGTTTGTCTGAAGTTTATCTGAAGTGGTATAGGGTTTCCTGCCTGGGCAGGGAGTTGGACTAGAAGACCTCCAAGGTCCCTTCCACCCCTGTTATTCTGTTAGGTGGTCTGTTCAATGGAGTTTGCAGTCTGAAGAGTGGAGTTGTTCTGCCTTTAGAATATTTGATGCTTTCAAGAAGAGACTGGAGGGCCCTTTATCTGAAAGGGTATAAGGTCTTCTTCAGCGGGGGGGGGGGGAGGAGGGGGTTGGACTAGTTGACCTTCAAGGTCCCTTCCAATTCTGTTACTCTGTGTTCTATCCGAATGACTCTGACCTGTACATCAGAGGAAGAAAAATGTGTGTGTGTGCGTGTCACAAAACATCTTCTTTGCAAAGAAATTAGGCCTGATCAGCTGGTTGCCCAGGTAACCAGCCTCCAGTCAACCAGCCTGACAAAGGTACCACAAAACATTTAAATGCATGTGTCCATCGTTGCGTGCACACACACACACACATACACACACACCAAGCCATGATGGAGAGCTGAGGTCTCCAAGGAAGAAAGAAAAATAAAATAAAATAAACTAACGCGATTCTGCAAAACAGACTCCCGGCATAGGGGATCCTGAAATCCCCAAAGCTCTCCATCCTCAATCAGCTGAATGACGGCCCTCTCCTCTTGGCAGAGAAGCTGGCTTTTTTTATTTCCTCCCTCCCTTTTTCCTTTTAATATTCAGGGCAGTTTTTGATTTAACCAAAGCCGATATTCCCCCCTCCCCCCGCCATCCTTTGCAAATCGGATTAAAAGGAATGCAGATTTCTCTTTTTACACTTCTGATGCAGCCACCATCTTTCCCTAGCCCCTCCTTTGCAACTCCCTTCTGACGGGAAAAACTCTTCCCAAAGCCGGAAAGGATTTATTTCCTTCCTTCCTTCCTTCCTTCCTCCCATCCTTCCTTCCTTCCTTCCTCCCATCCTTTCTTCCTTCCTTCCTTCCTTCCTCCCATCCTTCCTTCCTTCCTCCCATCCTTTCTTCCTTCCTTCCTTCCTTCCTCCCATCCTTCCTTCCTTCCTTCCTCCCATCCTTCCTTCCTTCCTTCCTTCCTCCCTCCCTTCCTTCCTTCCTCCCTCCCTCCCTCCCTTCCTTCCTTCCTTCCTTCCTTCCTCCCTCCCTTCCTTCCTCCCATCCTTTCTTCCTTCCTTCCTTCCATCCTTCCTTCCTTCCTCCCATCCTTCCTTCCTTCCTTCCTTCCTTCCTTCCTTCCTTCCTTCCTTCCTTCCTTCCTTCCTTCCTTCCTTCCTCCCTCCCTCCCTCCCTTCCTTCCTTCCTCCCATCCTTTCTTCCTTCCTTCCTTCCTTCCATCCTTCTTTTTAAAAAAAGGAAATCTGTTTACCTACCTATTCTGCTCTTCCTCCTCTGGGGGTAAAAAAAAACCTGTGCTATTCTGCTGGTGCTTTTAGCCTCGTTTCGCCATAAATGGAAGGGACGCTGCTCCTCCGTCTATTTTTCCCTGTCGTCAGCAAAGAGCAAAGCCAGCAGGCTGGAGAAGTGGGGTTTTTTGGGGGCTTGAGGTGGATAAGACTAAGCACTGCCGCCACTGCTGCTCCTTCAGGATGTCTGGAGGATGGGTGAGAAACCCAACTGCAGATGTGCTTCCTAACTGCCCTTTGCTGGAGAGGCTGGGGGTCGGGTTAGGGTGCAAGAAAAAAAAAAAAGAAATATCCACAAAGCTTTGCTTCTAAACCCTGCTGGGTTCACGCTAATGTTCAATTCCCGGGGAATTCGAGCCATCACGGCTGATGCTGCCTGGAATGAAGGAGAAACTTCCCAAACAGGGAGGAGAATTAAGCTGTGGAAACGGCTTCCCTTCAGACGTTGTGGGTGCTTCATCACTGGAGGTTTTTAAAGGAGAGACCGGAGAGCCACTTGTCTGGAATGGCATAAGGGCAGCGATGGCGAAACTTTTTGGCACCGAGTGCCCAAATAGGAAAGTCTGTGCATGTGCGAACGCCGGAAACCGGAAGACCAGTGCCCAGTGCACATGCACAGGCCGGCCAGCTGGTCTTCCTGTTTTTTGCTGCCTGTTTTTTCAGGCTGTTTTTGGTCTGAAAAACAGCCTGAAATCGGCTTGAAAAATTGTTTTTGGGGCCGTTTTTAGTTGTTTTTCGGGCCGTTTTCAGGTAGTTTTCCAGCGCTCTGGTGCCCATGAAGACCAGCTGGCTGTCGTGCATGTGCCCACATAGAGCCCTCTTTGTGCCACCTCTGGCACGTGTGCCACCTCTGGCACGTGTGCCACCTCTGGCACGTGTGCCATAAGGTTCGCCACCACAGGTATAGCTCTGCTGCTTGAGCAGGGGATCGGGCTAGAAGACCCCTAAGGCCCCTTCCGGTTCTACTCTGAATGTACCTGTGCTAGCAAGTAATTTTTGAATTTTGCAATTCAAAAGCATGCTGAAAAGTAAATTGTTTTAGAATAGAATAGAATAGAATAGAATAGAATAGAATAGAATAGAATAGAATAGAATGGAATATAGAATAGAATAGAATAGAATAGAATAGAATAGAATAGAATAGAATAGAATAGAATAGAACAGAATAGAATGTAGAGGAGAATAGAATAGAATAGAATAGAATAGAATGTAGAGGAGAATAGAATAGAATATAGAATAGAATAGAATGTAGAGTAGAATAGAATAGAATAGAATGTAGAGGAGAATAGAATAGAATATAGAATAGAATATAGAATAAAATAGAATGTAGAGGAGAATAGAATAGAATATAGAATAGAAAATAGAACAGAATAGAATAGAATAGAATAGAATAGAATAGAATAGAATAGAATAGAACAGAACATAGCATAGCATAGCATAGCATAGCATAGCTTAGCATAGAATAGAATGGAATGGAATGTAGAGGAGAATAGAATAGAACATAGAATAGAATAGAATGTAGAGGAGAATAGAATATAATATAGAATAGAATAGAATGTAGAACAGAATAGAATAGAATATAGAACAGAAAATAGAATAGAAAATAGAACAGAATAGAATATGAAATAATAGAATAGAATAGAACAGAACAGAATATAGCATAGCATAGCATAGCATAACATAGAATAGAATAGAATAGAATAGAATTCTTTATTGGCCAAGTGTGATTGGACACACAAGGAATTTGTCTTTGGTGCATAAGCTCTCAGAGTACATAAAGAAAAAATAAAATACATTCATCAAGAATCATAAGATACAACACTTAGTGATAGTCATAGGTTATTATAAGCAATCCAATCATACACAGGTTACTAATCAAAACATACTAGGAAAACAAGTAAAACAATATAAATTGTAAAGATACAAGTAACATGGTTATAGTCATAAGTGGGAAGAGATAAGTACTTGGAAGGATGAGAAGAATGATAGTAATACAGTCTTAGTAAATAATTTGACAGTGTTGTCAGAATTATTTGTTTAGCAGAGTGAGGGCATTCAGGAAAAAACTGTCCGTGTGTCTAGTTGTTCTGGTGTGCAGTGCTCTATAGCATCATTTTGAGGGAAGGAGTTGAAACAGTTTATGTCCTGGATTTGAGGGTTCTGTAAATATTTTCACAGCCCTCTTTTTGACTCCTGCAGTGTACAGGTCCTCCATGGAAGGCAGGTTAGTAGCAATAATTGTTCAAAAATTCCACAATCTTGTTATTGTGGGGAAAATAGGAGGAGGAAGGAGAATTATGTATGTTCACTGCCTTGCCTTGTTTGCAAAAATGATAAGGGTGGGATATAAATTAATAAATATTCAACTCAGGACTGCAGGAAGCACAGACGGAGGGAGGGGGCAAAGAAAGGAAGAGAGGAAAAAAATAGACTTGCCAAAAAAAAAAAAAAAAAATCACTTAGAGCAATACCCTGCAGAGTTTAAGCCGTTGTAAACTGTACTACTACTATCTGCCTACGAAATCAGCCCCATTTATGTCTAATTACCCAAGTTAGGTTAACTCAGCTTGGCCGCTGTGTGTTCCAGTTGACTTGACCATGTAATAATTTCTGAGGCTGACATTTATGGGGGAGCAATAAAAATGGATGGATAACGGTTCACCCCTGGCATTCCTTCCCATTAAGTCTTGGTGGATTCCTCAAGAGATCAAGGGATCTTGTTGCTGGGAGAAAGCTTCAGAAACTGGGATTCTGCCCTGAGTTGGCCATGTTAAAACACTCAATCAACCATTTTAAGGGCTTATACTCATGCCAAACTGTTTCATATCTTTTAGTTATAAATTACAAAATAATGGAATAACAGAATAACAGAGTTGGAAGGGACCTTGGAGGTCTTCTAGTCTAACCCCATGCTTAGGCAGGCAACCCTTACACCACTTCAGACAAATGGTTATCCAATCTCTTCTTAAAAACTTCCAGTGTTGGAGCATTCACAACTTCTGGAGACAAGTTGTTCTACGGGTTAATTGTTCTCCCTGTCAGAAAATTTCTCCTTAGCTCTAGGTTGCTTCTCTCCTTCATTCGTTTCCACCCATTTGCTTCTTATCCTGCCCTCAAGTGCTTTGGAGAACAGCTTGACTCCCTCTTCTTTGTGGTAGCCCCTGAGATATTGGAAGACTGCTGTCATGTCACTCCTAGTCCTTCTTTTTATTAAACTACACATACCCAATTCCAGCAACTGTTGTTTATATGTTTTAGCCTCCAGTCCCCTAATCATCTTTGTTGCTCTTCCTTGCATTCAGGATGTCAGTATGAAATCATATTATCTGGACATAAGCAAATATTAGTGTGCCATGAACTTCTAATTCATTTTAATGCAGTATCAGGAAAAACACATACATCAACCTTACTTTTCATAATTTTCTCCAACCTTGAGGAGATTCATGTCTCATGCAGTGCCAGCTGCTGGAAAAGCAAGTAATTTTCAATGTTCTGATTCCAGTGGATTGTTTGGGGGAGAAATGAGCATTGCTCATCTGATATTATTTTCTTATGCCAACATGACAACTGGCCTCATTTATTTTAGGATAATTCATTTCTAGAATGTGTAGATCATTATTCCGGAAAAAGCTTTCCCAGTGCAATTTAAGTATAAGTAGATGGTCTTCTTGCTGGTTTGATTCTTACATAAGCCTTGGCATGTAGCTTTCTTGGAACCAGACAATATATGCAAAGCTCTAAAATTACAATTAAAAATAATGCCTAGAACCGAAAGCCAATCAAAGTCATTAGTTTTAACACAAAACATCAAGGCATTAAAGGTTTGGCACATTGGACAAATAAGAAAATCACTCATCAACAGGAAACACCTACAGCTGGGGGGCCATCACTGAAAAAGATTATAAAACATAAAATCATAGGGTTGGAAGGGACCTTAAAAGTTTTCTAGTCCAATTTCCTACTCAAGACAGGATACCTTTCCCACTCAATTTTTGAAAACCTCCAGTGATGGCACATCTATAACTCTGAGAGGCAAGCTATTCCACTGATTAATTATTCTCACTATTAGCAAATTTCTCCTTTAATTCTAGGTTGGCTTTCTCCTTGGTTAGTTTCCATCCATTACTTCATATCTTGCCCTCTGGTGCCCTAGAGCAGGGGTCTTCCTCCAGGCTAAAGGTTGCCAAGGTTGCAGACCCCTGCCCTAGAGAATAAGTCAGTCCCCTCTTCTCAATGACAACCCACCAAGTACTGGAATTTGTCACCCCAAATCTTTCTCCACCGTAAGTTTGACGCATCTAAACCGTTCATCACAACGATTTAGCCTCCAGATCAATGGTGGGATTCAAATGTTTTTACTACCGGTTCTGTGGCCATGGCTTGATGGGCATTGTGTGGCAGGGGAAGGATACTGTAAAATCTCCCTTCCCTCCCCATTCCAGGGGGGAAGGATATACTGCAAAATCTTCATTCCTTCCCCACCCCACTAACCTGCGTTTCAGCTCCGTTCTCCTGTGCAGGGCAACCAAAGACGAACCAGCAGATCAGCTGGGACTCCAGAGGCAGAGAAGAGATGGGGGCAGGGCCAGTCAGAAGTGGCATTTGCTGGTTTACTGAACTACTCAAAATTTCCACTATTGGTTCTCCAGAACTGGCCAGAACCTGATGAATACTACCTCTGCTCCAGATCTTTAATTGGTTTTGTGGCTCTTCTCTGCATACTTTCTAGGACAAGGGTCTCCAAACTTGGCAACTTTAAGACTTGTGGACTTCAACTCCCAGCTGTTGGAGAATTCTGGGAGTTGAAGTCCATAAGTCTTAAAGTTGCCAAGTTTGGGGACCTCTGTTCTAGGATCTTAGCATCCTTTTCGTATCATGGTGACCAGAACTGAATGAAATATTCTATTTTCCCTCAACTGACAAATAGTTCTTTCTTGCAGGGATAGCAATATTTTGTGTCTATTCAAGAAAGATTGCATCCCAAGAAAGAGATTGCTAGTAATGTATGTATGATTTTTACATGTAGAAAGTGATCAGAAATAGGACAAAGCAGAGCAACTATGCTTATGATGAATAAATCCCCAGAGAGATAATTAATTGCCTTTCTTAATTCCAACTGCATCCATGGACCAATTTTGCAATGCTCAATTCTCTTCCCAACTTTCAGAAGTTTCCAACTCTCCACCATTTCTAAGTAACTTGGTTTTTTAAGGGAGTAATGAGGCTCTTCAGAAGAATTAAAGGGCATAGCTCATTCCTATGTAGCTGCTATCTTAAGCACCCTCTCTGGAAATGCTCAACTACTGTCCTGAATAAGGACTTATGATGCTGTTATAAAGCCCCAGCCCACAAAACACTGCCAGATTCCCTCCCAGATAAACAATTTAACATTAAGCAGACACTCAAATGGAGGAGTCAGGAAAAAAAAAAATGAAAGAGTCACAAGAAAGAAATCCTTGAAAGCAAGGCAACGGCCGCCTTATAGAACATACTAGCTGTGCACACATGTACATATAACATATACACACATTCAGAGCATAAGGTAAAGATAAAGGTTCCCCTAGCAGATACAATCAACCCATGGAACAGAAGTTGCCCTCGGAAGTTGTGGGAGAGCCATCAGTTGAGACTTTCAAGAACAGATTGGACTGCCATTTGTCAGAAATGGTGTAGGGTCTCCTGCTTAGGTGGGGGGTTGGACTAGATGACCTACAAGGTCCCTTCCAACTCTGATTATCTGTATCTGTATATGTGGTACTCGTTTCCAGCTCTAGGAGGCAGTGCTCATCTCTGTTACAAAGCCAAAGAGCCAGCTCTGTCCGAAGATGTCTCCATGGTCGTGGTCATATTGAAGGCGCACGGAATGGTGTTCCCTTCCCACCAAAGGGGTCCCTCTTTTTCTACCTGCATTTTTACATGCTTTCAAACTGCTAGGTTGGCAGAAGCTTCTGGG
Organism: Hydrophis major; assembly: GCA_033807585.1. Taxonomy (NCBI): domain Eukaryota; kingdom Metazoa; phylum Chordata; class Lepidosauria; order Squamata; family Elapidae; genus Hydrophis; species Hydrophis major. The sequence continues at coordinate 8,478,547 of CM066338.1, forward strand.
ACAAGGAATGGGAGCTCACTCCGTGACGCGGCGCTAGGGATTCGAACCACCGAACTGCCGCCCTTTCTGATCGACAAGCTCAGCGTCTTAGCAACTGAGCCACTTCGTCCTTTTTGAAGAGTCCTGTAGTTTTATTGAAATATTTCACCTTACTTGCCTTAAAGAATATCAAGTGACAGACTTTTTAGTTTATTCTGGGTCAAATCAAATTGTTTAGCCACTGCTAATTGTCAGGTTTACTAGATGCAAAGCTTGTATTTAAGTGAGAATTTTACTTGAGCAGGTTGTTTATTCAAATAGAGAAAACTGATCCATCCCACTTAAGGATTCAAACTGCTGACCTTTCTGATCAACAAGCTCAGCTTCTTAGCCACTGAGGTGCCATTCACAGAAATGGCTAAGTTAGCAAGAGCAAGACCACTTAAGACTTATATACTCCTCTGCAGTGCTTCAAAGCACCCTCTGAGTGATTTACAAGGTCAGCCTATTGCCCCCGACAATCTGGGCACTCATTTTACCAACCTTCGAAGCTTGGAAGGCTGAATCAATCCTGAGTCGGTCAGGTTCAAATTGCTGGCAGTGGGCTGAGTTTGCCTGCAATATTGCATTCTAACCACTGCACCCCTAGTGGTTAGAGTGCATTCTAATTTCTACTTTCCCCAAAATGTCTCCCCCCTCCTCCTCCTCCTTCTTCCTGTGCCATATCATTCATCAGACATTGGCAATCTTCCTCTTCTTCTTCTTCTTCTTCTTCTTCTTCTTCTTCTTCTTCTTCTTCTTCTTCTTCTTCTTCTTCTTCTTCTTCTTCTTCTTCTTCTTCCTCCTCCTCCTCCTCCTCCTCCTCCTCCTCCTCCTCCTCCTCCTCCTCCTCTTCTTCTTCCATATCATGCATGGGATATTGGCAATCATGATGGTGATTCTATTTTTATCAACAGCGTACAAAAATGTCTCCCTCCTCCTCCTCCTCCTCCTCCTCCTCCTCCCCCCCTCCTCCTCCTTCTCCTCCTCCTCCTTGTACTATTTCATTCATTGGACATTGGCAATCATGTTGGGGATTCTATTTTTATCAAGAGCCACACAAAAATGTCTCACAAAGAATAAAAACTATCCGCTCATTTCTTGATTCTTTATAAACAGAGGAGAGCCTGGATTTTCACCAGGTCTTCTTCCCCCTCCCCCAAATGGTAAGCCTTCAATTTACAACCAATTGTTCAGTGAGTATTCAAAGCCAACAATGGCACTGAGAAAGAAGTCACGTATGACCCTTTTTCACACTTGCAACCATTGCTCACAGGATTAAAATCTAGACGCTTGGCAACTGGCATGTATTTAGGACGGCTGCAGTGGCCCGGGGGGGGGGGTCACGTGATCACATTTTGAGACCTCCCAACAAAGTCAATGGGGAAGCCATATTCACTCAACAACCAGGTGATATTAACTTAACCTCATTACCTGTATCACTGTAGTGATTCACTCAACAACTGTGGCAAGAAAAGTCATAAAATGGCGGCAAAGGTCCCTTAATTTGTAATTAACTGTTAAAATGAACAACTGTTTGTTACGGTTAAAATCAACAGCTTGTTAATTTTGGGCAAAATTGTGGCCGTAATCGAGAACTATCCTTACTAGGGAGGTATATTTGAAAAATACATGCATGAACCCATATAATACAGGTTATCTGCAATTAAAGCCATTTGCTTAGCCACAGTTATAATAGAATTGGGGCTGGGGGTGGAGAAAGCCTTTTGATCAGTTTGATCACACTTATGACTGTTGACGCATCGCTACAGTCACCCAGACAAAATTGGCAACTGGCATGTGTTTAGGATGACTTCCGTATCCTGGGACGTGATCACCGCTTACAGCTTGATCATCTGACTTCCAACAAATGGGGAGAAGCCAGAATCGCTTAACGACCATGTGATTGCATTATAACAACCATGACAATAAAGGTCATAAAATTGGATGCGATTTGCTTAACAATGGTCTGGCTTAGCAATGGAGAGTCTAGTCTTGATTGTGGTCGTAACTCAAGGTCTGTCTACCTGTAATTCCTTTCGGAAGGTCTCTCCTACCTCCAAAGGTGGAAGAATCATGCTGAGAAATGTCTATCCAATTTTTACATTTCCACTAGCAACGCAAAACATCATTTCAGATATATTTTGAAACTAGCTCGATACCCGTGCTTCGCTATGAAACCATGTGGTCGGGCTTAGATTTGGGGAGGAAAATAAGAAAAAAAAAAATCTGCCTCTGTCTGCCTATCAGCATCCATTGGTATTCATCTGGCTAGCGTCCCGTCAGTGTATGAGAAAGTTGAGGGGTATTTGGAAACTGTAACAGTATTTGTTGTGTGAGCAAGGAGACAGCAAGGAGCACTGGGCGTGGCTGAGCTCAACTGTTTTGTACTAAAGCTGCTTGCTGCTGTGAAACTGAAACTCCTCTCCTCTGCTTGTGTTTTGCATTTGTAACATATTTCTTTTCAGGTGGGAGGGGGAGTAGAACTTCTTAGCATCAGTGTGTGTTAATAATAATAATATATGAAATACTAATGCTCTGATGGTCATTTCGAAAAATCCTTTCTTAGTGAGCTCCTAGAAGCCAAGAGAAACATACGTGCCAAATTTCAAGTTGGTAGGCTTTACAGTTCTGGATATTTTGTGATGATGCATGAGTGGTATTTTGCTTTTATATATATATAGATTCCACATTAAGCAAGATCTGAATCAGTCCACCCTGGTTAGAGATAGTTATTACAGTCAGCAAAGTATGGTTCTCCTTCAAAGAATTCTAGCCTTTATTTAGACTCAGAGCTAATCAAAATTGTCAGGGTCTATCTGGAGAGTCATTTATTATTATTATTATTGTTATTATTATTGTTGTTGTTGTTGTTGTTGTTGTTGTTGTTGTTGTAGTCATCATTTTGCAGGAAGCACATCATTTTTGTCAAGCTGACTTGGCAAAGTGCCAGTGGGAACACACCCCAAAAAGGAGGTATAAGGAATTGAATTCAATCTCACTGAACTCCATTTCAATGTGCATTTAAGGTTGAAACTAGATTTCATTCCCTTTAAACTGAATTGAAAAGAGATTAAATAACAGTTAAAGGGGTTACTCTCCACATGTTGAATGCTTTCCAACGTGGTGGCAAATTTGCACTTTTCCTAGGATCTGACAATCTCCTACCCAGCATGTCAGCCTGTGTGATGCATTTCTTTGAGTGAAACTGAAAAACTAATATATTTATTTACAGGGTAACTACTCTGAAGTGCACAGATTGTTTTCTTTTTCCAATGATTGTAGCAGAAACACAGATAAACAACTTACCTTCCACTGCAAGGAATGGAACCACTGGTCTCTCAGGTAACTGTTCGCAGCCTGCAATTTTAATGAGAGGGAAAAAAAAAAGGGGTTTGCTTATTTGCCAATGAGCTTATATATACTTTTTGGAAGTAAAGTGATAAACCCATCTGTGGATAAGTAAATCATTTTCTTAACTAAATACCATGAAAAATGTGCCACCTGGAATAAGCCAACCCTTGAAATTTTTCTATTTTAAGTTTCACAAATGGCTTATCCAGGAGTGGCACATTTTTCATGTAACTGGTTAAAAATTCAAGGGTTGGCTTCTACGCCAATGGGCTTATCCATGAACATTTACAGTAGATGAAAAAGAGAGTTATTCAGCTGCATTTACAAAACTTTTGAAAATTCACGGGCAATTGTACAATATAGGTACACAGAGTCAGAATGGCTTAATTAGGCTCTTAAAAAATCCTTGCTCAGTGCACCAATCTCAGTCAAATGCAGTGTTTGAGCTTATCCAGAAAAAAAAAATCATTATATCATTTGTAGTATGCAAAACCTGTTTTTATGATTGGAAAATTTTTCCCTGTATTCATTTGAATTCTGCCTTCTCGTAACTTCAGCCCATTATTAAACTTTACCCTAGTTTTTCCCTGAAATGTTTTTGCTAGAATAAGAATAAAACCAAAAGGCTGTGCTTACTCACACACAAAAAGGATGAATCACATTTTATCTAGCACCCATTGTTAGGACTTATCAAGTTTGTTTTTTTCCTTTTGAGTACACCTAATTGCCAGGAATAGCCTTCAAAATGCAGGGAAAACACTATACTGCAGAGCCAAATATAGATTATGGTCAAAATTAGAACTTGGCCAACTTTTGTGATTTTCCAGAGATAAAATAACTAACTTGCTTTGAAAGTTTTTTTTCTCTGAACACCCCTGAAGCAAGATGTAAGTGGAACACAACCCATAATTTAATTTTCTCCTGCCTCAATTATCTTTACCATTATTCACTGTTTTTCAGGGGGACCAAGATGCTTCGTTATTTCATTGTACAAATCTCCCAATGACTTGTTAGCTTCATATAGTCTCTCCTAACCTCAATGCCTCTGATATAGTCACTCATTACCAGATTTGTGCCAATTTCTGGAAGCAACTTCTCATACCTGGAACATATCCCGACTCGGTTATCCTGTTGTATGTAGGAAAAATGTACACTCCATTTATGTATGGGAAACATATGGGAGATAATCCCATTAAAAAAAAGTAGGGGAAGAGGACGTTTGGTTTCTATAGGTGGATTTTCTGACCTCTTACAAGAGAAGCAGTCCTCCAATTTTGAGAGGCTGCCACAAAGAAAAGGGAGTCAAGCTATTCCCCAAAGGCCTTGAAGGCAGAAGAAGCAGCAGCAGATGGAAACTAATCAGAGAGAGACGCAACCTCGAACTAAGGAGAAATTTCCTGACAGTGAAAAACAATTAATCAGTGGAACAGCTTCCCTCCAGAAGTTGTGGGTCCATCACTGGCGGTTCTAATTTAATATTGGACAGCCATTTGTCAGAAATGATATAGGGTGTTGGACTAGAACAATGGTCGCCAACCAGTGGGCCAGGGACCACTGGTGGTCCGCGAGAAAATTTTGGTGGTCCACAGAGAAATGTCACCCCCAAAGCAATTAATCCAGGCTGCGCATAAGGCTGCATTACCCACATGGCCCGTGGGAACACAAAGCTTCTGTCGCTTGCATTGCGAACAACACGATGTAGTGAGGGGAGAAGGGGAACTTGCCCCACTCGCCCCATGCGCCTCACGTGGCCACCGGGCTGCTTCTTTCAAAAAAAACAATTACTACCCACCTGCCTTCAATCGAGGACCTGTATCCTGCACGAGTCAAAAAGAGGGCTGTGAAAATATTTTCAGACCCCTCACATCCCGGACATAAACTGTTTTAACTCCTACCCTCAAAACGACGCTATAGGGCACTGCACACCAGAACAACTAGACACAAGAACAGTTTTTCCCCCGAAAGCCATCACTCTGCTAAACAAATAATTCCCTCAACACTGTTCAACTATTTACAATTCTGCACTGGTATTATTGTTAATCTTCTCATCACTCCTTATCACCCACCACCTCCCACTTGTGATTGTAGGACTGTAACTTTGTCGCTTGTATCCTTAGGATTTATATTGACTGTTTCCTAGTTTGATTTGATTGTTGATTGTACACTATGATAATCATTAAGTGTTGTACATTATGATTCTTCATTCTTAACGAATGTATCTTTTCTTTATGTATACTGAGAGTATTTACACCAAGACAAATTCCTTGTGCATACAATCACACTTGGCCAATAAAAGTATCCTATCCTATCCTATCCTATCCTATCCTATCCTATCCTATCCTATCCTATCCTATTCTTTCTGCTTCTTTCTTCTTCTGCTTTTGGCTGCATGCAAGGAAAGCAGCAAAAGTCTTTCTTTCTCTCCCACAAACTCTGCCAGAAATTAGTCTTTGGGACCATGCAAGGCCTCCTGCTCCAAGAGGCTGTGCCAGCACAACAAGTCTCCCAGAGACTCATTTCTGGCAGAGTTTGGGGAAGAGAAAGAAAGACTTCTGCTGCTTTCCTTGCATGAAGCCAAAAGTCTCTCTCTCTCTCCCCCTGAGAATGGAGCGGGAGATGGTATCCTGCAATCCCAAAAAAAGAACAATCGATCAGTAGCAAAAAGGGGTGGGGAATTTTCCTGTAGATTTTTTTGGGGATTTTCCCAGGGTCTCTGGTCCTCGGGATTTAAAATTATGAGTTTGGTGGTCCCTGAGGTCCAAAAGGTTGGCGACCCCTGGTCTAGAAGACCTCCAAGGTCTTTTCCAACTCTGTTACTCTGTTAATTCATATTTGACTTTCTCACCACCCTGCTATCTCAAATACTTTCCTACAGTGCGCTTCTACTTTTCTGTGTAAAGTGTATACCATAAATGGATTAGAATTACATACTGTGTCATAGCGTGGTTTAAGCTTCATCTACTGAATAAAACAAAACCTGGTGGCTTTTGTACATCATGCTAAGCTGTAAAACCGGTGAAGGCTTGGTTCTGGAGGATAGCAAATACATAATCTATGGTTTTCAAAAATATAATGGTTGAGTTGGCAGAAGGAAAGGAACACCTGGAGGGAGAGCATAGGGTGAAAACATCTACTGATCTTTGCAATTGGCATCCTTGAGCCACGGATGACATTTATGAGCATGGGACTAAGAGATGGGACTTATTTATTAGATAGGACTATAGATAGTCCTTGACTTACAACCGTTCATTTAGTGACCATTTGAAGTTACAATGGCACTGAAAAGAAAGAGAGTCAGAGGGGGAGAGAGAGTGACAGAGAAAGAGAAAGAGAGAGAGAGAAAGAGAGACAGAGACAGAGATAGGCAGACAGACAGAGAAAGAGAGAGATGGAACACACCCATCAACTCACTTTCACGGAATTTATACCATTATGCTATTTTTTTATTTATTTAACCATGTCTACAATCTGGGTGGCATTCAAGAGTGAAGGCAGAAGACAAAAAGAAAAAAGAAATCACTAATAAAATTAAATTGCCAATCCTCAAAAGGAAGTCCATGGATAAAAAAAAGAATCACACCAAAGGAAAAGAGCCATAAAAACCAATCAACTATCGCAGAGCTTGCTTAACCTCCTGGCCCAAATGCCTGAAGAAACACCCTGACCTTTAGGGTTTTGTGAAAGGCTAACAAGAGTTGCAGCCACCTGGTTCTCCGAAGAGGAGCGGTGGCAGAGAAGGCTCCATCAACAAGGTGACTCTGACTCAACCACATGCCACCTCCCAGCAGGACATAATCAGCACAAGACATGGATCTACAACGCAGAAGGCTGATCTCATAACTCCAAGGACCTTGCCTGCTCCATCGGGGCCAACAAGTTCAGACTCTTCTGAAGGAACTGGGCAGAACCCATGGTAAGTCCACAAAAGCCATGCAGCTAGAATCCATCATAGATGCCCAGAAGAATCTTCACAACAGGACCTCCAACTGGTTCTCTGAAGATGCAATAAGGATGGGAAAATAAACTCTGCTGCTGTGAGGAACACTCTTGACCATGCCTGGTTAAGTCCACCCATTGTGTTCCTCCAGCAGTGCTCAAGACATGTCTGCTATTCCAGATAAATCAGACAAAACACGACTAGATGAATTAGTTCTACTTTACTGCAAAGCTACTTGAAAAGAATCTTGCCAATTTAACCACAAACTTTTAATCACCCAATTAGGGAAGGTCGTTCTTAAGTTTCTTCCTCCCACCCGTTAAGCCACTGGAGGCTCCTGCCTCTCTTCTCTGATGGTTTCCTAGGCAGCAGCTCCTCCCTTCTTTCCCCAAGATCATCCAAACATTCCACTACAAAGCATTTCTTATGATGCTCCATCACCCAGAAATCCTTTGATAACGAAGGAGCCCTCTGGGATACATACGAATAATAGTCTGTATAAGTGCAATTTGATTCAAGGATATCATCATCCTCTCATTCCAAGCTGCAGCAAAACCTGACTCGAACTGGGTGTCAGAGCCCCATAACCCTTAAATCACCTCTGCATCCCAACCAATCCATTTGGTGCTTAGGGTGAACCAATCAAGTAAGTTATACTTTGTAGGAGAAGCAACAGCAGAATCTGGGGCAGAGTCAAGAGAGGACTCCACCTAGAATTGTTACATGTCCACAAACATTCCAAGTCCAGCCCCGCTTGAATTCCATTGAGTCTTATCTAAGCATCAATTTACTGCCGTGAGTGTGGTGGTGCAGTGGTTAGAATGCAGTATTGCAGGCTAATTCTGTCGACTTGCCAGGAATTCAATCCTCACTGTCTCAAGGTTGACTCAGCCTTCCAAGGTCAGTAAAACAAGGACCCTAATTGTTGGGGCGAGATGCTGACTCTGCCTTAGAGGACGTTAAAGCACTGAGAAGCAGTATATAAGTCTAAGTATTATTTGTATTGCTGACCATTAGTTGATTAGATTATTGTGTATAGGTTTTAGCAATAAATCTTCTTAAACTGGAATTTAATGCATGCTCCTGATTCTTTGCACATGACTTTCTTCTCCATAGTGGAGCACAGTTGTCAGAGAATGTAAAAGCCAACATGAACAAGTCCCTGACAAGGTTAGGGTAATATCCCCAAGCTGCCATCATGTTGGCACTGCTCTGAAATAAAAAATGGATGTTTACATTCTAAATCTCCCTAGAAAAGGTAAGAGGCCTTTGCCCTCAGTACTCACAATCCTGCAAATTGGAACCTATTTTTATTTCCTCCATTTTCCATTCATTTTTCCCAAAGACAACTAGAATTGCTAGGTGGTGGTAGTTGTTGTTTTTTAAATCAAAGAAACCCCAGCTTTCTGCCAAATCTATACACAGGAGGGGAAAAAAGTGTTATGCTACTGAAAACTTAAGATTTTCAGATTATCACCTTTATTTTGTTGCAGAGAGAGAAGAAAAACAGCAGCATTCACTGAGGAGCACACCTTGTGCAATTACATCCTTTATTGTGTCATGACTTTAAATACCATTTTTCCATCTGGATTCTCCTGCTAATTGGTTTCTATTTCAGTGCTCCTCAAGCACTGAAATAGAATATGAGCCACCAGTGTGCTGCAGATGCCAAAAAAGCCAACACAGTTCTAGGCTGCATAGGCAGAGGGATAGAATCAATATCCCATGAAGTGTTAATACCACTTTATAATGCCTTGGAAAGGCCACACTTAGAATACTGCATCCAGTTTTGGTCACCACAATGTAAAAAAGATGTGGAGACTCTAGAAAGAGTGCAGAGAAGAGAAACCAAGATGAGCAACAAAGATGATTAGGGGCTTGGAGGCTAAAACACACGAAGAACAGTTGCAGAAACTGGGCATGACTAGTCTAGTCTAATGAAAAGAAGAACTAGGGGAGACATGATAGCAGTGTCCCAATATCTCAGAGGCTGCCACAAAGAAGAGGGAGCCAAGCTATTCTCCAAAGCACCTGAGGGCAGGACAAGAAGCAATGGGTGGAAACCAAGAAGAGAAACAACTTAGAACTAAGGAAGAATTTCCTGACAGTGAGAACAACTAATCAGTGGAACAACTTGCCTCAAGAAGTTGTGAATGCTCCAATGCTGGAAGTTTTTAAGAGGAGATTGGACAACCATTTGCCTGAATTAGTGTAGGGTTTCCTGCCTAAGTAGAGAGGGTTGGACTAGAAGGCCTCCAAGGTCCCTTCCAACTCTGTTATTCTATTCTATTTTACTGGAAGAGCATCTCTCTCCAGCCCATAACACATCAGGAGTCCCAACGCAGCAGCTCCAGCTAAAAGTGCACAGGAGCAATTGTATTGGGGCTCGGCTGCTGTCTGCCCGCAAGGGAGCCTTGCTCTACAAACTGCAGGGGAGGTCCAAGATAAATAACCAGGGAAACTTGGACTCCATTCAAACCCCGTTATCGATGCTGGGGAAACAATATTATGATCTCAGTCCTTTAAGTGGGAAAACATTCGGGCAAAGCTCCCCTCTTCAAATGCCCATTTCTCACAAACACTATTAATTTGCTCCCGGAATAACAGCAAAAATAAAAAAAGAAAGAAAAAAATTGAGGGCCCTCTGCAGCTGATAAACATCAACTAGGCCTGCCAAACTTCCTTGAAACGTAGCCAGGAGCTCGGACTTCAGACTCTGTTTCACTCATTATTATTATATGTTTAGCACAAACAATCGTCATCCTCGTATTTTTGTGGGTTAATCATGCTGGAAATAAAAGCAAGAAAGCAAAGCAGTGAGGATTCAAAAACATGGATGGTTGTGTGCTTTATGTTTGATAGCTAAGATTTTTTTCAGAAAACATATCTAAAACTACTATTCTCTCCCTCCACCCTTTGTGATATTAGTGGGAAGATGCCAGTTGCAGGATTTGGAGCGGGAAGCTGGATTAAAATGGCTTTGGTTGCCTTGGTGTGTGACATATGCCAGGAGGCAGATTTGTGTGAATGCAGTTAATTCTCTTGAATTTCTCTGTGACTTCGGATGCCACTAATCATGGTATCTCCTGATACGTAGAGAATCCCAAACACAAGGACTTTCCCATGGTTTTTTTTTCCCACAGGTTTTTCCTGTGATCGCTAGGTATCATTTCTGTCAAGGTATTGAAATTTAATAGCTGACCCGCTGTTGTAAGGCTGAATGCAATAAGGATGAATCAGCATGGTTATTGCTGCTTTAAGACTGAGGATGGGTCCCACAGAGTTTTACCACTTTAAGAAGCTGTCTAAATATATACATGAGGCCATGAGAGGGCGTATGTCTCTCTCCTTGTGTTCCATCTCCATTGTGGTTCTCTGTGCAGAGTAATGAAGACTGACTGCTTGCCTGGTATATTTCTACCATGTATATAACTGTCTGTATATAAACCATTGTTAAAACACAAAACCTCTGTATGCTGTGCTTTGCTCCTGGGTTGTCTCACAATAGTAGTCACGCTGCAAACACTCTGACAATTTCAGTTGCCTGGGGCTGGGATATCCTCAGAAGGTACTTTCCTACTCCTATACAGGTAGTCCTTGACTTACGACCACAACTGAGTTCAAAATTTCTGTTGCTAAGCAAGACAATTGTTAAGTGAATTTTGCACCATTTTACAATCTTTCTTGCCACAATTGCTAAGTGAATCACTGCAGCTGTTAAATTAGTAACATGGTTGTTAAGTGAATCTGGCTTCCCCATGGACTTTGCTTGTCAGAAGGTCGCAAAATGGGATCACGTGACCCCAGAACAGTGCAGCCGTAGAAAATACGAAATCAGTTGCCAACCGCCTGAATTTCGATCACAGGACCATGAGGATGCTACAACACTGTAAGTACGAAAAATGGTCTTAAGTCCCTCTTTTCAGGGACGTTGTAATTTTGAAAGGTCATTAAATGAATGGTTGTAAATCAAGGACTATCTGAATGTGATATAGTGGTACATATACTGATATTAAAGTGCTGGAGAGTTTCTTCAAAGCTGATGAGACCTTTGAATGTTAATTACTTCAATAATAGGACAGATGAAGTTAGAAGCCACAGTGGCACAGTGGTTAGAGTGCAGTACTGCAGATACTTCTGCTGCCTGCCGGCTGCCTGCAGTTTGACAGTTCAAATCTCACCAGGCTCAAGGCTGACTCAGCCTTCCATCCTTCCAAGATGGATAAAATGAGGACAGCTTTAAGACTTGTGAACTCCCAGAATTCCTCCTCCAGTCATGTTAGCTCAGGAATTCTGAGAGTTGAAGTTCACAAGTCTTAAACTTGCCAAGTTTGAAGACCTTTGGTCTAAGTGCTATTGGTATTGCTAGATCAACTATCAGGCTCAAAAAACCAAGAAAGGTACATCCTCCGCCCCTCCCTCCCTCTCTCTTTATATTATACCACTGTATTACATCACTGTTAATTGAAGTAATTGAAGATTTCAAAACATATTCTGCCATGAACTGAACACTGATAAGTATAACTTAATCATGTTCCTGTTTATTTTATGGAGATGGGCGTGGTGGTTGCTGATGGCCTTGATCCCTTGGGAAAACTGGAGCAAAAACATCTAATTCATTGATCACAACACTGGAAACTGGAAATCAGTTTCCCTGATCGCTACGCAGGTGACTGATAGGACTGACAGAAGCTTTCAGTACTGCTGGTTTGTGTGTGTTTGGCCATTCAGTCCAATCTGTGTTTGCTTAGGAACGAGGAAACAATTAAGGTGCTCTCCATGAAGTTTGTTGCAAAGTAACCATGCATAAAAACACAGCCTGGACTTTAATACGGAAATATCTCTTGGCTGTTGCAGAAACTAGTGCCTCCAAGTCAAGGGACCAGTTTCAGAAAGCTATATACTGCTTCCCTATGATTAAACTTCCACATCAACAAGAACCTCAGAAGGCGATGGCAATATTCGGAAAGACCCTCTGCATTAAAGAAAACAGATTTGAGCCCATGAAAGGCAACATGGGCATAAATCTGACAAATAACAGACTAATAGAATAACAGAGTTGGAAGGTCCTTCTACTCTCAACTCCCTGCTCAAGCAGGCGAGCCTACACGATTTCATATAAATGGTTGTCCAGTCTCTTCTTAAGAACCTCCAGTGTCGGAGCACCCACAACTTTTGAAGGCTGTTCCACTGATGAATTGTTCTCAGGAAACTTCTCCTTCATTCTAGGTTGGTTTTTGATTAGTTTCCATCCATTGCTTCTTGCCCTCAAGTGTTTTGGAGAATAAGTCAATCCAGTGGTGGGGTTCAATTTTTTTTTACTACTGGTTCTGTGGGTGTGGCTTGGTGGGTGTGGCAGGGGAAGGATACTGTAAAATCTCCAGTCAGAGAAGATATTTGCTGGTTCTCCGAACTACTCAAAATTTCCGCTACTGGTTCTCCAGAACTGGTCAGAACCTGCCGACTACCACCTCTGATACACGTGCTACAAGCAGTATTTAAACAAACAGCAATTACAGCAGGAAAGAAACTCAGGGGACCAACAAACAAACACTCCAGCAGGGCCTCCTCTTATTACGCAGGCTCTTAAAGGGATAACAGCCAAAGACCTTCTGATTCATTCCCATCATTGCATCAGCTGGTCAGCTCTTAAACTATCACCTTGACAGGGGGAACGAGGTTCCAGAGAGAGGGAACAATCCAGTGGTAGGATTCAAAATTGTTACGATCGGTTCTGTGCGCGTGGCTTGGTGGGCGTGGCAGGGGAAGGATACTGTAAAATCTCCAGTCACAGGTGGTATTTGCTGGTTCTCCGAACTACTCCAAATTTCCACTACAGGTTCTCCAGAACTGGTCAGAACCTGCTGAATTCCACCTCTGAATGCCCTCTTCTCTTTGACCAACTCCAGAAGACTGCTATCATATCATCCCTAGTCCTCCTCTTTTTTGGTTAAACATACCCAGTTCTCTCAACTGCTCATTGTACGCCTCTAAGACCTTTATCAACTTCATTGTTCTCCTCTGCACTCTTTCTAGAGCAGGGGTGTGAAACTCAAGGCCTGGGGCCTGGATCGTGCCCACAAAGTGCTTAGATCTGGCCCACAGGGCTACCCTGGAAATAGTGAAGGACCGGCCCACAGTGCCTGTGCCGGTGAAAACAGAGCTTGGGAGGGCCCTCCGAAGCTACATATTCAACTGGCAGAGAGTTGCAGGAGGCCATCGCAGCCAAAAACGGAGCTTGGGAGCCCGTTTTCGCTGGCTAGAGTGTTTGGGGCGTCCCAGGCACCATGAGTGACATCGTGCTGACCAGGCCCATCCTGCCATGCCCACCCTGGCCCCCTGAGGTCAAACACAACCCTGATGCGGCCTTCAATGAAATCGAATTTGACATCCCTGTTCTAGAGCCTCAACAATGTTTGTATCGTGGTGACCAAAACTGGGTGCAGTGTGGTTTCACGGGTGCAGTGTAAAAGTGGTACCAGTACTAACAGTTCACGTGATTTTGATCCTATCCCTCTGGGTGAGGCAGCAACTTAGGAATGCATTGGCCTGATGCTGAAATCTATCATCAACTAATGGAGTTAATTTTCCCCATTACACATTATAATTGGACTCAAGACAAAGAGCACAAAGTCCAAAAGCTCTTTCCAAGTAGAAACAAAATAAATTGTGTTCCTTTTAAAAAAACTTTAATCAAAGCAGTCAATTCATCCATCTCGGCTAACTCCATCAACAATGAAACCTTGATTTGGGGTTTTGTTGATTACATAGGCTTGCTGTTGTAGAAATGGCTGGTATCTATTATTATATAAAAGTAAAAAAGTTGAAGTTTTATGTTACTACTTTACTCTACTGCACCAAAGTCAAACTTTTCTTTTTCCTCTCTATCCTACACTCCCCTCCCTCCACTTCCTTCCCTTATTTTCATTTTTCATTGTATTTCTGTATTCTACTTGTTGACAAATAAATAATTTAATTTAATTAAGTTAATAATTTAACATTTAATACAACACAATTTTTGATTAAAATGGTCTGACTGAAATCGACATATGCAGGCTTGATTGGGGTAGATTGCAGGGGTGATAGAAAATATAATTTTATGTCATTTTATTCTATTTTACACATTTATGTATTAAATTATTTGTATTTTATCCTATAGCTATCGTATTTTATCCTACTCTCATTTTAAATTGTTTAGAATTTTATTGGTAATATGTGTTTGAATCTGTATGTTGATATGGCCTATAGGCTAATCAATCAATCAATATAAATATATAATAAAATATTGAAAGCAGAAAAAAAAAGGACTTGAGCAAAGAGGCAAAAAGGGAAAGATTTGACAGTAAGAAGGCAAAACAAGTTTGCAGTTGTGTTTACTATACCTGCAGCAGGACTGTCCCTCCAGGAATTGTGAGCTGTAAACAATACTTTGGAGCGTTTTCCCAAGAGAGCAACTGAATATCTTCAATTGAACTGTAGGAAATGGAGCTTTCCATGTACCCAGTTGGCTGCAAGAGAAAAAAAAAAACAAGGAAAAAAAATGTGATTCAACGTCACATTTTTAAACGTACCTAACAAGAGTTCCTAATAATGTTTATTCGGTCAAAATTTAAAAATACACAACCCAAAGGTAAAATCCAAGGGGTAAGATAAAATACTAAGATAAAAAGAGTTTCTATCATAACATGCTGTAACTTACGCTAATATGATGGTATGCTAATAAATGTTGTAAGTATAAATCTAAACTGTTAGAATCTATAGTGCAAAAATGTAATATCATCCAAAACAAGATAGCTATCGTATCACTAGCTGGAAGCGATGAACAAAATATAAGTGGTTATTTCTGAAACAAAGCTTAACAGTCAGGCTGTTGCCAAGAATTAACCATTTATCAATATCAAAATGTTTAAATTACAATTGAAAATGCTGTGAAAAACAAAATTATAATTGAGGAACGACAAGGAGCGGAGCAGTGTTTACATTTTGGCATAAAGGTTACATCATCCATGTGTACGATGCATAATAAATATACCAATTTTTGCACCAAGGCATCTTAAAAGTTTGCACTAAGAAAGAAAGATTTACACAGCTGCAAATTTTATGAGAATGAAACAGTTATGAAAATATAAACAGACACATAGTGTGCACTTGGGCGTGCAAGAGAGACAGACAAGAGAGAAGTACTTTAGCACCCCAATGCCTGTATGGTGGCCCACTATCAGCCACTCAACTGACCAGAACCTGGCCACAGAGGTGGAGGGCGGGGAAGTGTGTGTGTGTGTACACGTACATCCCCTCTTGTGCGAGCAATGGGCAAACACGTGCACATCTTGTTTGCACGACCAGGCCCATGTGCTCACCACTTGCACAATGGAGTGGTGTGTGTACACACCCACCACTCACACAAGAATTATCCCCTCTCCCTGCCCCAACAGTCCGCAAAGACAGAAAAGTTGGGGAACTCTCCTTCAGCACAGTGGTTGCCAACCAGTGGGCCGGGGACCACTAGTGTTCCATGAGACAATTTTGGTGGTCTGCAGAGAAATGTCACCCTCAAAGCAATGAATCCAGGCTGCACGGGAATCCAAGGCTTGCGTCACTTGCATTGTGAACAACATGAGATAGTGAGGGGCGGGGGGAAAGGGCGGAAGGGGGGGAACTTGCCCCACTCACCCCACGTGCCAGACCTGGCCACGGGGCTGCTTCTTTTCGCTTCTTTCTTCTTCTGCTTCTGGCTGCACGCAAAGAAAGCAGCCAAAGTCTTTCTTTCTCTCCCCCAAACTCCATCAGAAATGAGTCTTTGGGACCCTGCAAGGCCTCCTGCTCCAAGAGGCTCGCAAAGACTCCTTTCTGGCGGAGTTTGGGGGAGAGAAAGAAAGACTTCTGCAGCTTCTGCTGCTTTCCTTGCATGAAGCCAAAAGTCTCTCTCCCTCCCTCCCCCTGAGAACGGAGCTGGAGACAGTGTCCTGCGATCCCAAATAAAGAATGGTCGATCGGTAAGAAAGCGGGGTAGGGAAATTTTCCTGCAGACTTTTGGGGGGATTTTCCCAGGGTCTCTGGTCTGCAGGATTTAAAATTATGAGTTTGGTGGTCCCTGAGGTCCAAAAGATTGGCGACCCCTGATCTAGCACATGTACACAAACACAAAGGAAGGCCAGTAAATAGCTTGTAGACAATATAATTGGAATTCTAATACAAACTCCGCTCTGCAACCTAAGATTTCTGCATGCACTGCTTGCAGTCCTTCATAAGAACTAGTATCTTAGGGAGAGAAAATTATCAGGGATGTGATTTCTTGCATGTAAAATATGACAGTCTGTTCCTGGGAGAGCTAAGGATGAACTGGATAAACCAACCGGATAAATGTCACAAGAGAGAATCTAAAATTTTCCTGGGGAAAAATTTCCTGGATTACCTTTTCTTCAAAACTATCCACTTGCTGGACATTAGCGTAAAAACAACAAACCAAAAATGATGATTCTAATGTTAGTTTCCAACAACCAATCAAAGAAAGTGATTTAAAATTGGGGGAAAAAGACTAGGAAGAGATTACGTGGTGAATCTAAAATTTATCTGAAGTTTGTTTCACCCAGTCAGCTCAGGGAAGCAACTAGAGTGGGAAGCTACCTCCATTTAATAGAGGTCAATTACAGACAGAAACTTTGTAAATATCCTGGAAATCAAAAGGACAATTCTGGAATCTATTCATCCTTTCCATTCCAGTATTTCAGAGCAGACGCCTATAAAATTCACATTTTACATCTTGCATTTAAGTAGTGTCTATTTATTGTTATAGGACGTTCTTCCCTCACTCCCTCTTATTTTGTGTCACATTGTTTGAAGTGGACAGCCTTGCTAAAGTTTATAATGAACAAAGAAATAAACAATTAAAGATGTCACTGTAACCTCTCAATTCCCAAACTATGACTGGAAAGTTGTCAACATTCCTGCAAGCATCACAGCGTAGTCTAAATGCAGCTTTTGTGCAACATTACATTGTTACTTCCCCCCCCCCCCAAAAGAAAAAGGAGTTGTTGGATTTTTTGGTTTGGGATCTCTGTGTGTTCTTTGGCATTCAACTAATTGCTTTCTGGTTTGCTAAGGACTTTGATTGTGGGTTAAAGCTTGTTGTCTCGTACTTTTCTCATGGAAGTGGAGAAAGAACCTTCTTTTACCTTCAAACAAAGAGCCAAGTTATACAGAAAGCTCGTTAACCTTCTGTTTACCCCTTTACCCAAACAATTATTTCACGCTTCTGAATGGAGGTCCCTGGAGCTCCTTCTGACTTCCCTACGTCATCCTGTATCTACTGGAGTGCAATTATCTTCTGCACTCAGGAAATTCGAAACCTGAGATCTCCCACTGAAAGAGTTGTATTAAAAAAAAAAAAAAACATTCCTGCAAGGAAAATATTTTCTTCTGCTCAAGAGATGCAGTCTAAAAAAACGCAGGAAGAAATGAGCAAGGGGGGAGGGGAAGAAGGAGGGAGTTGTGGACACGGGGGGGGGGGGGCAAATTTTCCATTCTGTAATGCGTGTCATGCTAACTGTATTCTTTAAAATTAAACAGACAAACGTCTGAGTGACCTGGTCTTGGGGAGACGAGCTGATCCCACCAGGAGTGTGTGTAGTTCAACTTCATTTCCGTGGGGTATATTAAATAGTTTGCCATTTCTTTAAAGGTTCAGGAAAATTAAGAACCTCTGCACAAGGACCTCTCATCCAGCCCTCTTTAAGAGTAAGCAGAAAAGTCCTAATGGTAAGAGCTGGGAGGCTGAGGAAGGAGGAGGAGGAGGTGGGAGAGAGGAGGAGGAAGAACAGGAGAACAGGAGGAGGAGGAGGAGGAAGAAGAAGAAAAGAGGAGGAGGAGGCTGAGGAAGGAGGAGGAGGAGGTGGGAGAGAGGAGGAGGAAGAACAGGAGAACAGGAGGAGGAGGAGGAGGAGGAGGAGGAAGAAGAAGAAAGGAGGAAGAGGAGGAAGAGAAAGAGGAGGAAGAAGAGGAAAAGAGGAGGAGGAGGAGGAGGAGGAGGAGGAGGAGGAGGAGGAGGAGGAGGAGGAGGAGGAGGAGGAGGAGGAAAGAAAAGGCAGTGATCATCTTCGGGGGCCCTGAAAAAGAAACTTATCAGTCTCTTAACTAATACATGTTGCTCACTGCGAAAACTCATTGGAACAGAGACCTTCTGTGAAGAAGCAAAAGGCCTTTAAAAAAAGCAACCGATCTGTGCAAGAATTCCACAGGAGGGAAGAGAAGCATAGATAGAAGACAGCAGCACCAACTGTTCCATAGTTTGCTACAGGAATGGACCAGAGAGTTCATTCTTTCAGGCTAAGGAGGATTCTTTGGAGTTCCCCGTCCTCCTGACAAGCTTAGCCACATGGCTCGTGCATTCCCGAGTCCGAGCACAGAAGGGTGGAATTGGTTTGCAAGGCCAGGAAATGGTTCATAATGGAACCAAAACAATCCTGCTGCCGGAATCAGCGTTTCCTTTTGATTCAACAAGCAAGTTTGATTCTCCTGCCATGGCACAATGCCCCTTAGTGTACCACCTTGGGGCCTTATTTTGTTGAACTTTATAACTTTACTTAAAGTGTGACCTTAAAGGCACTTTCAAGCATCCAGATGGGCTGTTCTCTTCCCACTTTTCCAATGGGAATACTATAGAAAAGGGTAATTTTGGGGGACGCACAAGGCGAAAGAGCAAAAAAAAAAAAAAAAACTTTTTGCAAGTACAGTTACGGTACTTTTTTGTCTTATCTGCTGAACTCAGTTTAGTTAAACCAGGAGTCCCCAAACTTGTGCAACTTTTAGACTTGTGGACTTTAACTCCCAGAATTCTCCAGCCAGCTAGGAGTTGAAGTCCACAAGTCTTAAAGTTGCCACGTTTGGGGACCTCTGAGTTACACTATAAACTCAAGACAGACATTGTTTCTTCTGGCCTGCAGTTGCCCTGTTAGACTCTTGAGAGAGACTGTTAGCTCATCCTTAAAAACAAACCAATTCACAGAGAAGAACCTGAACCCAGGACCTTCTCTAGGCAAAACAACTGAGCTGTGGGGTTCTTCCTGTTAATAAGCTTAATATTTTCCAGAGATTGTTTGGCTAGATTGCTTTGCATTGTGTTTTCTAAAGAAAAGCCAGCATTATTATTATTTTTCATTTTCAGAGAAAGATTTATAAATTGCTGACATATAAATCTTCACTGCTTGGAGGTCATAGGCTGACTCTGGCTGCATGACAACTACAATGCCAAAAATACTATTAATCATTGCCTGGGGAAAAAAAATAAGGGCCAACTGGAAAACAGGGTTTCTCTCAATACTTTTTGGGACTGTTGTTTCATCCTACCTCACAATTCAATCGACTCCCTAGGAATATTTAAGATGGTTTGCAATAGCGGCGAATATTTGTCGTCAGGTATTGGATGAGGATGAAAGTTTGTTCTCCAAGCTTGTGGGTTGGTTTCCGAATGTTTCCTTAGCAAGCTAGGTAACATTTTCAGCGAAGTTTAGGGGACTCCACTGAAGGTATTACCTAGTCTAGTTGGTTACCTAGAAACCAACCCACAAGCTCGGAGAATGAATCTTCACCCTCCTCACTAAGATGACTTGGGTTCTGGGAATTGCTGTCCCAGGAAACAAGTGCGGGAAAATGGATTTAAGATAAAGAAACCGTCTAGAATATCTATGATGAAAGAACTTCTCCTTGGCTGGTTCTACTTTCTTCATCTGGATGAGTGTCCCAAGGTGCTTTTCCAAAAGGCAACTGAACTTTCTTGTCCAAACACATCAGTGTTGTGAACAGGAACATTAAGTTCACACAGGAAGATATTAGGAAAATAGTTTAGCTTTCCTGAACTGTGCAGTACACTTTAAGGAAGACAGAAGCCAAATCACTGAAACAAGGAAGTTCAGTTGCCTTTTGGAAAAGCACCTTTGGGACAACTATGATCTGGATGATTGAGAATCTCTGGAGACATCTGGATCAGCACGTGCTCTCCAACCTTAGCCAACAACCTACGTTTTTAATTTTTTTTTTAACCATCTCTTTTGTTTGGAGAAGTGTTACCATAACTCTCAACATATCTTTTTTAAGCTCTTCTTTCCAAAGGAATTTCTTTTGGTCACAGCACAAGTTGTCTTTTGGTAGCTGAATCAATTCAACACGAGCAGTTGACAAGTAACCAGATGATTGCCCAACCAGACAGTTCGCCCGTTCCATCTTCAGCTGGGACTAAGGAGAGGTTGTCTCAGAACAAATGAGTTGAGATCTGTTTCCCAACCCAGTGCCATCAAAACGTTTCATTCTACAACTCCTCTCTTGGGATTACCATCCTGCCGCAGGTTGGGGCTGAATTTCACCAAGGAAGACCCTTTTGAAAGCTTGAAGTCCATGGGTTTCCCGCGTTTGCATTTCTCAGGAATCAATCCCAATTCCTGAACGCATAAATCCATGCCTTTAGGACCACATCCAGCTCCCTAACCTGCTTTCCATCTCTCTTGCAACTGCCCCCAATTGCAGCATGTGTTGAAATGAAAAAAAGTAATACAGTTCAAGGTAAGAGTCAAACATGGTCACATAAGCCTGAAATAAGTCTACCTCCTACTATCTTCCAGCTCGCAGAACCTATAGGGTCTTCTGCTTGAGCAAGGAGTTCGTGTTATGGCCCGCCAGTGGTCAGCGGAGCTGGCGGTAGATTCAGAAAGTGAGGAGGTTGGGGAGGAACACAGGCCAGTCCTGGAGTCTGGGGAAGGCTTGGATGAGTGCTGTGCATCGGAGGCAGAGATGGGGTCATGGTCGTCTGACAGTTATCAGCTGCCTTCAGAGTCGGAGATCAGTGGGGTAGAAGAACAGCTGGAGCCTGTTCCCAGTGTGCACAGGCACAGAGCTGTCAGGAGAAGGGAACAGTTAAGGAACAAGGGTCGACTTGGGAGTAAAGGCACAGGTGAATGCCCCCCCCCAATAGGGAATAAAGAGAAGTGAAAGGGGAGGGGTGTTTGCAGGAGACAATTAGTTCAATTCATTAGGGTGAAGATCTGTTCCTGACTTCTTGCCAAGTAATTGCTGCTACAGCATGGCATTTGGAAGATATCAGCCTGGCAACTCTCTCAGCCTGATAAAAGTCTGTAGTTGTGCAATCTCTCGAAAGATTGTTTGATGGGAGTTTGCTGGAGAGGAATTCATTTTGCTTAAATAAAAGGTGTTTTGTCAGGACGAGGAGTCGGCTTCGTGATTTTGGGAAGCCTAGGTCACAACAGTTGGACTAGAAGAGATCTTGATCTCTTCCAATTCTGTTATTCTGTTATCTCCGATAATCTCACCTGCAGCTTCCCTCTGCCCAAGTCTATCTTTCCACTGGTTTTATTTATTCATGTTTCATGACCACTTATTTGAATGTTAGTGAACCTAGTTCTGTTTCTTCAACCATGTAAAGGAGTGTTGCAAAATACAGAACATATACCCAACTCAAGAGGCCAAAGAAACTATATTTGGTCAAGGAAAACTGTCATGAAGCTCCTGAGCTGGATCATTTCAGAAAGAGAGATGAAGACTTGGATTTCAACCCGAATACGCCAAAAGATGAGCTGTTTTTCATTAAAATATATTGCCTTCAGCAAAGGATGAGAAGGAGAGCCAGATGGTCAGAAGTGAAGGAAACAAGAGGATGGATGCCACATACTTGAGATCTTCAAAAGGGCTGGCAAAATAACTTGTGCTCTGTTCCGATGTTACTGAGATTTCTGTTGTTGTCATGCATGCAAATTCCTGAAAGTGTGAAAGGCTTTGATTCTTCAGATGTTTCTGTGTAGCATCAGTGCTGACTGACAAACCCAAGTGTCATGACAGCTTTCACAGAATTACCAAAGGCTGGGAAGGGACATCAGAAACCATTTAGTCTAACCCACTGCAGAAACATGCCGATGGCTTTCTAACTTCGATCTGAACACCTTCCGCTCTATCATCTTCCATGTTGTTGATGATATGTTGTTGCTGTTGTTCAGCTGCTAAGTCATGTCCAACTCTTTGTAACCTCCATACCATGCCAGGCCCCTGTCCTCCACTATCTCCTGGAGTTTATCCAAATTCATTTTCCTTGGGTTGATGACACAATCTAACCATCTCTTCCTTTGCTGCCCCCTTCTTCCTTTGACTTCCATCTTTCTCAACATTTGGGTCTCTTCCAAGGAGTCCCCTCTTCTCATTTGGTGGCCAAAATATTTGTGTTCTGAACCAGCTCCCCAAACAAGACAAATGCTCTGATGTGAACTCAAAAAATTCCTTTATTAGGAATGCCAGCAGCTCCAGCAAAAAGTTTCTCTCGCAGCTAACAAGTCCAGCCGGCCAGCAGGTAAATAGTTGTCTGCCACATCTATTCATCTCCATCCCCTGCCTTTTAACCCCAGAGCTAAGGTGGGGCCTTGTTAGCAGTGGTGGCTCTTCCTTCCCCAGGATCAGCGTACGGCTTTCCACTGCTCTCTCCTCTCCTCTGCCTTCTGAGGATCTGTGCGTCAGGCACTGGACCCAGTTGTTCCTCCTCTTCCTCATCAGCCACCTCCAGACCTGGGGGTTGTTGATTCTTCCTTTGAGGGCTGATGGATGGCCCAGGTTTTACCTCTGCCTCTCTCTCTCTCTCTCTCTGCCAGCTCCACTCCCTTTTCCCCCTTGGAGCTCCCAGGTTGGCCTGATGCTGACCCTGACTCCCACACCTCCTCCTCCTCCTCCTCTGATTCAGTTGCTGGAGGGGCCGGAGATGACAGGCCACACAACACTTTGACGTTCAGCTTCAGGATCTCTTTTCCAAAGAACAGCCAGGGTTGATTTCTTTCAGGACTGACTGATTGATCACCTTGCAGTCCAAGGGACTCTCAACAAGACCCTTCAACATGTAATGGGAAGTCACAGAAGATGGTGTGTTGGAGAAGGGTCTTCTTCAACACATCATCTTTGTTCAGGGTATTGCAGCGTAAATTCAGTGCCAGAAAAGTAAACACAGATGGCTGAGGCTTTGTTTAACTTCTTTTTTGAAAAAAAAAACAACAAATTTTATTAATTTCACAAAAACAATACACAAATAATCCAGGCATAACAATTTGAAAATTCTTTTCTAAAATAATAACAATAACAACAACAACAACAATAATAATAAAAGAAGAAAGCCAATAAAACATACAAAATAATTCCAAATTGTAATATCAATATTTACATTATCTATTTAACTTCACATCTTATCCCGACTTCTCCTTTTCATTCTAGTTATCCAAATTATATTTCTTGCTTATAAAAATTTTATTGCCTTTCATAAACATACAAAACACAGAACATAGAAAAAAAAAAAAAACCTAAAACATCTTTTCTGAAGGCTGCTTGATCCCAGGTTGAAACTCTTCACACAGACACAAATTCAAACATCATATTCACTTTATATATCCTTCCATATCTTATTATCATTTTCAATATCATTCTTTGTCTGTTCTATTTCCAACTATCCATTCATCTTTTTTCTTTTAATATACTTCTCCTATACACTGATTGGAGTGACGCTTTTAACTCATTGTCCTAACTTAAAATTACTTCATATAACACTTAATTTTATCTTGGGATTCTGTTTAGTACATTCTAAAATTACACAATAAATTTTATAAAAAAGGTAAAGACCCAACAATAACTAAGTAAAATCCTATATAACCACTATCCATATCATTAAAAAAAAAAACTAATCGTATATATTAATAACTTAAGCATTTTACTCTAAATACACATATAAAGACCCAATCTTATGTACCTTCCAGAATCCCTTTTTTTTTCTCAATTAGATTCACCCATTGTCTCTAAATAAACTTTTTTCCTTTAAATCTTGCTTCCCACCATTAAGGCTTCTCCTCCCCCCCTTTCTTTCTTGCTTATTCTTCTCCTTGCCCTTTTTACCCCTTTGTCTCTCCTCCTCCCTTTTCTTACTCCCTTTCTGTTGTTTTGTAACCTTGCATCCATCTTTCATCTCATTTTTCTCTTTTTTGGTTGTTTTTTCAAACCTTAAAATCCCCTTTTTCTTATCCTCTTTCTCCTCCTCCCCAGAAAAAAACCATTGTTCATCAAAGATGGCTTCTTGTTCCTCTTCTTCTTTGTCCCAGTCATTCTGCTGCGTAGTCAACTTTTCATAAGTGCATAATGCCATTTCTAAAAATTGAAATAAAGTGCCCAAAGTATTTTTCCCTCTTGTTCTTCCTTTTTATATTTTTGATATTCAGTTTTTAATTCATCCACAAGCGATGTCATCATAAAAAGAGAAACTTTTCCCAAAACAAACACCCAAGTATTTTTAATCAAGAATAATTCAAAAAAGATTCCAAAAATTAATGCTTTTTTCCCCCTTCTTCTACTTCTCTTTCTGGGGTTACTGTTTAATCAGAGGTCCAATTACAATATATCTTTCTTTAAAATTCTAGGCAGTCTCCTCCTTTTTCAACTTCTGCTCCAATTTTTTTCCTCTCCCTTCCCACTTACAACAACATTTTTTTTTGAATGATCAGAAATCCATACCTCCAATAAACGTTTTCCAATTTCTTAAATTATTAAGTCCAATGTCCAAAGAGTCTTTTGTCCCTTGGCTTTAACTTTCAAAATAATTCATCTTCAATGCCCAAATAAATTTCAAATCTTCATCTGCTGTTTCTATGGGGTGGGAGAGTATAGGGAAAAAAAAAAAGTTTCCCTTTAACAGCTTTCTCCGCCGCTTGCCGATCTTCTTAGGGATACAATGTATCCTCCAGCAATTCAATCAATTCAGCTCCAGAAAGTTTGAGAGATGTTGATTAGCCCGGCTCAGCCAGCTAACTTTCACTTTTCCTGCTTCCTCCAGCACAATCTTACCCGGTTGCAGGCTTCTTTGTGGCGGCCATTACTGACCGCCGCTCCACCACCTCAGGAAAAAGGGGGTTTTCCGGATGAGGAGGGGGTCTGCGACACCCCCAACCTCCTGTCCGGCTCCCCTCTCTCTTCGGCTGCCTCTACAGGGCAACCATATCCCCTGGATCCATTTGGATCGGGGGCACCTTGGCGGCAAGCACAGCAGGAATCACAGACGATCGCGAATTCCTGCTGCCCCGAAGCTACGCGGAACCGGAAACCCGCTTTGTTTAACTTCTTTATAAACACATAAAATAAATTTTACCAACCAGTTATAGATTTCTCCAACATGGAGCAAACTCAAACAGAAGCAGACATGTTACAGGTTCCGAGAAGAGCTCTAGTTTTCAGCAAGCAAGTAAGTAAGCAAGCAAGCTTCTCTTTCACTTTAGAGGTGAGCACAGAACAGAGATAAATCACGCTCAGATTATCTCTTTAAGTTTCAGTCCTCAACTCAGCTCTCATTGGCTGAGCTTGTTACTAAGCTCTATTCCAGTTCATGAATATACTCTGACAATCTTCTGTGACTTCCTATTATATGTTGATGAAGCCTATTAAAATCTTGATTTTCATAAATATCACTCTGATTGTACGCATGCCAGTTATTTCTTAAAACAATTCTTAATGCCCTGATTGGATAAAAACAGCAAGTGGCTCTCTTTTAAATGTTGTTCTTGGCACAATCAGACAACAGGGGCTTCCTGATAGGATAGAAGAGAGAACAAACTAAGAAAGGATTCCCTCCCGTTCCAAGATGCTATTGGTCATCTCAATTTAGAGATTTGTGTTTCTGGGCAGGGATGAGCAGAATTCCTAACCAACCAATGGACAATTGTTACACATGTTATTTTCTAAGGCAAGAAGAGCTTAAAGAAATTCTTGGAACTCATGAATGAGGCCAAAGCTTTGTTCTCTGGTACTGCTTCTCCTTTTCTGGGGAAGGGAAAGAAAGAGCTTTTCAGATTTTTCACTCATGTTGTACAGTACCAAGAGGTACCAAAATAAACACAGTTGGGACTGGAATCCCATAAAGACAACAATAATCATTTATTCCTTGGTGGTTTCGGGCTAGCTGGATAGCCATCAGCTTAAAACATTTGTGAAATGTGGCACTGTTTTTTTCCCCCATCGGTTTTTGCAAAATCAATCTAGAGATGAGCTGAAACTGAGGGTAAAGGTCAGCCTTCCTCAGGTAGATTAGACAAGAAATAGCAATAGCACTTAGACTTATATACTGCTTTATAGTGTTTTACAGCCCTCTCTGAGCGGTTTACAGAGTCAGCATATTGCCCCCAACAATTTGGGTCCTCCTTCTACCCACCCTCAGAAGGATGGAAGGCTGAGTCAACCTTGAGCCGGTCAGGATCAAACTGCTGGCAGTCAGCAGTGAGTCAGCCTGCAATTCTGCATTCTGACCACTGTGCATCATGGATGGATGGACCGAGGAGGGAAGGGAAGGGAAGGGAAGGGAGGAAGGAAGGGCAATAGCAATAACATTTTGACTTATATAGTAGTTCAGAGTGCTTTTAGAGCCCTCTCGAAGTGGTTTACAGGGTCAGCCTCTTGCCCCCAACAATCTGGGTCCTCATTTTACCCACCTCAGAAGGATAGAAGGCTGAGTCAACCTTGAGCCAGTGAGAATCGAACTCCTGGCAGCCTGCAATACTGCATTCTAACTCTGCAAGTCATGGATGGATGGATGAACGGATGGATGGAAGGAAGGAAGGGCAATAGCAATAGCACTTAGACTTATATACCGCTTCACGGTGCTTTACAGCCTTGTCTAAGCAGTTTACAGAGTCAGCCTCTTGCCCCTAACAATCTGGGTCCTCATTTTACCCACCTCGGAAGGATGGAAGGCTGAGTCAACCTTGAGCCTGGTGAGATTCGATCTGCCATATTGCAGGCAGCCGGCAGGCAGCAGAAGGAGCCTGCAGTACTGTACTCTAACCACTCTAACCACTGAGGCTCTTAGACGAAATGAGAAAGCTGTCAAATATTGTAAAGCTACAATGGCAGAATCTTGCAAGTACTTTTCACAGCCTAATAAGTTAGGGAGGATCCTTTCTGAGTTTTTTTCTCTGCCTGTCATGCAGCTGTGGGCTCCCCTCCTTATCTGACTGTTCCCTAGGCCCAAGTTCAATCCCACATACCATGACTGTGGGCAGCTATTGCCATGTTCTAGAAATGGTGCTCACTTTCAGTGGAACAGCTTGTCCAGCCAGCTACAAAAATGACTTCTGAGCTCTCCATACAGCAGAAGAGAAGATGAACCTCACGAGTTTGCTAACACATTGCCATTGACTCAACTGATGATGTGCCCTTGAGTCATTCTTGACTCTTAGCAACCACATAGATTTTCTGGATGACGATCTCTCCCTAACCTGGTCTTTCATTGTATCCTCTTCATCACTGTAACTAAGTCTTGCTTGCCCTCTTCTCTTTCTTTCTACCTTTTGCAACATTATAGTTATCTCCAGACAGCCAAGTTTTGACATAATATATTCAAAACATGGTAATTTGAGCCTGGTCTTTTGTGCTTGATGTGGGAACTATGATTTAATCCATGATCTATTTGTTTGTTTCCTTGACTGTCCACGGCATTCTCAATAAAGTGTGGCACTTTATTGATCCCTGTTCTAATATGTGCTTACTGCGCAGCAGAGAAACGACATCCGATGACAATGGATCGAGTGTCCCTTTTAAGGTACAAGATAAGGGGATCTTCCTGCGACAGTATAAAAACACAGCAAAAATCCCTTGGGAGGTACAATGCAGAATTGCAGGGTGACTCTGCCCACTGCCAGCAGTTCGATTATGACCAGCTCAACGTTGACTCAGCATTCCATCCTTCCAAGATCAGTGAAATGAGGACCCAGATTGTTGGGAGCAATATGCCGACATTGCAAACCATTTAGAAAGGGCTGTGAAGCACCGTGAAGCGGTATACAAATATTAAGTGCTGTTGCTATTGCTACAGTTTACCATGTCAAGCTACTCCAGCAAAGAATCCGTATCAAGATGAATTCATTCTTAAGGCAATCCAAAGTTCAGTAACTTACTACCAAGTATGGTTTTAATGACTTACAGAACTATAAGTCATAATTCACTGCTTACTCTCTGGTTCACAGCCTGGAAACCATTTTTCTTCCTGACATTCACATTTAGATGCAATTAAATCTTGACTTAGCACCCTATGGAAACCCACCAGTCACAGTTCAGCCTGATGAAATAGCTATGAGGACAGAATGAGGAAGGGGAAACCATTGTAATACCATTAATTAAATATGTGTCCCCACCCAACTTTCAATGATTCTGAGCAACTTACAATAATAATAAAAAATTACAATAAAACATATAAAACAATGATGTGGACCACCTAAAGTAATGCAAAGAAAAGAAAAAGTAACATATTGGGCTGATGTTGTTGAATCTTTTTTCTTTCAGCATTCTCCTAAAGCATTTTTAACATTCTCCTAAATGCAAAAGAAGGAATTATAAACTCAAAAGAAAGGAATTTATTTTTGAGAAGAAGCTATAAGTAAGCCTGTTCTTAAGAATATAAACTTCCAGTTAACTTTCACATTACCATCACTTGGCTTCCTGTCCAGTACAGTCAAGATGCATTTGAGTCCCACAATAAGCGTTGGCTTTTCTGGTAACTAGGATGAAACTCAAGACAAATATTTTCTACTGAATTTCGGGTTAAAAATTCAGTCAGTCATTCAGCTTGTCTATTCTTTCACTCACATCCACACACATATATGAGACTTCGCAAGGCAAATTTAATCCTTTCAACCCCCTGCCCCCTAATTATACTGTGGTTAGGAATTAATCAGTAAAAAGAAAATCCTGATTTTTAAAAAGCCACTTTCTGTCCTGTTTTATACATTATAATTAGTCATCAAGATCAAAGCATAGCTGGAGATCAGCCAGAGTCCATAAGATATCCTCAGGAAGAAGAAGCTTGCTGGTTTAACATATCTTCCAATGCTTGAAGGGCTGTCACCCTTCAAGCATTGGAAGATATTCTCCAAAGCACCTGAGGGAAGGACAAGAAGTAACAGATGGGAAAACTATCAAGGAAAGATCCAATCTAGAATGAAAGAGAAATTTCCTGAGAATAAGAACAATTAATCAGGGGGAAGGCCTTGCCTTGCGGGTGCCACATCACAGAAAGTTTTTAAAACAAAGACTGGACAGCCATTTGTGCATAATGGTATGTGGTCTTCTGCTCAAACAGCAAGTTAGACTAAAAGATCTCCAAAAAGATCTCCAAAGATCAGACTAAAAGGTCTCTTATTCCGTTAAGCAATTTGACGAGCCCATGCTTCTTAAAATCCATAGCAATCATTATCAGCATCCCAGGCAAATCCTAATGACAAGATGCCAACATAATGGAACTGATTAGCTTTAAGTACAGGTAGATTTATGACCACAATGGGGACTAGAATTTCTATGAGCCACAGTGGCGGATTGGTTAGAATGTAAGTAGTACTGCAGGCTACTTCTGCTGATTGCCGGCTGCCTGCAATTTGGCAGATCGAATCCCACCAGGCTCCAGGTTGACTCAGCTTTCCATCCTTCTGAGGTCAGTAAAATGAGGAGCCAGATTGGTGGGGGCAAGAGGCTGACTCCGTAAAACCGCTTAGAGAAGGTTGTAAAAGCACTGTGAAGCGGTATACAAGTCTAAATGCTGGAATTTCAATGGCTAAGCAAGGTGGTGGTGTAAGTGAGTAGCAGCCCATTTTACAATCTTTTTATTTATTTATTTTTTGCAATGGACAATATGAGAAACCTGGCAGCTGTTAGGTGAATCCGCCATTGACTTTACTTGTCGGGAGTTATCTCGGAAGTTCGCAAATGATGATCCTGGGATATTGCAGCCATCATAAATATATGATGCTTGTCAATTGCTCAAACTTTGATCACGTGGACATGGGGATTTTTTTTTCCAGTGCTTTTGCCATTTTAAATGGTCACTAAATGAAGGGTTATAAGTTGAGGACCGGATGTCAATTGTTACCTTGTAAACTGTCTGCTTCTCTCATTTCCTCCTCTGTCAACAGATTGGATAACCTAGATTTATATTATTTAATAGCACAGTGATTAGAGTGCAGTACTGCAAGCCACTTCTGCTGACTGCCAGCTGCCTGCAATTTGGCAGTTTGAATCTCACCAGGCTCAAGGTTGACTCAGCCTTCCATCCTTTCCAGGGTGGGTAAAATGAGGACCTGGATTGTTGGGGGCAAGAGGCTGACTCTCTAAACCGCTTAGAGAGGGCTGTAAAAGCACTGTGAAACAGTATATAAGTCAAAGTGCTATGGCTATTAATATAGTTCCTGAGTCCAGCCATTGGTGTCAATCTAACCCCTTCCAATCTGGAGCCTGTGACATTTGCATTCTTGCCCCATGTCTCATCCAACCTGTATGTGATTTTCATCCTACTCCCAAGAACTGTCCTTGCAAATGTTTGTGTAGTAACACCTTTCCGAATCTTCACTTCAAGAGCCGTGCAGATCAGCTTTACTTGAACGATAAAGATGTAAATAACTTCACTTGTCATCACTTCTCTAATTACCTAGACATTCTTCAGATCACTGCAACCTCATGAAACCAAAGCAAGTCAGTGCAGTCATCCTTTTGTTTGATCGTGTTTGTTTTGACATACAAATTGAATGCGAAGTGGAAGAATATTAAAAGTCAACAGATTCTTCCATATTTCAGATGAGAAGAGAAAAAAATCGGCTGATTTCGCACCAGAGAAATGAAAAGACTTGTTATTCAATTTTGCCTCAGCCCCACCAGCTCACAAATGTCCTGGCCTAATCTCCATATCAGTCCACTGAAATTCCCACTGACTCTCCAAAGCAAACTCTATAGTGTTGCACATTATCCCGCATACTTGACATTCAGCCAGCCCGAGAGTAAATCTGATCTAGGAGAAGAGTATTATGTTCCACCAAGGGCATCGATGTAATAAAGCGAAATCTGGAAACTTGCAAGCTCTGGGCACCACTGTGCAATCCTGCAAAATGACCCAAGTTTAAAAATTTAAAAATGGCCAAAATCCCATCATGAGAATTGAGTGACATCATCTTGAAAATTCTTGGAATATTATAATACGGAGAAATTCTTGGGTGGCCTCTTTTCCCAAATTAGTTTTAAGTGGGTTTGGGAACCAATTCACCAGCATGCTGATCGGTCACATGAGTTGGACAACCAGGCTTACTGTCACTAATGAACTCTGATGGTCCTCAAGTAATTCTATGTTCCCTCTGTAAGAGAAGAGCAGGCAGAACCTGGGGTGGAGTCAAGCGAGCACTTAGTCTAGAGTCATTACGTTCCTACAAATGGTCTAAATCCAACCTCTCTTGAATTCCATTGATTCTTTATCTAGTTGACCACTAGTTGACTAAATTCTTGTATATAGGCATGAGCAATAAATCATCTTAACTGGAACTTGTGTGTGGTTCTGATGCTTGGCACCCTCCTCCATAAAAAAAAGCCCTTTCATTATTTTGATATCAATTGTACTGATCTTCCTAACACCTTATAATCCAATTTCTAATTCTGAGACTTTCCTGACCTGTTGAAACACCAGAATTCTCAGGGGTTGACCACATAGGTTGGGTGTTTTATGTACGGTAGAGTAGACACACTTGGGAAACATAGGCTGGATTTACAAATATACACACAGCTTTACTCTGTCCCTACATGCTCACTACTCAACGAAAGCACTGCAATCTACCTTACTCTTGATCAGCCTGCACATCCCACAAATGGTCACAGTCCCCAACCATCATAGGCAATGCCAAGAATTATTATTAAGGCCAAGTTAAAGCTGACACATCTGGAAGGAATCCAAGCTGGACAGAGCTAATCCACTTTCTTGGACAGGCCTATGGTTTGCAACTTATATTCACTGCTCTCCTCCCTTTTCTGGGGGCCAAATTTAGTCCATTGACAAGTGGGTCTCAAAGA
Source organism: Hydrophis major (assembly GCA_033807585.1). NCBI lineage: Eukaryota > Metazoa > Chordata > Lepidosauria > Squamata > Elapidae > Hydrophis > Hydrophis major. The sequence continues at coordinate 8,510,741 of CM066338.1, forward strand.
CTTCGTATTTTGCCTCATTTGCTCTTGTTTCTCTTTCCCGGACTCTAACTTTACCTCATAGTTCCTTGAGGCATGTATGTGTAAGCGACAGAAATCAATCACCATTATCTTTTAGATCTCTTGGTCACAACAATATTAAAAAGAAAAAAGGCGGGGAAAGGGCACTCTTGCTTATCTCTCAAACTGACACCATTCTGTTTCCCTCAGAGCAAATTAAAAAACGGTAGCATTCTGTGCCATTACACCAAAACAGAAAATAACTGGACAGCTGATCCCAGAAGAGAACTTAAAAATAAATGACCCCATTCAAACACTGATACGATCACTTATGGCCGGCTTCACAAATCTCCCCCCCCTTCACACAAACCCAGGCACACACATAGGCCTTCTGTATTATTTTTGCTATTTTCCTTCCCAGAATTTGATTTATGTGCTTATTTCTTTCATTGATAACATTTCTACACCTCCCATCTCACCTAAGTGGATAAGTGACAGTTTATGAACACAACAACAACCCCTAGGATAAAAGGCATAACTAAAAACAGAGTGAAAACAGAATTAAGAACAAGTGTTATCAAAAAGAGAGAGGGGAAGAGGGAGTACCCTCAACTTACCGACCCCCCCCCCCCCCAGGATAGCATGTCTCTCATAGACCCCCATGCCAATTGGCAGAGTTGAGTCTTGATACTCTTCTGGAAGGACAGGAGAGCGTGGATTTGCTTCAGAAGAGTGTGGAGAGGTGTTCCAAAGGGTAGAGAGCAAGGACACAGAAGACGTGAAGAGTCAGGAACACATACTAAGTTCTAAATCAGCTAATTTATTGCTCATCCCTATACACAGGAATCTAGTCAACTAATGGTCAGCATTAGACTGGAGTTAGATGAGAGTTGACAGAATTCAAGAAGAGGTGGACTTGGATTGCTTGTGGGAACGTAAGGATTCTAGGCTGATTACTCTCTTGACTCTGCCCCTAGGCTTTGTTTGTCCTTCTACTACAGGGGTGTCCAACCTTGGCAACTTTAAGACTTGTGGACTTTAACTCCCAGAGTTTCTCAGCCAGCAAAGCTGGCTGAGGAACTCTGGGAGTTGAAGTCCACAAGTCTTAAAGTTGCCAAGGTTAGACACCCCTGTTCTACTACATCAGGCTCTCTTTCTGGACCTGCTCATCAAAATTCTTTAACCAATGGGATCTGCAACATTCCTTCCCTGCCTGACCAGGTGGGACAGGTCAATGTGATTGGGACAAGATGGTTCCTCAGGTAACCTGGTCCCATGACAGTTCCTATCTTCTTCTTTTAACCACCACGTAATCCCTTGCAGGGTGGAGTCTGGGCAACTGAATGGAGCTAGTAGTGTGTTTACTGGCCAGATGACCTTCCTGTTGCCAATGTGGAATTTTGTTCAGCAGGTAATATTCTCATTATACCCAAAGAGAGATTTTTCCCCCTCCCACATAGGATCAAACTCACAGCCTCCACTAGGCCACTGCACCAACCCCCATGTCTTCCATCAATCTCTGGAGACTCTCTCACCAAACTACCAATATGAATTCCAAAACTGCACGCAAGGCTCTTTAGATTCTTTTCATGTGACCATTATTTCTGTAGTTATTGAAAACCATCTACAGATAGTTCTCAACTTATGGCCAAGCTATTCTCCAAAGCACCCGAGGGCAGGACAAGAAGCAATGAGTGGAAACTAAATTTCCTGACAGTTAGGACAACTTGCCTCCAGAAGTTGTAAATGCTCCAAACACTGGAAGTTTTTAAGGTGAGGTTGGATAAACCATTTATCTGAAACGGTATAGGGTTTCCTGCCTAAGTAGGGGGTTGGACTAGAAGACCTCCAAGGTCCCTTTCAACTCTTGCTATTCTATTTTATTCTATTCTATTCTAAAGTAAGCCAGAAGAATTAGTTCAGATTTGAGAGAACATTCATTTGCAAGATGAATAAATCCCTTCCTCAATTAGAGAATTACACACTTTTAAGTCTGGGTATACAATGCTGCACATCATAGTTTCACCTGATCCCTGAATTCACCCTTAAAAGCAGGGGCATACTTTCTCTTCCGGGTTCTACTTCTTTTTGAATGACATGATGAACCTTTCTAAAAAAAAAAAAAAACCCAGACACTGAAACCACACTGAATATAATTACATTTAAAATTAGCCATCCTTCCTGTTGTTGTTGTTCAGTCACCGATTCTTTGTCTCATTCTGTGATGTCCAAAAATTGTCTTGGTTTTGAAGGGGTCTCAAAGATACATCCATGTTTTTTTTAGGGAAGCAGCATTATCAAGTTGTACACCTCCGGTTAAAAGGAATGTCTGCAGAATGCTGGGAAATTCTAAGAAATCCCGGGAAGACAAATTTGGAATCTGTAATAGCTTCCAGTTCTTCCAACAGAAACCACAATTCATAGAGGTGAGACTTTTCCCAGGCTTCTGAATTGGTTTAGATCATTGGAACTACAGTTTGCAAATATTTAGGAAAGATTTTAGGAACATATTTTGAAAATGAGGATGAACTTTACTGCTGTCTAGTTCTATGCACTGGGATATCTTTCTGAAACATGCTGTTCAGAGCTAACAGCAAACATTGAGTTTTGCAATTCTGGGAATTCAAAAAACGATGCTGTGGCCTCAGAAACTGCATCTGGTTTAAGCCGAACTGACCAACTTTGATTTTATTCTTTGATCTTCTCCTGCCAACTTTCTCCCTTCCTGCTAACCCAAATTTCTCCCTAAAATACAAATACAATCTTTTATTGTAGATACAGTCAAAAATCACGAAAGTGTGGTGGATTTGTGAGGATGCTAGAAAATATTGGACTAAAATTCGCATGTGGTTGGAAAAAATGACAAAGAAACATATAGACTTGAAACCAGAGATCTTCTTATTGGGAATTTTACCTGATATATATAGTAAAGATTTGAAATACCTGATTGTAAATGTATTCACAGCGGCCAGGATTGTATTTGCTAAAAATTGGAAGAATGAGAAAATACCATTACAGGAAGAAATTATTAAGAAAATATTGGAATGTGCTGAGATGAGCAGATTGACATTTGAAATTAGAGAGCAAGAGGATAAACAATTTTATGAAATTTGGGATCTTTTTTATAAATGGCTAGATGATAAAATACGATAATAGAATATTTAGAATGTTAGATAGTAAGAAATATCTTTATTTTGCTATTTTGCTATTATTTTGTTATTTGATATTATATTTATAAAGGGTTTTTTAGGATTGATTTGGTATGATTATATGATTTGTTGAATAATCTGGTTAAAGTATTGTTAGCTCATAAAGCATGAATGATTAAAAGTATAGTCAAAAATTTCTTTTTTTTTTAGTGATATTAGGATATACAAGTTTGGATTGATAATATGAGTTGTTATGTAACATAATTGTAACTGGGACTACAGAATGAATGCACAAAAATGATGAACCAACTGACACACTGGATGTACATACGAGAGTTGAATGTTTTAATGTTTTGTTTGTCTTGTTTGTTTGTAGAAAATTAATAAAATCTTTTTTCAAAAAAAAAAATCACGAAAGTTGGTCTGGAGGAAAAGTTTTAAAGAACTCTTATGTAGTTGACATAGTTCATCGATCATGGTTAGATTTCATCTTGTTACTACAATTAATCAACAGAATGTGAGAAAAATGTGTTTTATCACAAATCATGCAGCACTCTATTAAAAGTTGCTGGAAGTTGAATGGCATATAGATTTAATATATTCTTTTTAAGTGATTTATTGGACATTCAGCCAGATATTTAGAAGGTTTTGGCATTTTGAGTCCTTCCTGAGTCCTTCCAAAAGACCTGGAATAGGTAAATGTTGCTGGTTGATAGTGTTACAGGTATTGCAATTAGGATGTAAGCTGTTTCAAGTCTAGCTGCCTTTTGCAATTCACTTGATGGTGATTTTGTCAATGCCAAAAGCGTTCAAGTGGTGTGTCAGATGTTCTAGGATTACATCTAAGGCACCTAACATTATTGGTATTATCTTCCCTTTCTTTTGCTACACTTGTTCCACTTCCATTTGTTGGACTTTCAAATTTGTGATTTTATTATTGTAATTACATACACATCATCACTGGAGGTTTTTAAGGAAATACTGGACAGCCACTTGTCTGAAATGGTATGTTGCATACTTAACTACTGGAATGATTCATTTAACAACTATGGCAAAATGAGGCAAAATTCACTTAACTTAGCAACATAAATGTTTGGCTCAATTGTGATCACAAGTTGAGGACTCCCTCTAACCTGTTTGGAGGTATGTACCAGGTATTTATCTATTTAAATCATTTACTTTAATCAAGATGTCCAAGATAAAAGTGAGCAAAAAAGAAACAGAAAGGAAGCTAGCCAAAACTCCAATTTTGTTCCCATCTCTCCAGAAATTCATATGTAAGGCTACTGGCAGTGATAACATATAATGGAAAGGGGATTGTGGTATATCTTCATTTTTCAGATATGAACAATTAACTCATAGTGAGTAACAAAATGATTTGTCCACCTAGAAACTGTGGAATCCTTTTTCACTTTAAGCTGCTCATTTTCATCCACCTCCAATTTCCTGAGAATTGTGCAATGAATATTTCCTAATAATTTCAAACAGAAACCAAAAGAAATAAAGTAAAACTATTTGTAGCTCAGGGTTGAAATGTGACGTCCTTGGTGGTCTCAGAGCTTGGCGGTTTTCTTGCAGACATTTTATTGCACTGGCTAGCACCCTTAATGTTGCCAAGTTGGGTAATGAAACGTCTGCAAGAAAACAGCCAAGCTCAGAGAGCACCAAGGACCCCACAGTCCTCCTTTAATCCAACTGTACATCAGATGGGTTTTTGAGCAGGTAGAAACAGATAAGATTTGCAGCAACTCTGATGACTTTAGCATCAAGAGGAATTAATTAATCTTATTCTCTAGATATGACAGGAAAAGGTTGATATTAACAGGAAGAATGTCACATCAGCAAAATTTGAGACATCCAATATTTGATCAGTGGGAAGGAGCAAAGAGTTGGATTAGGAAAGTCTGGGCAATACGACGTGACTGGATCAAACTTTTGGGAAGTCTAGCTGCTGATGCAAAGAAAAGTTTGGAGCTTAGGTAAAATATTTTGAATGGACACACGTAACATCTGCACCACACCATGGATGAGGACAGACATTCAAGGAAGAAGAATGTATTTAAAATGAACAGGAATGGGACATTTCCAACCAGACAAATTCAAAATATTCTGAGCAGGAAATGAAACTCCCTGAAAGAACGGAGCAGCAATTAGAGCTTCAATACAGTGTTAGAAAAAAGAATCAAGATGTTATCACTCTACTGTTAGTAGCGGATTGAAAGGCTTGGATTTTGTGAACTGAGAGCCCAATGAACTCAATCAATCAGAAGAGAGCTGGAAGGGACTTTGAAGGTTTTCTAGTCTAGCCCCCTGCTCAAGCAGGAGGCCTATACCATTTCAGACAAGTGACCGTCCAGTCTCTTCTTTAAAACCTGTGGAGCACCCACAGCTTCTGAAGGCAAAGCTGTTCCACTGGTTAATTTTCCTCACATTTAGGAAGTTTCTCCTTAATTCCAGGTTGCTTCTCTCCTTGATTGGTTTCCACCCTTGTTTCTTGTCTTGCCCTCTGGTGCTTTGGAAAATAAGTTCACCTCCTTTTTGTAGCAGCCTCTCAAATACTGGAGCACTGCTATCATGCCTCTCCTAGTCCTTATTTTCTCTAGATTAGCCTGCAACCGTCCTTTTAGTCTCCACACCTTTAATCATATTAGTTGCTCTTCTTTGCACTTTTTCCAAAGTCTCAACATCTTTTTTACAATGTGCTTCAAATATAATAAAATGCCTGCTAGCATCTGCCAACAGCTGGACCAAAGTAAGGACACAGGATAATCACAGGACACAGATAAACCTCTGGTTGTGGAGTTGTGGACTTCAACTCCCAGAATTCCTCAGCCAGCTAGTCCACAAGTCTTAAAGTTGCCAAGTTTGGGGACCCCTGCTCTAAAAGGATGCAAATGACCAGCTGTCTGCAAGGAATATAAATCCTTCCATTCCCCACCATCCTGTCAGAGCTGAAGAAGCTTCTTGGATGAGAATCTCAACGCCTTCCAAAGAAAACACAAGAAAGTCCTGAAAAAGCACCTTTGGGACAAAGCAAAAGTCAAAATGGTCAACTCAACTGCATTCCCTGCTATGATGTGCAGGTGCATGGAAGGACCTGGTGCAAGACCGAGAGGAAGTAGATTGATTCTCTCAGCGAAAGAGTCACTCGGCCTTCCTTGGAAAGCCATCAAGCAGTCAATACTACAAGAAATCAAGCTAGGGCATTTATGAACACAAGGATTGTGAAATCCTAAAAGTGGGATGCCTTTTGAGGACTGATGCATCTATGGGAAAAGATGACAATGCTGGTACACGCAGGGAAAAGATAATGTTAACGGTGCATGAGGTGGATCAATGGAGGAGTGAAAGCCTCAAGAATAGTGTCCTAAGAACTGAACCATTTGTCAAGAGATAAGACAGCTTGGAGGGTGTTCAACCATAGAGTCCCCAAAAGTCAGAAATAACTTGATGAAAAAGAACAAACAGTTGGTTCTGGGCTGTGTATCACTTGATCCCAGGCAGCTCAGAGATATCCAGTCCTCCAACATCATCTCTTTGCATCCATGACGCAGAAGGGGAGAAATCAATAGATAAGGAGAGCTTCACATGCTGCCCCAGTGTCTGCTTCACATCTGTTCCTTTGTATATTAAAGGAGCTTCTGTGTTTCTAAAACATCAATGGAATTTCCTGTCTCTTCCTCTCTCTCTCTCTCTTCTGCTGCCCTCTCTTCAAAATGTAGGTGGATAAGGCTTTTCCATCCTGTGGATTTCTTAATAAATGCACTTTTTAACTTCAAATATAATAAATGCCTGCTAGCATCCATCAACAGCTGGACCAAACTGATACCCTGAATCCAGGACATTTATATTAGGAGCCTTTTGTGCCTTACAATAGTTGTGATTCAGTTGTAATTGCCATTAAGCAATTCTCCTACGCTGTTACTTAATCCCTCTGTATCATGTCAGCCTTCTCCTGTTCAGGGGGTTCAAACACTAACATTTGATTTGTTTATAGTTACTTTCCCTAGCTAATAAAAGAAAGTGCAGAGATTAGGAGGTCAATACCTACTCCATGTTTACTATCAACTGTGGTAACTTTAAGAACATAGAATGACAGAGTTGAAAGGTACCTTGGAGGTCAACTAGTCTAGCCCCTTGCTCAAGCAGGAGATCCTATACTATTTCAGACAAATTGCTGCCCAGTCTCTTCTTGAAAACCTCCAGTGATGGAGCACCCATAACTTTGGAAGGCAAGCCATTCCACTAGTTGATTTTCCTCACTGTCAGATAATTTCTCCTTAGTTCCCAGGTTGCTTCTTTCTTTGATTAGTTTCCATCCACTGTTTCTTGTCCTGCCTTCAGGTGCTTTGGAAAATAGTTAGACTTCTTTCATCTTTGTGGCAGACTTTCAAATACTGGACTTTAAAGATGCATGGACTTCAACTCCCAAAATTCCCTAGTCAGCATGTATTGCCATCTACTTTAATAGACATCAATGTGTGTTTTCTGTTGCATGTCTTCAGTTTCTAAATGGCAGCAAGAAAAAAAGCCAGACAAATCTTCATAAGACAGACATTTCCCACAATCATGGGGTCTCAAGAGACATCTTGACAGTCCAGACAAGGCAGCCTTCAAGATAACCTGCTCTAAATAACAGCCAGGGCTTGGGTATGTCTAGTTTAATGAAAAGAAGGACTAGAGTGACATGATAGCAGTGTTCCAATATTTGAGAGGCTGCCACAAAAAAGAGGAAGGGGTCAATCTTTTCTCCAAAGCATCAGAAGGCAGAGACAAGAAGTAATGGATGGAAGATCATTAAAGAGAGATCCAACATAGAACTAAGGAGAAATTTTCTGACAGTGAGAACGATTAGTTGCCTTCATGGCTTGGGACTGGGTTACATCTCTTGCTGGTCACATCTATCGACCCATTAGAGCAGGGGGAGGGGGGCAGAGAGATCATCCCTGAGGGAGATGCACCTGGTGGGACTCAGAAGAAGGGCCTTCTCCGTGGTGGCTCCCTCTCTCTGGAACATCATTCCCCTCAGAGATTAGAATGGCCCCCTCTCTAATATTCTTCCGGAAGGCATTAAAGACCTGGTTCTGCCAATGGCCTGGGGAACCCAGAGCGGGAAGGAGCCCATTAAATGCCCCATTAAATTTATTCATTCGTTTGTTTGTTTGTTTCGTACTTTATTAATTTATTTGATTCTTCTTGTTAGTTTTTATTGTTTTTTTTTTTAATTTTAAATATGATTTTACATTCTGTAAGCTGCCTCGAGTCGCCATGGGCGAATAGAAGGCAATATCAATTCAATAAATAAATAAATAAATAAAAAAAATTAATTAATTAACCAGTAGAATGACTTGTCTCCAGAAGTTGTGGGTGTTCCAACACGGGAGGTTTTTAAGAAAAGATTGAGCAACCATTTGTCTGAAGTGATGTAGGGGTTCCACCCTGAGCAGGAGGTTGGACTAGAAGACCTCTAAGGTCCCTTCCAACTCTGTTAAATGGTCTGTTAAATGGTGTTTGTGGTCTGAGGAATTGAGTTGTTTTAGCTTCAGCTAGAATACTGGAGGCTACATTTGATGCAATTTCTATATCCCTTTCCAGTTCACCATTTTGAATTTTTATGAGATCTCTTTGCTTGCTTTCAATTTAGCAGCTGGGCAAAGAATCCAATTCTCACCCTATTTTCTTCCAACATTAAGCCCATCAGCTTAATGTAACCCAAAGGCTGCTTTGAAAGCTAAATGTCATCCCCACTGGGAATATGGAACCATTCTTTTCTTTGATCTATGTTGTGTTATAATAGAGACCTTTTCTCTATTCCACGCCCATTTTTTCCCTTTCTGAACTGGCAGATTCATACTCCTTGCCAAAAATTAATGCCCTTCATCCAATAGGAGATTTTTAACCTATTCCCAAACAATGTTAACTGTTAATCTATTTCAATAGCACCCACGCCATAAACTGTACTTTTCCCCAGTTATAATTCAAAACAGGATACTGCACCCTTGGCACCAAGCTCATTAACATTCTGAAGTACACAATGCTTAAAGTTGGCTGAAACTTTCCCCAAAAACCAAGGTCCAAATGTAAGGTTTATCGGCACAATCTGAGAAAGAATGTTTCCGTATCGAGATCTTTTGCAAATCTAATTTTTCTTGCCCATTCTTTGTCTGACCTTTTCTTGTTTGCTTTCCTGAAAAGCTGCACCACGAGGAATTTAAGTTGCTGCATCGATCTAAATCCCTGCTTTTTAATTTTTTTTTCATTCAATGTTTAGTCTTTAAGGCCCTGTTGCTAAGTGAGTATAAAGATCCTTAGTAATCCAGGTCATAATTGTCTCAAAGATGCTTATTTTTCTTTCAAAAGGCAACTGGACTGTTTTTTATTTGAGGAGGAAGGGGAGGAGGAGAAGGAGGAGGAGAGGGAGGAGAAGGAGGAGGAGGAAGGAGGGGGAGGAGGAGGAGGAGGAGGAAGAGGAGGTGGAGGAGAAATTTTACTTTTTATCCAAGAACCTTCATCAATTATAATAGTTACGGTATCTTTTTCTTCCTCAAATAAAAAATGATCCAGTTGCGTTTTGAAAGGGAAAAAAAAAGCACCTTTGACAGTCTTGTGTGAAGACATATCCTTTAGCCTGCAACCATAGCCTTAAAATCAAATGTGGTCTGGCTTTTTAATATTTAACAACTGTCTTGCTTAACAATGGAAATGTTGGGTTTATTTGTGGTTGCAGGTCAAGAACTACCTTCACTGACTATATTGGTTTCACACAAGTATAATTTTAGGTTGTTGCTTTTTTGCTACTCTGAAAGTAGTTGGGATTGCACCCTGGGAAGGAAGAGCTTGCTACCAAACACGTCTTCGTTTGGTTTAGAGAAGATCTGAGTGATCTGATTCTGGGGCCCATCAAATGCATTGGATAAAACTCCCAGGAACCTGGGCTGACCACAATTGAAGTCCAACGCATCGCAGGTTGAAGAAATCTGGGACAAATTGAAAAATTAAAACCCATTTTTGTCCATTTGAAAGCATTCTTGCCTCAGCAATCTGAAGTGTCACTCTTCTTTTTTCTTTAGAAAAACCAAAACCAAACACTGTACTTATAGAAAGAAGATATCACATTAGAACAGATTCTTGGCAACTTTGAAGATGTGTGGAGCTCAACTCCCAGAATTCTGGGTTCTGAAGTTCACACCTCTTAAAGTTGCCAAACTTCAGAAACACTGCCTTAGAAGAAACCCTTGAAATATTAGACAATTCCCTTTCTCTTCTCTCTGGACAAATGCACAATATTTACAATTGCTGGCAACATTACTTTAAAAAAAAAAAAAAACTAGCACATTTGTGCAGAGAGACGGTGACCACTGAGAAGTAGATACCAAAATACATAGACTAAACATCCCAATTAAAACTCAAAGGATTAAAAATTCTTCGACTGATGGCAATCTCAGGTCAATGTCCATAAAAATGAAGATTCCGCAAAATATTAACTAGGAAAAGAGGAACATCCCCCTGCACAATAGACTATGTTGAACAATAAATAATGTGGCAGGGTTTTCATGTCAGGTAGCAACAATACGAAACTCAGCAAATTTGAAAAATGGTTCACAACAAAAAGAAAGAGTTTTGACTTTCCTTTCCTGCCAGATGTTAACTATCAGCGTGCCTGCCGGTCCTATGAAGTATACCAAGTTGGCTTTGAAAACAGCTGCTAAGACATTTCAGGCTTTCCAATGGAAATTATACTCAATTCCTTTTTCAGAAGGTTTTGGCAGGCCAAATTCTGGGACTGTGTATCCATGTCAAATAATAATAATAATAACTATAATAAAATAAATTATAAAAAAATAATTTTAGGAAATAAATAACTCCAACATTACCCTGAAGTTAACTTGGAAACTAACTTTTATTTTTTTATTTTATTGTATTGTAAATAAATATTTTATTTATTTTTATATTATTGTATTGCGAACAGTTGCTGGAGTGCACCCACAGTTTCGTTGTACTTGTACAATGACAATAAAGTTCTTCAAAATTCAAAAAACTAATGATGGGCTATAATTAGTCACATAGATTTCTGCCTGTGACTGTGTTTGTTGTCACACAACGTCTTAAAATAATATTTTCTCTAATCATCATCGAGAATGGCCTGGCTCAGTTTAGTTGGGCATACTTCCCAACCCTTATGATTTTGAACGATCATTCTTATTATTTTGGCTTTCTTCCTTAATATGTCTGATTTGGCTTTTAAATATGATGTTTAGAGGTCAGATTCACTTAACAAGCGTGATCCTAATTTAAGAACTGCAGTGATTCACTTAATGACCATGGCAAGAAAGGTCATAAAATAAGCCAACAATTGTTTTGCCTAGCAACATTATATTTTGGACTCGATTGGTGTCGTAAGTCAAGAACTACCTGTAGTATGCGTTTTCTGTTTGTAAATCCTATCTTTCGGTGTTTTCTTTCATTCAAATCAAAGCTACCATTTCTGGATTAAATCACAAATCAAGGCAGGTGATGTGCTTCTCAAATTTCCTGTCCATTGTATCTCCTGATCACTTACCAACAGAAGCTTTGGGCACAATTGTGATAAGTCAAGGACTACCCATATTTAGAAGTTACTACCAATCCGAACACATCGAAAGCAAATGATGGCAAGTCTCTCTCACACACATTGTCCGTTGACCAGTGGTGGGATTCAAAAATTTTTACTACCAGTTCTGTGAGTGTGGCTTGGTGGGCATGGCAGGGGAAGGACACTGTAAAATCTCCAGTCAGAAGTGGGATTTGCTGGTTCTCCAAACTACTCAAAATTTCTCTTACCGGTTCTCCAGAACTGGTCAGAACCTGCTAAATACCACCTCTGCCATTGACTCATATGAGGACTTGATAATAGGAGCTGCAGTTAAAAACATCGGTAGGGCCTCAGAAGGCCCATCATTCAATGGACTGATTTCACATAAAGTTCTTCTCAGAAAAAGCTACTGGTAGCAGCTCCAGTGGGAAAGGGTGGCTGTTTCACTTTCCAATCAAAACGTTTTGGAATTTGCAACTCACAAACACCCCAATGTTAGACTAAGCCAGGAGTGGGGCTGCTGGGGATTCACAGAGGTTAGGGAAAGCTCCTAGCTAAGATTCTGTGCAGTTCGAAGACCCCCCCCCCCAATTCCCACTCCTGACTGGCCCCGCCCACCCCGCCCCTCCCAGGAGTCCCCAGGTGCCTGTTTTGGATGCAGGTAAGTGCAGAGTGTGCACGGAGGCTTGGGGAGGGCGAAAAACAGGCCTCCTGGAAGTTCAGGAAGGCCAGAAATGGGCCCATTTCCAGCTTCCAGAGAGCCTCCAGAGCCTGGGGCGGGGCTGCTTTTGCCCTCCTGGAGGCTTGAGGAAAGCCTTCGAAGTCTGGGGAGGGCAAAAACGCGCCCCTGGTGTTTTTGGTGCAGGAGGATGACTAGGCCATGCCCACCATGACCACGCCCACTCAGCAACCAGGCAGAGAACCTTTTGCTAAAGTTTTTGAAGGCCATCCCTGGACTAAGCCTAAATAGAACTGATTAACTTCCGGCTCGGGATATGATGTGACGAATGCAACACTGATGTCTTGGCCAAGTTCATTTGGTGACTTTTCAAAGTTACAATGGCCCTGAAAAAAAAAAAAAAGGAGGAGAAGACTTACGACCATTTTTCCTCACTAAAAGCCGCTGAGGCATCCCCATGGTCATGGGATCAACATTTTAGACAACTGACTCATATTTATGATGGTTGCAGTATCCCAGGATTGTGTGATCGCTTTTTGCCACCTTCTGACAAGCAAAGCCAATGAGGAGACCCAATTCAGTTAAATAACCGCTTTAAAGTGATTCACTTTAACAGCTGTGGCAAGAGAGGCTGTAAAATGAGGCAGAATGTCAGTTAACACATGTTTCGCTTAGCAACAGAACCTGTGGCCTCAACCGTGATTGTAAGTCAAGGACTTCCTGTATATGAACTGGGCTATTGAGTGAAACCATATTATACTTTTTTTTGTGTGAAGCAAAGCGGCATATGGAAAAACAAACATTTTCCCCCCTTCTAGAAGGGCCAGAAGAATTAAGAATAAAGGAGGAGATGGAGGATGCGTTGGTTTTTTTTTTTTAAGGTATCAAAACTCACTCAAAACTTATTCGAACTGCATTGTAAGCAAACTGGCTACAGTTCAGATGTTTGTGAGAAACTGGGCTAAAAAAACAGGGATCCTAAGGAAGAGACAAGTGATGTTTGCTTCGTTGTGTTTTAGAAAAAGGACACCTTTTTAAGGCTATTTCCACATTCCATGAATTTACTTCCTTTCTGGCAAATGCCACAATTTAAACAGGAAATAGCTACAGTGGCGATAGGTCTTTGTCATTTCCTGCAAGGTACGATTTGTCATACCAAAAATACTCTCCCAAGCTCACACGTGGTTCGTGTTGGCCTAACCACAGAATCAATATACATTTAAGAGAAGGCTTGCAAGAGAGAATTATTGTTTGCTACTTTTCTTACTATACAGAGTCAACAACCTTGCAAAACAAGCTTCTTTTAAGGAGTGGGAAATGTCGATTTGGACCATGTCACAGATAGTCTTTGACTTGCAACAATTCAGTGACCATTCAATTCAGCTCTTGAATAATGCTGTTCAGAATATGAATGGTTGCTACCAAAAAATAAAAGTGTAGCAGAAACCCAAAGTCTAAGAAGAACTCCTGAATACGACAAAAGATTCAAGACTTGTTTCTCAAGCAAAACCACTACTTTGGCCGGTTCAAGTTCTACTTCCGAGCTACTATTCCAAATGATTCAAACCATACTGGACATGTCTAGACAACTGGCTACAATGCCGCAAAAGACCTTCTGTTGGGTTGAGGAACAAGAGTTTCCTTTAATCTTCTGTCCATTTTCTGCAAAAGACCATTTCTTAGCTTCACAAAAATGTAACGGGTTTACACAGACAAAATCCAACCATAGATTATTGTCCTCTCCAGTTTGAAAGATCTAAGGTAGCAATAACTGACAAATATGCCTGGAGGAAGTCCAGGACATGGATGAATGAAATTTATCTGTGTTCCTTCATGATTGCTATGGTGACCAAAGAAGTAGTATAAAAGAACCAGAAGATGGCAACACTCAAGACATAATAAAACAGCTTCATTCCAACTTTCCTGTCTTCTAATCAGTAGACTTTCCATAACACAAGCTTAGGCAAACATTGCTTTCTCTCTGAGGCTGTCCATTATTCCATTTTTTGTTTGCATAAAAGTCTGAAAGGATCCCATATCCAAGCAACGAAAGCTTTAAAAAGGGAAGGAGCAACAAGATTAAAACACCTATTTGATAATAACCTAAACTGTACAGTGCTTCACTTGAAGTGACCTCACTACAGTTTGGAAACTGTCCTAAGGTAACCTTTAGCTAAGAAACCCTAGGATCTGATTCAGCGTGGTATTCAGCCAAAGGTACAGTGGAAAACAGCTCTTTCTCAGCCAAGGAGCTATTCCTGAGGGCACCAGAATACAATAATAAACTTATCCATATGGAAATGAACGTGCTGATTTACATGGAACCGATATCCATTCCTGTCTTGCACAGAGAGAGAGAAATGTTTAATATATGTAAGTCTAGCCTAATTAAATGCATCGTTTTACATCTATGAAATTACAGAAAGTACAGGAGATTCAGAAGCAATAGTACCAAGACCAAACAGTGGGCACAATTTACTTAACCGCCACCTGACTTAACAAAAGAATTTCTCATCTAATTGTGGTTTAAGTCAAAAACTATCTGCAATTGAATTGTCATTTGTTGAGACACAATCAAATGTTCTCCATCTCACAACACCAGGTTGCCCAAAGCCTGAAATATTCTTGAAATGGTTTAAAATGGGCAATGGGTGAAAACTAATCAAGGAGAGAAACAGCTTAGAACTAAGGAGAAATTTCCTGACACTTAGAACAATTAATCAGTGGAACAACTTTCCTCTAAAAGTTGTAAATGCTCCAAAACTGGAAGTTTTTAAGAAGAGATTGGACAACCCTTTGTCTGAAGTGGTGTAGGGTTTCCTGCCTAAGCAGGGCGTTGGACTAGAAGACCTCCAAGGTCCATTCCAACTCTTGTTATTCTATTGTAAAATGATCCAAAAATAGTAGAGCCAGTAAGAATATTTCAAATTCTGAATGTGTCGTGAGCACTAAAATGGCTGGGGTGATAGACTGATTACTTGATCAATGAAATCAACTTTAATACAATTACAGCCCCATAGACAAGATTCACGACAGTCATTCAGATTCAAGGTATAAAATATATGAGCTATAAAGCTTCACGAAAGGCTTATAAAATCCAGTAATATGCAGTCGTAAAGAGGGAGCAATGCTGATTGCATGCCCCAATCGGTGGTATTCTACTCGTTCGGCCTGATTCAGCCGAGTCGGTAGTGCCGATGAGCAGTAGAGATTGAACCGTCGCTCTGCTGTTGGCCCCACCTGGGCTCCCATACTAACTTTTATGTCTTGCTTTTGAGTGCCGCGCGGCAGCTGCTGAAGCAACAGGGAGAGTGCAGGCTTGCAGGAGGCGAGTTGGACAGCTTCTGCGCCTGTGTGCAGACCAAGTGTGCAAACCAAGCCACGCCCACTGAACAGATGGTAAAAAAAAATTTGAAATGCACCACTGGCTCCGATACTTGGTGATTCTCCTTGGGACACTCCAATACCCAGTGAGCTACTAAACAGAATTGGGCTACTTGCCATGAGATTTTGGGACCTTGAGTTAGAAAGTCGATAATTCACGCAATACTTATTCAAAGCAACAGGGTTTTTATTTTGGTTTGTGGCACTATAAACGCTTGTTAAAACAGGCAAACAGAAAAATGTAGGACTTCTCCCATATTCGTGGAGCCTTTTATGGAAGGCAATGGTCTTAAATTTACCCTTGGGAATTTTTTCATTTTATTTTTATCTCTTCTTTGTTTTTTTTATAAATAAGCCACCTTACCTTGTACTTCTTCCTTCTGTTTTTCCCACCACAAGAACCCTAGATGATAGGCTGGGATGAGAGATAGGGACTGGCCCAAAAGTCACCCAGCCGAATTTCATGCCTTTCAAAGGTATCACCTCTGCAGCATCCCCGTGATCACGGGATCAAAATTCAGACCACGAGCAACTGGTTCATATTTATGACCGTGGCTGTGTCCCAAGGTCACATGATTTCCCCTTTGGTGACTTTCCGACAAGCAAAGCCAATGGGGAAGCCAGATTCAGTTAACAACCGGGTGGCTGACGTATCAATGGCAATGATTCACATTTACAACTGTGGCAAGAAAGGTTATAAAATGGGATCAGACTCAACTTAAATTCTGACCTGAAGTCCATTCCACAGACCATTGGCACTTGAGGTCTTTCTACCCAAATGCTCAAAGGTTAATTTTTAGGAAGGTGAAGGTGCGTCTTTAACAAAGGTGTCAAACTCAAGGCCCACAGGCTGGATTCGGCCCTTAGGGTGCTTAGATCCAGCCCACGGGGCTGCCATGGAAATAGCGAAGGAACCAGCACGCACTGCCTCTGCCGGCAAAAATGGAGCTTGGGATGGCCACATGCCGCCCTCCCGAACTCCATTTTCTCTGGCAGAGGGTGGCAGGAGGCAATTACAGCCAAAAATGGGAGTTTGCAAGAGCTGTGTAGGGCCCACCCAAGCTGTTTTTGCTGGCAGAGGAATACAGGAGGCCATCCCAGCCTAAAACGGAGCTTGGGAGTCCATTTTTGCTAGCAGATCACTTGGGTCACCATAGATTCCCCTGACATGAGTGATATCAAGCTGGCCACACCCACCCCAGCCAAACACAACCCTTATGCAACCTTCAATAAAATTGAGTTTGACATCCCTGGTCTAAACTATGCCATGCATGTCTGAAGGTATAGTGGGGATACAGAAAGAAAATAATAACTTGCTCAAGGACCAGTCAGAGGTTGACTCTGGACTCTGGACTGCTGGGCAGAAAGCCACCTACAGTTTCCTGCTCCATCAGCTGCTTGTAAAAAGCAAATTAATGATCCACGGAGAATGTATTTCCAGGAAAGCAAGTAAAAGGCAAAGGTGAAATCGAAGACCTCAAATGTCAAATCGTGTCATTGCTCTCACAGAACACAACCAAAGATGGACTTGGTCTCCAAAGCACCAGAAGGCAGGGCAAGAAGTAACAGGTGCGACACAGAGAGACACAAAGTAGGAGATTTTTTTTTCTGACAGCGAGAACAATTAATCGAAGGAATAGTTTTGCCTCCAGGAGTTGTGGGTCCTCCAACACTGGAAGTTTTGAAAACTAGATAACTATTTGTCCAGAATGGTATAAGGCCAGTGTGTCAAATTAAAGGTCGGGGGGGCAGATCTGGCCCGTGGGGTGCTTAGATCATGGCCACGGGGTTGCCTTGGAAAAAGCAAAGGACCAACCCAAGTATCTCTCCCAATGAAAATGTAGCTCGGGAGGGCTGTGCGGCTCTGTTTTTGCTGGTAGAGGGCTGCAGGAGGCCATTGCAGCTGAAAACAGAGCTCGAGAGCCCGTTTCCCCTGGCAGAGCGCTCGGGCCACCACAGGCGCCCCCCGACATGACTGACATCAAGCTGGCCACGCCCACCCTGGTGCCCGATGTCAAAGACAACTCTGAGGTGGCCCTCAATGAAATAGAGGTTGACACCCCTGGTATAAGGTGTCCTGCCTTGAGCAGGGGGGCTGGACTAGACCTCCAAGTTCCCTTTGCAGTATCAGGGTTATGACGGATGCCCTAATTAACTCATGAGCTTTTTTTTGTGTGAGCCCTTTGATTCTAGGTTCTATGCACTGAAGCGAAGTAGACCTACCAAAAGGAGGTCACTGGAGTCAACGCAAGCAAACTGGTGCAGATAGATTTATTTCTCCTGACTCAACGCTCCATGGTGCTCTCCACAAGATCTGTGATAAAACTCATGCAAAAGACTATCTTGCAGAAAATTATTGGAACAAGAGGCTGTGACTGTTGTGGTTGCAAACGTTCAGTGCGGTTGCAGGGAGAACCTGCCAGCAGATAACCCAGATGAACATGAATGTTCTCTGCATCAGAGTTTGCATTTTCTGTTACAGTTGCAGAGGAAGTATGATCATAAATAAAGAAGTATATTAGATGGATTCCCATATTACACGAGCTCGATACCCGTGCTTTGCTACGAAACTATGGGGTCAGGCTTATTTTGCGGGGAGGAAAATAAGGAGAAAAAAATTCTGCCTCTGCCTATCAGCATCCATTGGTATTCATCTGGCTAGCGTCCTATCAGTGTGTGAGAGAGTTGAGGGCTGTTTGGAAACTGAAACAGTATTTGCTGTGTGAGCTAGAAGGAGACAGCAAGGAGACTGGGTGTGGCTGAGCTCAACTGTTCTGTACTAAAGCTGCTTGGTGCTGTGAAACTGGAACTGGAACTCCTCTCCTCTCCTCTGCTTGTGTTTTGCATTTGGAACAGATGTTTTTTCAGATGGGGAGGGGGGAGCAGAACTCCTTAGCATCAGAGCATGTTAATAATAATAGTACAGGAAATACTAATGCTCTGATGGTCATTCGAAAAATCCTTTCTTAGTAAGCACCTAGAAGCCAAGAGGAACATATGTGCCAAATTTCAAGTTGGTAGGTTTTACGGTTCTGGAGATTTTGTGATGGTGTATGAGTGGCATTTCACTTTTATATATATATAGACAAGGATATCATTCTAGTTTAACCTTAATTACTCTGTTATTACATTGTTCTACTTTATACCCTACATCTTACTTTCCCTTCTTGGTTTAGCAGGGGTCTCCAACCTTGGCTCCTGGAAGCCTGGCGGACTTCAACTCCCAGAGTTCCACAGCCAACAAAGCTGGCTGTGGAATTCTGGGAGTTGAAGTCCGCCAGGCTTCCAGGAGCCAAGGTTGGAGACCCCTGGTTTATAGCATTAATATGAAGCCTTCTTTTATCTCGATCTGAGTGTTTTTTGTCTCATAAAAGTGATATTAAAGCAATAAAAAGGGAGACTAAGTTATTGAAGGCTTTTTACATTTCCTCAGTTTCATTATTCTCAACCAAAAAAGGACAGACAACTCTTACAGGACTTATCTGATACTAATCAAAGACCAAAAGTAAGGATGAGGTTTGGAAGATCTGCAAAAGGAAGGCAACGTCTCCAGGCCTCAGTCGATTACTCCTTCTGGGGAACTGAAGGAGTTCCCATGGGGTACAAAGAAAATAGCACTTGGTCTTATATACTCCTTCCTAGTGCTTTACAGCAGGAGTGCACAACCCTCAGTCCAGGGACTGGCACTGATCCGTAGCATGCCAGAAACTTTGCTGTGCAAACAAGGGAAGCTCCATCCGTGGGATGCAGGCAGCACGGAAACCACATCCTCTCCTATCCACAGTTAAACCCTTCTCCGCAAAACCAGTCCCTGGTGCCCAAAAAGATGGGGGCCACTGCTTTGCAGCCCTCTCCAAGCAGTTTACAGAGTCAGCCTATTGCCCCCCCCCCAACAATCTGGGCCCTCATTTTACCAACCTCGGAAGGAAGGAAGGCCGAGCCAACCTTGAGCCAGTCAGGATCGAACTCTTGGCAATGGGCAGAGTTAGCCTGCAGTACTGCATTCTAACCACTGTGCCACCATGGCTCTTCATCAATGCTTCTGCAGAAAGGCAGGACTGTGATGGCAAGGATGAGGAAGCAAGATTATTATTATTATTTTCGGGGTCAGAATATTGTTTGCAAGAAGCCAGAGATGAAACTAATACCAAAACGAGCTGTTGCACCGAAAGAATGCCACTCGAGGGGAAATACAGAACCGGGAGCCAATTTAGAACCTCTTACAAAGCAGAGAAAAATAATTTGTGGCCAACATAACTGGAATTATACAGTCTTCCTTCTGGAACCTAAGAGTTCTGCGGGCAATCTTGCAGTCTTTCATAAGGACTAGTGCCTTTGGAAGCAAACATTTTCAGGAAGTTCCATCCAAAATACTACAGTCTGTTCAGGAATTGCTGCTGGGACAGCAACAAGGAAGAAACTCAAGAACAAAAACATCAGGAGAAACTTGGGAGAACTGCAGAATGACATGTTTCAAGAGTTCCATGTTGTCCAGATAGGATGAACTACAATATTGTTTCGCATGGTTAGGCAACACTGCGGTTGCCAACACTGCACACAAAGTTTAATCAACTCATCAATTAAACAGTAAAAAATGCTGACTGCAGAATGCATTTATTTACATGCTTGCTTGCTTGATTTATGCAGCCTCCCCGTTTGCAAATGTAACTCTGGAAACCAACGAAACAAAATTGTACATTATTTATTGATGGCTAAGTTTGCCTGCTTGAGTTATACAGTTTCCCTCATTCTCCTTCCCCCCCTCTCTCACCCCACGAGCTGCAGATATAACTCTGGAATTAAAACCTACAGAACCAAAATGATAAAAGGAGCCATAAACAATGGTTTTCCCAAAACCTCATGATATATCATACAATGCCACAACTATTTGGCAAAACCTGGCTATCTAAGCCGTTTCCCCAACCCTAAGTAAAGTTTTCATGTTTCCATGAAGGCCTGAAAAATACATGGTGATTTTTAAGAGGTGCAGATAGTTCTCAACTAACATCCATTTGTTTAATAATTGTTCATCTATTTATATATCAACTACCTGCCTGTCTGTCTATTTCTATCTGTCTATAATCTGTCTATTTCTGTCTGTCTATCTATATAATCTGTCTATCATCTTTCTATCTACATGTCTATCTATTTCTATCTATCATCCATCTACATCTGTCTATCTATTTCTGTCTATCTATCTATCATCTATCTACATCTATCTGTCTGTCTGTCTGTCTGACTATCTATCTATCTATTGATCTATCGTCTATCTATCATCTATTTATATCTTTTTAAAATATTTATTAAACTGTATTTGACTATTATTACTTTCACACACAGACACACACAATTTTATTATTGTATATGTATTTAAACACTTTTTTTTTTCTGAGAAAGGATGACCAAACTCCCAAACATGAATTCCTGCATTACAGGAAAAGCATCTTTCTGACCTCCCCCCATTCTGAAAAAGGAAGCAGAAAGCAGGACCCTACCTGGCCCTGGCAATTAAGCAGCTGCAGGTTCTCTTCTGTTTACCCAGTGAGGAAAAGGTGTTACACAGCAGGAGAAGGGGAACACCATGGCTTAAGAATCGTGGATCAACCTGGACACTCTCCTCCTGCCAACAGGCAGTCCCTGTATATCAACATGAGCGTTGCCAAAATATCTAGCACCAACTGCACAGAATGTTCACTTCGAGTTTAAAAGAGTACAAAGTACTAACAGGTAAGGGTGGGGCTTTTGCATTTAAAAACAAAAGGAGGGCGGGTGGGAATATTTTACAGGGAACTTTGCCCTAGATGTTTAAGCTCTGCAAATAAGAGGCCAGAAGGAGAAAGTGTCAGAACTGAATCTTCTTCCTTGCAAAAGACATACAGGTAGTCATTCAGTACTTTAATAGACTGAACAGAGTTGGAAGGGATCTTGTAGGTCATCTAATCCAATCCCCCTGCCCAAGCAGGAGACCCTACACCATTTCTGACAGATGGCAGTCCAATCTCTTCTTGAAAGTCTCCAGGGATGAAGCTCCCACAACTTCCAAAGGCAACTTCTGTTCCATGGGTTTTATTGTTCTCACAGTCAGAAAATTTCTCCTTATTTCCAGGTTGAATCTCTCCTTGATCAATGTCCATCCATTATTCCCTGTCTGGCCTTCAGATGCTTTGGAGAATAGCTTGACCCCTTCTTCCTCTCTGGGGCAGCCCCTCAATTATTGGAAGACTGTTCTCTGGTCTCCCTGGTCCTTCTCTTCTCTTCCCTAGACTAGCCATGCCCAGTTCCTGCGACCATTCTTTGCTATGTTTTAGTCAAGTGAATCATTGGAATTGTTAAGTTAGTAACCCAGTTGTTAAGTGAATCTAGCTTCCCCATTGACCCTGGGACACTGTAACCGTCATAAATATGAGTCAGTTGCCAAGCATCTGGATTTTGATCTCGTGAGTCGTGACCATGAGGATGCTGCAACAATCATGAGTTGCTTTTTTCAACTTTGTAACTTTGAATGGCCACTAAACAAATGGTGGTAAGGGAGAGTCTATCTGTAGAATAGAATTAGAATAGTATAGTATAGAATGGAATGGAATGGAATGGAATGGAATGGAATAGAATAGAATAGAATAGAATAGAATAGAATAGAATAGAATAGAATAGAATAGAATAGAATAGAATAGAATAGAATTCTTTTTATTGGCCAAGTGTGATTGGACACACAAGGAATTTGTCTTGGTGCAAATGCTCTCAGTGCACATAAAAAGAAAAGATACATTTGTCAAGAATCAAGAATCATCAGGTGCAAAACTTAATGATAGTCATAGGGTACAATAAGCAATCAAATTATACTAGGAAACAGTCAATATAAACGGTAAGGATATAAGCAACAAAGTTACAGTCATACAGTCACAAGTGGGAGAGGATGGGTGATAAGGAGTGATGAGAAGATTAACAGTAATAGTAGTGCAGACTTTGTAAATAGTTGGACAGTGTTGAGGGAATTATTTGTTTAGCAGAGTGATAGCGTTGGGGAGAAACAACTGTCCTTGTGTCTAGTGGTTCTGGTGTGCAGGGCTCTATATAGCAACTCTAAACTTCAACCTTTTTTAAAAACAAGTTTGCAGTACCTCTTTTTCACACACACATGTAGACTTGTATGTGAAGGACTGCTGTCCACACTTCCTTAAAAACAGTGGGAAATGAAGAAGCTAAATTAACAAGACCCTCGCAATCCTGAACAAAAGAGAGCCATAAAACACACGTAAGTCATAATTTTACAGGTTTGGCCTTACTGCCTACCTAGACATTTGGACTTTTTCCATCAACCCTACTAGGTGGTAAATGCAACTTAAGGAAATATATAAGCTCAGCCAGGATCTGCAAAAAAAAATTTTTTTTTAAAAAGGAAAATTATTGATATTTTCTTCTGGGGCAAGGAAACTCAATGCTGTCAAATTCCTGGAGCAGGAATTAAAGTGTGTTGGATTTTTGCCCTGGCAGCTGTCTTTGAGCCTATTTGCGGGCTGATCCAATTTTTATGTCAGAAAGCTGTCCTTGTCCACATTCCAACTGAGCATATGACCCTGAGATCTGTGGAAAACACATAATGGCAGATGACTTGGTCAGGCAAACCTAGGGGGAAACGGCTGACCACGTTTCTCCAAGAATCAACTGTCTTCTAAAGTTTTCGCTCACCCATGTTTTCTGATAGTTAACCTAGAAAAAAAAATAAAACAGGAGCTTGGGAAATCAAAAAATGGGAACTCACCATTTCTTCTTTGGCTGAAAAATAAACCGGAAAAATTGGGGGAGGGAATTATATGGCGGTGGATATGTGTACTTTATTCAAACTGGATCAACTGAATCCTATCAACCAATTTTCTTTCCTAATGAGTGAACTGGCTGGAGTCACAAGAAACTGGTTCTCCAAAGGAAAAAAAAAAGAACAAACCAACCACAGTTTGAGAGCTTCTAGTTCTCATCCTGTCTCAACTTGGTTTCCTAATGCTTACAATTCTCTCAGTGATGCAGCAACAATGGAACAATGGGGATTTAATGCTATGAGGAACACAGAATTATTAATTTATAGTGTATAAAAACTATTCGTCTTCCGATTAGGATGCGCAAGCTAACTGGTGGCCCTTTGCAATAGAAACTGATGTAGCTTTAGTTATTGTGCCAAGCCATGGATGGTCTCCTTTAGAGGTTTGCGCTTGCTTGATAATAGGGGAGCACCTTTTCTCGTAACTTCCAGCAAGGCTTTTCAACATAACCACCTGAGGAAGAGCAACCCACAAAGCTGACAATCTCTGCTAAGTTCTCGCCATATTTCTGGTCTTCGCCATCTTGAAAAATGTGAGCAACTGTGCTGTAGTTCTTGAAATGTTGGACCAGAGATGGGAAGGCCGCAGTTTGAATCTCTGCTCCACATGGCAGCCCCATGAACAGGTGGGAGGGCAAGTTCCTCTTTCTATCACAAAGTTGCTGTTCTTGGGATAAAATAGAGAAGGGAGAATCCCCCTCCCTCCCTTGAGTGTCTAGGAAAAAAATTGCAAGATAGGTGTGCCATAAATAATACTTCAGACAACCTCAGACAATGGCACTTTGAGCCAGTCATTCTCTAACTATAGTACCTGACAGAGAAATTATGGGAATAAAATGAGATAAATTGCTAGGTACACTGCTTCGATGCTTGAGGAAGGAAGGAAGGAGGAAATGAGAACGACAAGGAAGAAAGAAAGAAAAAGGAAGGAAGGAGGAAGGAAGGAAATGGGAAGAAGGGAGAAAGGAAGAAAAGAAGAAAGGAAATGAGAATGAAAAGGAAGGAAGGAAGGAAGAGGGAAAGAAAGAAAGAAAGAAAGAAAGAAAGAAAGAAAGAAAGAAAGAAAGAAAGAAAGAAAGAAAGAAAGAAAGAAAGAAAGAAAGAAATGAGAATGACCAAGGAAAGAAGAAAGAAAGAAAAAGGAAGGAAGGAAATAGGAAGGAAACGGGAAGAAGGAAGGGATGAAGGAAGGAAGAAAGGAAATGGGAAGAAGGGAGGGAGGGAGGAAATGAGAATGACAAGGAAGGAAGGAAATGGGAAGGAAATGGGAAGAAGGAAGGAAAGAAATGGGAAGGAGGGAGGGAGGGAAAAAGGATCCATGTTTTCATATCAAGTGGAATCCAGGCAGAAAAAGGACCTTTGGCTCCGACTTCCCAAGCTTTGGCATCATGAGGTTTCTACTTTCATATATTGTTCAAAATGCATTTACAGCTGTGGTCTCTCCAGCACCCAGGCTGAAGGTCAGCGTTGTTTACTTACGAGCAGAACAGCGGAGGAGATGGGAACACAGGTTCCCATTTACTGGCACCCTCCCTGTATTACTGTACTGGGTCAGAGGGATTAGGGAAATAAGCCGTTGGTTTTGAATGCAGGGCTGGTTAATGTACAATGTCTGGATTGCCCACAAGGACTCAGGGGTCATTTGCTTTCACCTGCAAAAGTGGCTCATGATGGACAACTACGGATTCAGGTTGACAGTGGGGATGGAGGAAACCTTGATTTATTTTCACACTTGTTAACCTGCCTTGGTTAACAAGATGTATTATCTCTCCCCCTATCCTTACCACCACCACCCCACACTATCATCTGCACCTGTGTAAGTGTCTGGTTTGGTTCTGCAACTCAACAGGTCAGACACAGACTTCAGAGAGTAATTAGGACTGCAGAAAAAAAATTACTACCAATCTGCCTTCAGTCGAGCACCTGTATACTGCACGAGTCAAAAAGAGGACTGTGAAAATATTTGCAGACTCCTCATATCCTGGACATAAACTGTTTCAATTCCTTCCCTCAAAATGACGCTATAGAGCACAGAACAACTGGACGCAAGGATAGTTTTTCCCAAATGCCGTCACTCTGCTAAACAAACAATTCCCTCAACACTGTCCAACTATTAACAATGTCTGCACTACTATGACTATTAATTTTCTCATCACTCCTTATCATACATCCCCTCCTACTAGTGACTGTATGACTGTAACTTTGTCCCTTGTATCCTTAAGATTTATATTGACTGTTTCCTAGAATGATTTGATTGCTTATTGTACCCTATGACTATTCTTAAGTGTTGTACCTTATGATTCTTGACTCTCGATGAATGCATCTTTTCTTTTATGTACACTGAGAGTATTTACACCAAGACAAATTCCTTGTGTGTCCAATCACACTTGGCCAATAAAAGTATTCTATTCTATTCTATTCTATTCTATTCTATTCTATTCTATTCTATATTCCATTTTTTATTCTATTCTATATTCCATTTTCTATTCTATTCTAATTTTCTATTCTATTCTACATTCCATTTTCTATTTTATTCTATTCTATATTCTTTCTCTTTCTCTTCTCTTTCTCTCTCTTTCTCATTCTATTCTATTCTATATTCTATTCTCTTTCTCTTTCTCTTTCTTTCTCTTTCTCACTTTTCTATATTCTCTTTCTCTTTCTCTTTCTCTCTATTCTATTCTATTCTATTCTATTCTATTCTATTCTATTCTATTCTATTCTATTCTTGTATAGTGCTTGGATATGTTGAGACTCTGGAAACAGTTCAGAGAAGAGCAACGAGGGTGATTAGGGGGCTGCAGGCTAAAATACATGAAGATCGGTTGCAGGAAGTGTTTATGCCTGGTCTAGTGAAAAAAAGGACTAGGGGTGACAGGATAGCAGTGTTCCAATATCCGAGGGGCTCCTACAAAGACGAGGGAATCAAACTATTCTCCAAAGCACCAGAAGGCAGGACAAGAAGCCATGGGTGAAAACTAATCAAGGAGAGAAGCAACCTGGAATTAAGGAGAAATTTCCTAGCAGGGGAAACAAGGAACCAGTGGAACAGAAGTTGCCTTCAGAAGTTGTGGGTGCTCCATCCCTGGAGGCTTTTCAGAAGACACTGGACAGCCATTTGTCTGAACTGGTATAAGGGGTTGGACTAGATGACCTCCAAGGTCCCTTCCAACTCTTGATATCCCCTATCTACCTCAGTGAACGATCACTCCATGATCTCACAGTGACAGCATCACACAAAAAGAAATCCAGTTCAGACCATGTCAAGTTAAGACATTGGTAGCCATGAAGAAAACTCATCTTGTTTTTTGTTTTGTTTTGCACCCACTGCGCAATGCTGCTGTAATCAAAGGGCAAAGGGACTACGCTGCAATTCCAAAGGTTTGGGGGTTCAAATCTTGCACAACGGCCATGGACTAGCTACCCACCCTCTCTTCACAGCTTCCACTCATCCAGCTGCAATATGAAACCACCTAGAAGACTAAGGCGCCAGACAGCAGGGTGTAGTAACATCTTCCCAACTTACTCGTTGGTAGGCTGAGGACATCCCAATCCTGCAGAGGTCACAAATAGGGCCGCAGCTCATCCTTTCCGCCTAATCAAGTGGGCTGAGCCTCTAGCAAGATGAAGGCTGGTCTTACGACGCAGCTGTTGCCTTGGCCATTTGCCCCACAGAGGGACTGGACTGCTCAAACTGCCCTTTGTAGCTGTTTGTTTCAGAACGGAAGACCTAAGCCAGAATTCTGTCTCTTCAGAACCCAGAAGTCCCTAGCCAGCAACAGAATTCTGGGAGTTGAAGTCCACACGTTTTCAAGTTGCCATAGTTGAGAAACACTGCTTTAATTGGTTGCAGCCTCTAGAAATCCCTCCCTCCTTCCCTTCCCTTCGTTCCTTCCTCAGAGCTGTCTTAAGGCACTTTCCCGTGGACTCCATAAGCATAGGGACCCCATAGTAATCTGTGTATGTTCACCCTTCGATGCACCTTGTATCATATAAATACACCAACTGTAATATTAGTGTTTTTCAAGCCTCGTGTATTGTTCAAATGTTTATCATGTTGGTTGGTTGGTGCTCCACAACATGTTCTTAATGTTTCAACACCGATTTTGTTGGAAGTGCCAATAAAATAAATATATGTTTAATTTTATCAACCATTTACATTTTTTATTCCTGTGACTAGTTGTCATAGGGCCCCAGTACACTGCTTTGCTCGGGGCCCATAATCCCATAATGCATTTAAGGTGGCCTTGTCCGTCCTTCCTTCCTTCCATCCTTCCTCCCATCCTTCCTTCCTTCCTTCCTTCCTTCCTTCCTTCCTTCCATCCATCCATCCATCCATCCTTCCTTCCTTCTCCCCTCCCCCTCATTTCCCAGACTCTGCCACTATGAATTGGCCACAACAGACCAAATCAGCTGTGGATATAGTGCAGTCTTCTAGAATTGGCACAAGCCACCCCCTCCTCTTCTGTGCAGACGTGCACTGCATGTTATTACACACACACACACACACACACAAAATGTGAACACAAAGGACAAATCTCTCAACCATAAAGTACGGCATGAAAAAGCCAACCCAGAGAGTTACTCAGAGTGAAATATGAACAGAAGCCAATATAGATTCACACTCAGCAGCATATTTCTCCGCCACATCCAAGGTAGGAATAACCATAAAGGCTGGGGTAGGGAAAGCTGAGGATTGATGAGGTTGCAAAAAAGGGAAACAACACTGCACGCACAATCCCTGCCATGTTCGCAAGCTTCATTTGGGCGCACCGCCAACCCTAATTCTGCAAACTCGGGAGCTGCCACCCACATCATGGTTATTGCCGTGTCAGAAAGGTTTGAAATCGGTGCCTCAACCTTCTAATTGGATCTGCAGGTTGCAAACACCCCTCAAAGCAGCTCTTTTTGTAATGCAGGGCTGAAGACTTTGCACTCCACATGTCCTTGGTGGGTGATGTGTGTAGGAAAGCAGCTGTGGCACAAAGCACACAAAGTCCATAAAATCCCATTCGGATTTAGCAGACATCTGTATTTAACAGACACACATTTCCCTCTGTTAGGCTATAAGGCAGATTAATTCCAAAGGATTTTGGTGGTCAACATCATGGATTAACTGTATTTCAACACTTTTTGAGGGAATTCTCTACAAAAATATACTATTTATGCAACTATTTATATACTGTTCCTTATACTGAAAGGAGGAGGAGGAGGAGGAGGAGGAAGAGGAGGAGGAGGAGGAGGAGGAGGAGGAGGGGAGGAGGAGGAGGAGAAGGAGAAGGGGAAGAGGAGGAGAAGGAGAAGGAGAAGGAGAAGAGGAGAAGGAGGAGAAGGAGAAGGAGGAGAAGGAGAAGGAGGAGGAGAAGGAAAAGGAGAAGGAGAAGAGGAGGAGGAGGAGGAGGAGGAGGAGGAGGAGGAGGAGGAGAAGAGGAGGAGGAGGAGGAGGAGGAGAAGGAGGAGGAGAGGAGGAGAAGGAGAAGGAGAAGAGGAGGAGGAGGAGGAGGAGAAGAGGAGGAGGAGGAGGAGAAGGAGAAGGAGGAGAAGAGGAGGAGGAGGAGAAGGAGGGAGGAGAAGGAAGAGGAGGAGGAGGAGGACGAAAGGGACGGGGAAGAAAGAGGAGGAGGAGGAGGGAGCAAGCATTTTGAGCAGGAACAACATCATGGCAGGAAACCATCACCCACATTATCATGAGATAGGAAAAGGGAGGTGCAATTTATTAAATGGAATAGATTAGAGAAGACAACTAACACAGTGAGCAGGAAACAAAATCCAATTGAGATGGGGGTTATTCTCATTCCTGGGGACTGGCAGAAGTGGAATGGATGGGTCTGAAATGGATATGAAATCATTTACAGCAAGTCAAAGACCACCAAGCCTGGCCAGAAGTAGGAGAAGAGCAGGCAGAGCTGTGGAAGTGGGTGGGTGGGGGCGAAGTTAAACATATCATCGGCTTAGAATCACTGCGTTGCCACGCTTGCTGTTGAATTCCATTCACTCGTATCTGGTGTCAATTTAGTGTCGATCAGATTCTTGTGGGAAGGCTTGACTAAATCTGCCGGGTTGCAACCTAACTGCTGATCTTGAGTCCTTGTGGGATCCCTCAAAGACACAGAGCTAGCTCTCCCAAGGTTTTGCTGTGCCACTGCATGATCACTGGTTCTTTCAGCTGGGCTGGTAGGAAACGTAACAACTGAGCATTTAAAAGCTTTCCAAGATAAACAAGTGTTCAGATGGAGGGTGGGCAATGGCGGGAAGGGGTGGGGGTGGGGTTCAGACAACTCTTGGCCTAGTTTCAGAAGCTTTCTATAAATTGTTTCTCCAGAGGCAAAGAAAGTTCTACTCTGATATTTGAAAGATTTTAGGACTGCACGTAGCTCCTACGATCTTGGGTGCAAGCCCAAGAGTTATGGCCAGATTAGGAGAACAAAAATTAGAAACATGGGGGAATCAACCCATTAGTTGCATCAGATTAGTGGTTTCCGTAAATCTTGCTTTTGGTCTTGGCCAAACTCACTTCTTCTGTCTTCCTTTTCTTGTGTCCTCTTCTTCTGCTTGAAGTGCAGCCCCTTAGCCCCCAGCCCCAAAGCAAGTACAGCCTTTGATCCAGAGATGGTATTCAGCAGGTTCTGACCAATTCTGGAGAACCAGTAGCGGAAATTTTGAGTAATCCGGAGAACCAGCAAACGCCATTCTGACTGTCCCCGCCCCCCCATCTATTCTCTGCCTCCCAAGTCCCAGTTGATTGGTTGGGTCTCCTTTGGTTGCTCTGCACAGGAGAACAGAGCTGGAAAGCAGGTTAGTGGGGTGGGGAGGAAATGGGGATTTTGCAGTAACCTTGCCCCAGGAGTGGGAGGGAATAAAGATTTTGCAGTATCTTTCTCCTACCACACCCACCAAGCGACGCCCACCAAGCCAAGCCATGCCCACAGAACAGGTAGTAAAAAATAAATAAAAAAATTGAATCCCACCACTGCCTTGATCATAAAATAAAAACCCCTTTCTACAATTATTCTGGCCATCTTCCTCTGAGTTTAACCATGGGATGTTAGCATCACAAACACTTAAGCCTTCTCTAGACAAGAAGATAGTTGAGGTATCCCCAAGAGAAGATACAGAAAGCAAATCAAGAAACAATGGAGGGGGGAGAATAAGAATTCTACTGTTAGCAAAACATGCTATATTTTTCTTTTCTTTTTTTCAACAAGAAAAGGAAAGGTACAGATTTTAAGACACACTGTACCCAAAGAAAGGATCCGTGACTTTTTTTTTTTTTTGTCCGTGTCATTGTGAGTTGTAACCATAGAAACCACATCCTCTGCCGCTGCTATGGTAACGCTGCAGTAACCTTTTCTTTCTTTTTCTTTGCATATAAGGATAGAAGTACCGTAGATAAATTATTTTTGGACTTTTTTTTTCTTTCTTTCCCTGTAATGAAGAGGTAGAAGAGAAAGAGAAAGACAGATCCAGGCCACACAACTCTACAACAGCTTTGTGAACAGCTTTTTCTCGAACCTGGCGCTGCCCAGATGTGTAGGGACTACAATTGCCAAAAATTGCTGCGTGCCAATAAAGAAGAAGAGGAAAAAAACGAAGAAATAACCCAAGCGCACATTTTTAAGTCACTAAAACTGAGCTACCATCCAAAACAGTGAGTCAGTTTGGTCAAGTGCAGTGGTCACCAACTGGTGGTCCATCTAGTGGTCTGTGAGAAAATGTTGGTGGTCCGCAGAAAAATTATTTGCATTTTTAATATTGCCCTAAATCAGGGCTCCTCAAACAATACCCCCTGAGCCAGATACACGCAATGAATGTTTGTGTTGCTGCAAAGAGTCTCCCCCTTGGCGGTCTTTTTGTGTGGATTGGAGGGTGGCCGAAATTCCAATTTGGGGTCTGCTTCAGCCACCTGGTGCGGGGCTTGGGGCGAAGGTTGAAGGGAAGTGCCACTGGTGCAGAAGTGGTATTTGGTAGGTTCTGACCAGTTCTGGAGAACCGGTAGCGGACATTTTAAGTACTTCGGAGAACCAGCAAATCCCACCTCTGACTGGCCCCGCCAACCCCATCTCTTCTCTGCCTCCCATTGAGTCCCAACTGATCGGCTGGGCCTTCTTGTATGCCCTGCCCATGAGAACGGAGCGGAAAGCAGGTTAGTGGCATGGGGACGGATTGGGGATTTTGCAGTACCCTTTCCCTGCCAAGCCCACCAAACCACGCCCATAGAAACGGTAATAAAAAAAATTGAATACCACCACTGCGCTGGTGGCAAAGAGCCAGGGGGGCCTCATGGCCTGGAACTGGCCGACTATCTCAGCCCACTGAGCCTCCAGGTGTTGGTACCTGGCCTTGCACTCCCGCAGATATTCCCTCTGCTTAGAAAGCCTCAGTGAGGTGCTTCCGCTGAGCCTCCTCCTCAGTCAGATCCAATTTGAAATGAGCCAGCTGTTTTGCAAACTCTTTCTCTCATGGGGAGGCTGCTTAGCTCCAACAACTGTTTCCTTTTTGGGGCCCTAAGGAGCTCAGGTGGGCAGGTGAGGAGTGGATGGGAGGGGAGGGGTGAGTAGAGGCCAGCGAGGCACCCCTGGACATGAGGGACATCGAGCTGGCCACACCCACCCAGTCACATGGCCACCTAGCCACGCCCACCCAGCCGGTCATTAGGCAGATCGTATTAGTGGCCCGCTGGATTTAAAATTATGAATTTAGTGGCCCCTGAAGTACGAAAGGTTGGTGATCCCTGGTCAAATGGTCAAGGCACTAGGCTAGAAACTGGGAGATTGGGAGTTCTAATCTCTTTCTTAAACATAAAAGCCAGCTGAGTCATTTTGGGCCTCTTTCTCAGCCCCAAAAGTTGTGTTATGGAGAAAAAAGGAGGAAGGTGTGAGAGTGGAGAGTGGAGAAGGAGGAGTAGACTAGACTAGACTAGACCAGACCATGGAGGTCTCCTAGTTTACATTTGCCCCCATCAGTTCTTTATAAAAATAAACAACTTTATTATAAAAATAATCAAGGCAGAATAATAAATAAAAGTAAAACAGAAACAATTGTTCCCAAAAAAGGGTTATGTTTGTCTCTCGATGTTCCATTTCCCCCCCAAAGGAAAAAGTTAAGAACTTTTTTTTTAAGCAAAAAACAGGTGGTGGAATTCCTCTCTATCCCAATACTATAATTTAATGGGTTTTTTCTCATGCATTTGTTTTTCTAAATGGGTCTTATCAGCATCTCTCTCTCTCTCTCTCTCTCTCTCTGCAATTATATGCAAAGCAAACTGGAATATTTAAAAACAATAACAGCAGTGGGAAATACTTTTGTTTTGTTCAGAGAAACTGCATCCGGCAAAGTTTTTGTATCTTTGTTTTAAGTGGGCGAAAAGCAGTGAGTCACTACATCTTATTCAAACATAGTCTCAAAGTTAGCTCCTGGCCTTTGCTATTAAGCCTCTCTGTTAAAATGCCTAATTGTTTTAAATGCCCTTTCCGTGCGCGGCACACCAAGTTCAAATATTGGTCATTAAGCTTTGCTAATGATTCAGAAATTTTGAAGGCTTGTTATTCTTGGCCTGTGCCCTGGTACATAATTGGTCAGTAAAGGTTTCTGGGTCTATTACAAACAACGGTCTTAGCATTTAATTTTTTCTTCCAACCCAAGGGCAGGCAGACTGTTACCTGGATAGTGAGATTTTGCCACGCCGATGGTTTTTTTTCCCCCCTAAAACTTAATTTAAAAACTTTACATAAAAAGAAATAGGAAGAAGGGGAAGGCTATTAATAGAATATAACATAATAACAGAGTTGGAGGGAACCCAGGAGGTCTTCTAGTCCTACTCCTATGCCAGAAGCCCCCAACCTTTTTGGCACCAGGGACCAGTTTCATAAAGAGAGGTTTTTCCACGGAGTGGAGGGAATGTGTTTTCATAGGCTGCCTGCATCCCACAGATGGGGCTTCACTTGTTTGCATGGCCAGTTCTGGTTGGGGACCCCCTTTAGCATTCCAGACAAATAGTCCTTCAGTCTCTTCTTAAAGCCCTTCATTGATGGACCCACAATTTCTGAAGGCAAATCAATCCACTGGTTAATTGTTCTCAGTTAGGAAATTTCTCCTCCTTAATTCTAGCAATAGCAATAGCAGTTAGGCTTATCTACCACTTCACAGTACTTTACAGCCCTCTCCAAGCAGTGCACAGAGCCAGCCCTCTTGCCCCCCACAATCTGTGTCCTTCTTTTACCCACCTCAGAAAGATGGAAGGCTGAGTCAACCTTGAACTGGTCAGTATTGAAGTGTGGGCAGTGGGCAGAGTCAGCCTGCAATACCGGATGGATGCAGAATCAGTATTCAGCTGGTTCTGACCAGTTCTGGAGATCCGGTAGTGGAAATTTTGAGTAGTTCAGAGAACTGACAAATGACTGGCCCTGTCCCATCTATTCTCCCAAATCCCAGCTGATCAGCTATGTCTTCTTTTGTTGCCCTGCATAGGAGAACAGAGCTGGAAAGCAGGTTAGTGGGGTGGGGAGGTAGATTTTACAGTATCCTTCCCCTGCCATGCCCACCAAGCCACACCACGTCCATTAAGCCATGCCCATAGAACTGGTAGTAAAAATTTTTGAATCCCACCACTGAATGGATGGACGGACGTAAGGAAGGAAGGAAGGAAGGAAGGAAGGAAGGAAGGAAGGAAGGAAGGAAGGAAGGAAGGAAGGAAGGAAGGAAGGAAGGAAGGAAGGAAGGAAGGAAGATAGCAATGGTACTTAGACATATGTCACTTTACAGTGCTTTTAGAGCCCTTTCTAAGCAGTGTACAAAGTCAGCCTCTTGCCCCCAACAATCTGAGTCCTTATTTTACCCACCTTGGAAGGACGAAAGGCTGAGTCAACCTTGAGCCTGGTGAGATTGGAACTGCCAAATTGCAGGCAGCCAGCAGTCAGTAGAAGTAGCCTGCAGTACTGCACTCTAACAACTGCGCTACCGTGGCTTATCCTAGATTGACTCTCTCTTTGACTAGTTTCTATCCATTGTTTCTTGTCCTTCCTTCTGGTGCTTTGGAAACTAGGCTGATCCCCTCATCTGTGTGGCAGCCCCTCAAATATTGGAATAGTGCTATCATGTCACACCCCCTAGTCCTTTTTTTTTTTTTTTTTGCATTTCAGCTCAGGCTATACAATAAAGACAGAGCTGTTTGTTTTAATTGCCTGCATGCTTCCCTGGTGCAACATGGCACCACTGTGTCAATAACAACGGGAGATAAGATGACAGGACTGTGTTAGCTTTGGGTGTCAATTTACTCCGGCAGTCAGCAGTTCTGAAGCAAATTAAAAGGCAAGGTGTCCCCGCTTGGATAAATGGGATTTTTGATGATCCATTTTGTACTAATTCTGCCATAGCCCATCTGGAAATACCACCCCCCCATGCCACACTCAAAAAAATAGTCATTTATTTTGATTAGTAGGTGCTATACTTCTAGATAAGGGATGCAGTGGCTCAGAGACTAAGGCGCTGAGCTTGTTGATCAGAAAGGTCTGCAGTTCGAATCCCTAACACCGCATAACGCTTCTGCCAACCGAGCAGTTCGAAAGCATGTAAAAATGGAGGTAGAAAAATTGGGGCCACTATTAGGGGCCATGTTGTTTCTCCGTGTCATTATGCCCATACATTTGTATTTATTCATTTTGTCACATTTATGTAGTATATATTAGAGGTGGAGACCCCTTGAGAGCTGTAGGCTGTATTCATTTTAATGTATGGCGATCCAAAGTGACAATGAAGTTATTCTAAGTCTAAGTTTGCGATGAGGTAGGCCAGCAAGTTGGAAAAAACTCTGCAAAAGCTGCAGCTGTGGATTCAGAAGCCGACACATCTTTGCCTGAGCAATTCTTCTTCCAGGCCTTTTGCTAATGCTGAGCTGCTGCAGAGACAACTTTCATCTATGCATCCAGGAGACAATCACGTAGCCTGTTTGCTCTTTTGGTTAGCCACCTTGCCCAAAGGTGCCCAGACTAGGCTTTGAAACGTGAATAAGAACAAAAAGTCTGCCATGTTGGTTATAAATGAGAGGAAATGTGATGCAGATGGAAAAAGTGAATGCATTTATATCTGGCTGACAATCTGACCCAAGAAGCAGCCCGTAAGCAGATGATAGCAAGCAACAGCATCCACCTCCCCACCCCCCCAAAAAAGGATTAAACTCAATGAAATAACATGACCATCAGCTTCGGGGTGGGGGGAAGGCACGTGACAAAAATGCTTTGTGCAACCTGATCATTGTTCCCCCACTAGAATTTCGGATGAAATTCTGGTGCAGACACTTGAGAGAAAGAGAAAAAAAGATCATCGTATTTGTTCTTATTTGTTCTTATTCTGTAATAGCAATAGTACTTAAGACTTATATACCGCTTTATAGTGCTTTCCAGTCCTCTTCTAAGCAGTTTACAGGGTCAGCCTTTTGCCCCCAACAATCTGGGTCCTCATTTGACCCACCTTGGAAGGAGGGAAGGCTGAGTCAACCTGGAGCCTGGTGGGATTTGAACTGCCGAATTGTAGGCAGTTAGCTGGCTGCAGCAGAAGTAGCTGTAATGCTCAAATACACTTAGAGGCAGAAGCCCAGTACAGCCAGTCCTCAGGTTACAACCACAACTGGCTCCAGAATTTCTGTTGTTAAAAGAAAGCAGTTGTTAAATAAGTCCAATTTTACAACCTTTTTGGCCATGGTTGTTCAGTGAACCAGCAGCATAACTGGGTGGAGAAGTCTGGGAGTTGAAATCCACAAGCCTTAAAGTTGTCAAGGTTGGACAACCCTTCCTTAGAGGAAGAGAAAAATATTGGATGGACCACGTAGACACAACCCAAGCTCTTGGCTTGATTGACAACACACACCATGTTCCCACATTCAAAGTGTTAAAATATCACCAGGGTGTGTCTTTCGACCACGAGGTCAAGAACCTTGCAAATATTTTCTGACTTCCCAGTCTAGCCTACAGCTCTGGAAATTCCTGATGAGTTTCCAATTTTATTCTAACCAGGCTGGATTCCTGCTTAGCTTCTCAGCCTAAACAAGGGTCATTCAGGTGAAAGAACAATGGAAAATTTCAAGTCTTTAGACATCAACGGTTGCTTAACCTCATCCTGAGTAGGAGAATAACATGAGTCATTGTTTTACACTGTGGAAAGAGAGGCAAAACCGTGAGAATATGTAGCGAAGATGCATCAAGCCAAAATATATAGGATGGGTAATCAAATTAGAAAATATAGGCAAATAATGCTAACGGGCATGATGGCCAGCATCATAATTATCTTTAATTCTCTCAATTTAGTGTTGTTATTTTTTTAGGGTTTTTTTTTTAAAAGGTTTATTATCAGCAGCCCAAGTCAGCCTCCTGCAGGATATGGACCGTAATCTACCATGCTGGATGAATGCAGGTTGGCACAAGATGTTTTTCTACTTGATAGTTAGGGCAGAGAGAGTAAGAGTGGGGAAGGAAAGGGAGGGAGGGGAGGGAGGGAGAGAGAGAGAGAGAGAGAGATGAGAGGGAGGAGAGATGTAGAGAGACACAGAGGGAGGGAGAGATTAGATAGATAGATAGATAGATAGATAGATAGATAGATAGATAGATAGATAGATAGATAGATAGATAGATAGATGAGAGGGAGGGGAGGGAGAGGGAGAGAGATGAGAGGGAGGAGAGATGTAGAGAGACACAGAGGGAGGGAGAGATTAGATAGATAGATAGATAGATAGATAGATAGATAGATAGATAGATAGATGAGAGGGAGGGGAGGGAGGGAGAGAGAGAGAGAGAGAGATGAGAGGGAGGAGAGATGTAGAGAGACACAGAGGGAGGGAGAGATTAGATAGATAGATAGATAGATAGATAGATAGATAGATAGATAGATAGATGAGAGGGAGGGGAGGGAGGGAGAGAGAGAGAGAGATGAGAGGGAGGAGAGATGTAGAGAGACACAGAGGGAGGGAGAGATTAGATAGATAGATAGATAGATAGATAGATAGATAGATAGATAGATAGATAGATAGATAGATAGATGAGAGGGAGGGGAGGGAGGGAGAGAGAGAGATGAGAGGAGGAGAGATGTAGAGAGACACAGAGGGAGGGAGAGATTAGATAGATAGATAGATAGATAGATAGATAGATAGATAGATAGATAGATAGATAGATGAGAGGGAGGGGAGGGAGGGAGGGAGAGAGGGGGAGAGAGAGAGAGAGATGAGAGGGAGGAGAGATGTAGAGAGACACAGAGGGAGGGAGAGATTAGATAGATAGACAGACAGACAGACAGACAGACAGACAGACAGATAGATGAGAGGGAGGGGAGGGAGGGAGAGAGAGAGAGAGAGATGAGAGGGAGGAGAGATGTAGAGAGACACAGAGGGAGGGAGAGATTAGATAGATAGATAGATAGATAGATAGATAGATAGATAGATAGATAGATAGATGAGAGGGAGGGGAGGGAGGGAGAGAGAGAGAGAGAGATGAGAGGGAGGAGAGATGTAGAGAGACACAGAGGGAGGGAGAGATTAGATAGATAGATAGATAGATAGATAGATAGATAGATAGATAGATAGATAGATAGATAGATAGATGAGAGGGAGGGGAGGGAGGGAGAGAGAGAGAGAGAGAGATGAGAGGGAGGAGAGATGTAGAGAGACACAGAGGGAGGGAGAGATTAGATAGATAGATAGATAGATAGATAGATAGATAGATAGATAGATAGATAGATAGATGAGAGGGAGGGGAGGGAGGGAGAGAGAGAGGGAGAGGGAGAGAGATGAGAGGGAGGAGAGATGTAGAGAGACACAGAGGGAGGGAGAGATTAGATAGATAGATAGATAGATAGATAGATAGATAGATAGATAGATAGATAGATAGATAGATAGATGAGAGGGAGGGGAGGGAGGGAGAGAGAGAGAGAGAGAGATGAGAGGGAGGAGAGATGTAGAGAGACACAGAGGGAGGGAGAGATTAGATAGATAGATAGATAGATAGATAGATAGATAGATAGATAGATAGATAGATAGATAGATGAGAGGGAGGGGAGGGAGGGAGAGAGAGAGAGAGAGAGATGAGAGGGAGGAGAGATGTAGAGAGACACAGAGGGAGGGAGAGATTAGATAGATAGATAGATAGATAGATAGATAGATAGATAGATGAGAGGGAGGGGAGGGAGGGAGAGAGAGAGATGAGAGGAGGAGAGATGTAGAGAGACACAGAGGGAGGGAGAGATTAGATAGATAGATAGATAGATAGATAGATAGATAGATAGATAGATAGATAGATAGATAGATGAGAGGGAGGGGAGGGAGGGAGGGAGAGAGGGGGAGAGAGAGAGAGAGAGATGAGAGGGAGGAGAGATGTAGAGAGACACAGAGGGAGGGAGAGATTAGATAGATAGACAGACAGACAGACAGACAGACAGACAGATGAGAGGGAGGGGAGGGAGGGAGAGAGAGAGAGAGAGATGAGAGGGAGGAGAGATGTAGAGAGACACAGAGGGAGGGAGAGATTAGATAGATAGATAGATAGATAGATAGATAGATAGATAGATAGATAGATAGATGAGAGGGAGGGGAGGGAGGGAGAGAGAGAGATGAGAGGAGGAGAGATGTAGAGAGACACAGAGGGAGGGAGAGATTAGATAGATAGATAGATAGATAGATAGATAGATAGATAGATAGATAGATAGATAGATGAGAGGGAGGGGAGGGAGGGAGGGAGAGAGGGAGAGAGAGAGAGAGAGATGAGAGGGAGGAGAGATGTAGAGAGACACAGAGGGAGGGAGAGATTAGATAGATAGATAGATAGATAGATAGATAGAAAGATAGATAGATAGATAGATAGATAGATAGATAGATAGATAGATAGATAGATAGATAGATAGATGAGAGGGAGAGATGGAGGGAGGGAGAGAGGGAGGGAGAGAGGGGGAGGGAGAGAGAGAGACCGTAGTCACCCATCCAGCTTCCGTGTCCACCAAAAGAGAAGAATCTGGAAATCTTCCTACCCCACTCCTTATGCACTTATACCACTCCTCATGCTCCTTTTTTTGATTGAGGAGGGGTGATTGGCTCCAAATCCCCAACCACCTTCTGTGGCTGGAGGGAAGGATTAAAACCTGCGTCTTCTCATTCCTAGACCAAAACCTTTTTTTTAAACCATTAAATCATTCTGGTTCTCCCATTTTAAGGAAGACACATGCCAAAAAACAACAACCACGGAACCTATCAAATCTGCCCTGAAAGCGGTCCAACAATTAGATTTTTGCACCTTATCATCATCTCCTCTAAACAAGATGGATGGCACTCCAGTCAATCAATCAATGGATATAAAAATGGGCTGCCAAGAAAGATCTCCAAAAAGGTATTTTCTCCGCCTTTAACCGATGGTTATCTTAGTTCACAGAGGGCCAGTGTTTCTGGTGGCATCGGTAACGCGCTACACAACCAGCTGATGATGAGAGCTAGTTCCTAGTTCTTGGAGACATCCCCATTATACA
Organism: Hydrophis major; assembly: GCA_033807585.1. Taxonomy (NCBI): domain Eukaryota; kingdom Metazoa; phylum Chordata; class Lepidosauria; order Squamata; family Elapidae; genus Hydrophis; species Hydrophis major. Next base: position 8,550,829 of record CM066338.1, read on the forward strand.
AAAATAATAATAATAATTTAAAAAACCCACGGATGCATTTCGAGCACACTCAGGTTCCGTTTTATTTACTAGGACTCATATTCCAAGCCAAAAGGCTTCTGAGTGGATGAGAGTCCCTTCTTTCAGGAAAAAGAAAAGAAAAGCAGAATGACCACATCACCGTTAATAATGACAAAATTACAGGATGTTTTGGCATCTGAGGAACATTCAAAGCATAAGCCCTTAAAAACAGGGTTAGGCAATGATCCTGAAACTCAGCAGGGTGGTCTATATCAAAATACGGGAGATATTCCCTGCAATATGGTATTCCACCCCCACCCCATCCCTGGGCTGTGCAATCACTAACAATCAACATTCATTTATTTTTGCAAAGCTTTCTGCCCTGTTCTTGTGATGATTACAGTCCTACCAAGGGTGTATTTGTAGCCATGTCAGTGAAAGAAATGACTTGGGAGTTTGGGAGTTGAAATTTTTGGGAATGCCCCTAAGGAATGTGTTTCGGAAGAGGAGCAAATGGCCTTATTTTCTATGCTGTCCACCTCACTACTGAAACACTGTCCTATTCTAAATTATTTCCACAGGCCAGCCTTTTCATGTGTCACATTGTGATCAATGTGAAGACGTACATTATGGTGACAAGTATCTTGAATTTCCTTTAGAATCAAACGTGAATTTAAAAGTTTATCTTGGAGGGCTACAAAAGTTTGCAGAAAACATTTCAGTTTTTATTTTTTAAGGAAAGCATTTTCTGCACCGAAAATTTCTTACAGAGAACACGAGAAGCAGGAAGGAAGTTCAAGAATTACAGTGTCCTTGTCACTGACTTCCCCTTTTCCTCGCTATTGTTGTCAAACATTACAGGGACAATTTTCAGTTCTCAGCAATGTCATTTTGCAAACTGGTTATGCAAAAAAGTAATATCTGCATTTCCACGGATCATCTCCAGCTGACTGGATGGACAAGGCAGGAATGAGAAGAAAAATGGATGGCCTATAATCTAATAAAGGATGAAATTTTGGCACAAGTCTCAATCTCTCTCTATATATATAAAAGTGAAATGGCACTCACGCATCATCGCAAAATCTCCAGATCCATAAAGCCTACAAACTTGAAATTTGGCACATATGTTCCTCTTGGCTTATAGGTGCTCACTAAGAAAGGATTTTTCAAAATGACCATCACAGCATTTGTTTTTCGTATAATATTATTAACACGCTCTGATGCTAAGCAGTTCTACTCCCCCTCCCCACCTGAAAAGAAATCTGTTCCAAATGCAAAACATAAACAGAGGAGTTTTAGTTACAATTTCACAGCACTAAGCAGCTTTAGCACAGAACAGTTGAGCTAAGCCACACCCAGGCTCCTTGCTGTCTCCTTCTTGCTCACATAGCAAATATTGTTTCAGTTTCCAAACAGCCCTCAACTTTCTCACACACTGACAGGATACTAGTCAGATGAATACCAATGGATGCTGTTAGGCAGAGGCAGAATTTTTTTTCCTTTATTTTCCTCCCAAAAACCTAAGTCCAACCACATAGTTTTGTAGCAAAGCATGGGTATTGAGCTAGTATTTTTAATAAAGGTGATACAATCATTTTCTGCTCAAAACACAAATGCATGAGATTTTGGTGTTTTTTTTTTAAGTGGATCCAGCACAGAGAGTTTTAAAACAAAATCCAATGTGTGTTAGTTACTGGGAATAGAGAAAGTCTAAACCTCTGACTCCAACTGGATCTTCCAACATTGTCCTGGGACGTGTATATTTGCCTTTGTTCATGAGGCTAAAACACAACACCAATTTGCCATGTAACATCTCAAATTAAGTGAAAATCAACTCCAAAAACCCATCCAGCCCATCAGTTGAGACAGGGTATGATAACAGGCTAATAACAGCTTCCATCAGTTCCAGAACTGATCATATGTTCAAAACTGGCTTAAGAGGACCTATCTTTGACCAAAACTCACATGGAACAATCAACAATCCTTTCTAAACACTTTCAGCATCTCAAAACCATTAAGCATCTAAAATAAGGGTCTTCAAACTTGCCAAGTTTAAGACTTGTGGACTTCCACTCCCAGAATTCCTGAGCTAAAATGACTGGAGGAGGAACTCTGGGAGTGGAAGTCCACAAGTCTTAAAGCTGTCAAGTTTGAAGACCCCTGATCTAAAAGATACTCTTAAAAATCCACACCTCAAAATTAGGATATGAATTAAGATTGTCAAGCTTTGGGACATCTGGAATTTTGAGAGCATGTTTTGGTGGTGTCACAAAATGGCTTTGTTCCTCTCTATAGACATTTTAAAATACTGCCCACCATCCCAGCTTCTCTTCCATTTTCTAGGCATCGTTTGAGATGAAATTCTTGGTTGCAACTGTCTCCTTTATTTTTCAAGGATTCTTAGAAGTCTCATGCATTCTTGGAAGTACGGATATTGCCAGAGGTTGGTACATTTTGTCGTAACAGGCTGGTTCCCCACCATAATTTCTTCATGACACAGGGTACACCAAAAGAGGCATTAGAACATAGAATCATAGAGTTGGCATTAGAACATAGAATCATAGAGTTGGAAGGGACCTCGGAAGTCTTCTATTCCAGCCCCTCTTAGACCATTCTAGTCAAATGGTTGTCCAATCTTTTCTTGAAAACCTCCAGTGATAGAGCACGCTCAACTTCTGAAGGCAAGCTCTTTCAGTGATTAAAAAGTTCTCACTGTCAAGAAATTTCTCCTTAATTCTAGGTTGGATCTTTCTTTAATGAGCTTCCATTCATTACTTCTTGTCCTGTCCCTCGGGCGCTTTGAAGAAAAAGTCAATCCCCTTTTCTCTGTGACAATTCCTCAGGTACCAGAAGAAAGTTATCATATCTCCCATAAACTTTCTCTTTGGTGGTCTAGATCAAGAGTCTTCACACTTGGCAAGTTTAAGACTAATGGCCTTCAACACCCAGAATTCCTGAGCTAACATGACTGGAGGACGAATTCTGGGAGTTGAAGTCCACAAAGCTGTCAAGTCTGAAGACCCCTGGTCTAGATATACTAGTTCCTTTAACCATTTATCGTATGGTTTCGCTTCCAGACTCTCTATCACCTTTGTTGCTCTTTTCTGCAACTTTCTAGGGCCTCAACGTGTGTGTGTGTGTGTGTTATGGTGACCATAACTGTATACAGACCCAGAGGATACCATATTGCCAACTTCTGCCTCCATATCTGAGCACCGTTGGAAATGTTGACTGTTTAATACCCAAGCCAAAGGTCCGAGTTTAATCAAACCTATTGAATTCTGATGCCCCAAACATTTCCACTCCCCCCCTCCTCGATCTCCAATTCTTAAATTTTATTTCAACTATAGTACCACGGTTGTTGCAACTCCACAACCTTGCTTTTTCGAACGCACGTGTTTATTTAAGGGCTTCACCAGCTCCACACCCAGGCTTGTGGGCACTTCAGTGATGTCAGCCATGACCCATCAAGAACATAATCCAGAATATAATAGGAACTAAAAGGCTACACACCTTTTCCACCAAAGGGAATGAGGAAATTAGTCACAAGAGGAAGGTTGGGGAAATGACAGAAAAGCTGACAACCAAAAGAGTGGAGAGCCCAACTGTGTTGCAAAAGAATTCTGGTGAAATTGCTAAATGGTAGTAACATCAGCAATCTCAGTTGCTTTGATCTACAGAAAATCAGAATAATAAGAGTTCAAGAGGACCCTGGAGGTCTTCTAGTCCAACCCATGCTCAAGGAGGAGATCCTACACCATTCTGGACAAATGGCTGTCCAATCTCTTCTTGCAAACCTCCAGTGATGAAGCATCTACAACTTTGGGAGGCAAGCCATCCCGCTCAGTAATTGTTCTCATTGTCAGAAATTTTTTCCTTAATTCTCAGTTGGATTTATCTTGAACAAACTTTCATTCATTATTTCTTCTCTTGCCCTCAGGTGCTTTGAGGATAGGTTGTCCCCCTCGTCTTTGTGGCTGCCCCTCAAATATTGGAACACTGCTATCATGTCACCCCTAGTCTTTCTTTTTTCACTAGACTTGACATGCCCAGTTCCTGCAATCGCTCTTCGTATGTTTTAGCCTCCATCCCACTAATTGCCTTTCTTACTCTTCTCTGTCCTCTTTCTAGAGTCTCAACATCTTTTTTTTGTATCGTGGTAACCAGAACTGGATGCAGTATTCCAAGTGTGGTCAAATAGACAGCAATAATTTAAATCAAAAGGGAGCTGCAATCTATTGGAAGATCCAACCTGTCTATTGTTGCCAAGTTTGCTGCTTGTTCATTGATAACTATTGGCTTTCCCCAGTGTCATATTTCTGGCTCTACAGAATACCATTTAATCTGAAAAAAAAAAAAAAAAACCACAATGAAAAAGCAAAGCAACAGAAGTAAAATACTACTTCATTTTCTTTACACCTCAACTCCGTGGGGCAGCCCCCAAAGTGGATCATTGTCGGAATGCAAACAGTGTGAAGCAGATAAAGGTGAATCATTCAAAAAAAAAAATATCTTGAGCACCACTTCAAAACAACAGGAAACCCAAACCCGTCTGAATGGCAACAAAGTTGATCACGTAATTGCGCAACATCAAAGTGGCTATTCAGGCACCTGGTTTTGTTCTGTTGCAGCTTTCTCCTCCCCTGTGAAGTGAAGCATGGTGGGGAAGCAGCGAGTAGAACGGAGAGATAACCAGGGTTTCCTTTGCGGCTGTTCAGAGTCGGTTTCCAAATGGCACAATACAACAGGCCAGAGAATCTTCAGGACACACATAACACTAAACCTGCTTTTTAAAAACAAGCGAACAAACAAACAAAAACCCCAGCTACACACCAGGCTGTTCAATTTTCACAGTACCTGTACTTCACTTTAAAACAAAAAACCTTTTCAAACTCGATTGGTTGTAAAATTTATGATCTGCTTTTCACAACACTCCTACCTTGGAAAGCTGAAAGGGGTTAAAGCAGAAAAGGCTTGCAGAAAAATTGCAGAGCAGAACAACAAAGATTGAGGAAGCGAATCTGGAGGCTAAATCATATGATGAATGATTCCGGGAACCATGAACCATTTAATTAAGGAGAACTTTCTTTACGGTGAGAACAATTAATCAGTGAACGGCTCACCTTCAGAAGCTGTGGGTGCTCCATTACTGGAGGTTTTTAAGGAGAGACTGGACAGCCATTGGTGTGAAATGGTAGAGAGTCTCCTGATTGACCAATGGGCTGGACTAGAAGGCCTCCAAGGTCCCTTCCATCTGTATTCTGAATTGAATTGAACTAGGTATGTTTAGTGGCTAACGAAGAGAAGGACTAGGGGTGACATGATAGACATCTTCCAGTAGTTCAGGGGCAGGCACAGAAAGGAGGCAGTTGAGTTATTCAGCTAAGCACCTGAGAGCAGGACAAGGAGCAACTAAAGAGAGATTCAACCTAAAATGAAGTAGGAACAATTAATCAATGGAACAGCTTCTGAAGCTCTGGGTGGTTCGCTACTGGAGGTCTTCAAGAAAAAATTGGACAGCCAAGAGTCTAGGATGTATAAGACCTCCTGCCTTGAGCCATAGGTTGGACTAGGACCTTTCCAGCCCTAGCATTATCTGAGTCTAAGTATGCCTTCTTCTTCCAGCAGCTCCATCCGAAATGTCACTTCCTCAGCGTTCCAAATACAACCTATTCCAGCGATATTCCAGAAGGGCAGGCATGGACTGTTCTTCCACATCTTCGGATAGGAGAGCCATCAAAACTTTATTTTTCACTCTCTATTTTTCACTGCCTGCATATTTCAAATTTTCCCACTATTTGTTTTTTGTCTTTTTTTAACTGTTAGCCACCCAGAGACATTCTGGGGTCAGATGACTTCTAAATCAAATCAAATCAAATAAATCCATCGATTAGAAAAAAACAACAACATCTGCACTCTTGGCCAAGAAGCATCCCAGGAAGTCTTCAGAGGTTGAGTTCAACCGAAGAAGTTGTTTACCTTACTATTAAAATTAACGCAAATGGGAAATCAGACTTAGACGTTTTGAAGGGAGTGATCTAAAGTTTGGGCAGGGAGTAATATTTCAAACAAAAGAAAAAACCCTTTAAAAGAAAAACAATTTTGGGAACTTTATAATGGAACAGCAACAGAGGGACCCGAGTTTTTGCACTTCTTGTGAGAGTCTTCAGAATTTAACAGTGCAATGGGTAATATTAACAGCAGGGTTTCACACCCATTTGAGACAAGAAATGATCGTGTGATCTTTAAAACTGGTTATCTACATCTAAATAGCACAAGTACTATAGTGTAACAAAATCCAGTCACACTCCCATGTTTCAACCCAAAATACAGTATTTTATGTGGCTCCTAATCATCTAATGTTTATATTTGGCCATTAGGCTCTCCTTTGTATATTGATTTACCAAAGTAACAATTCAGGACTTAAAATCTTGATTCAACCTTTTGTCAATCATTAAACATAAAAGCACCATTTCTAGTCTTTACGAGCTTGGAGATAACATCTCAGGTTTGTGGAAATCAGAGCAAGTAGAAGGTGCTCAAGGCCTTCAAGGATGGGAGTTTCACCTCCATGTTCCTTAGGCATGCTTGGATCCGAAAAATCAAACAAATAAAATGCAGCAACCAACTCAACTTCAGAGAAAAATGTCAGTTGAATTTTCTGTAGGGTGTATGAAACTCGTTTAAGACTTAAGTTTCATCTTCTATCAATTTAAGCATCTTATAGTCCAGGTCAGCCTGCTAGGACATGTGCTACATATGTGCAGGTAGTCCTTAACATACAAGAATTGGGACCAGAACTTCCGTTGCTAAGCGAGGCGGTGGTTCAATTATCTGATTTTACCATCTTTGTAACCTCAGTTGTTGTTAAGCAAATTATTAAATGAATAACTCAGTTGTTAAGCAAATCCAGCTTCCCCAAGGACTTTGCTTGCCAGGAGATGGCTGGGAAGGGCACAAATGGAAACCCCACCCCTAGTTGATAACTCATATATGACACCTCATAAATGCATGTCAGTTGTCAAGCACCTGGATTTTAATCACATAACTATGCGGACGTTGCTATGATCACAAATGTGAGGACAAACGTCACTTATCTTCAGCACAGTCGTAACTTTCAAACATTTTTAAAAGATTGATCATAAGTCAAGGACTATCTGTATTATCTTCTGTGATTCAATCCAAAGACTTTTGGCTGCTGTAGGTACGACCTCTCTCACCTTTTCTGGCTCTTTTCACCACAGACGTAGTTCTTGACTTACAACCACAATCCCAGCTTTTCCACTGCTAAGCAACGGTACTTAAATGACTTTCCCTCCATTTTGTAACATTTTGGGGCCATGGTTGTTAAACAAATCATTCTAGCTGTTAAGTGAATTATGCAGTCATTTAAGCGAATCTGGCTTTCCTCCGATAACTTTGCTTATCGGAAGTCGGCTGGGAAGGTGACAAATTGTGATCCTACTGCCCAGGGAAAGTGCAACTGTCATAAATACATGCCAGTTGCCAAGCACCTGAATTTTGATCACATGATCTACGGGGAATATGGCCATAGGAGTGTAAACTGATTGTAAGTCACTTTTTTCAGTACCGTTGTGACTTAGAATGGTCGCTGTAAGTCAAGGACTATTGGAATGGATTAAAGAAGAAGTTATTTTCTGGGACTCTCTGAGTAAAACATGTCCTTTTTTTCTTATTTTGCTATGCAGCCAAAAAATGGAATTAACCTACATTTTGTCCCCTCTAATATATGCACATCTGCCTGCCATTTGGATGATCTCCATAGAAGGGACCAAGACAAGCAGAGGAACCAAAGCGGACAGGCTATATAATTTAACCAGGGTGTAGAGTGAAACTGGGCGTTGCAATATTTAAATTTCATTGATACTGACCTATTTTCCTACTGCCTCTATTTCATTTAAATGCACCCAGCGCAAATATTTTTGTCTTCCAGCAGAAATGTGCATTTTCGCTTACTAGTGAGCAAAAGAATGCCTGACCCCGATGCCTCAAATTCCATTTTATATGACAGATTAACGTTCGTCAGCATGTGAGTGACAGAATTTAAATAACATTTTTAAGAAAAGGCTGGAAAGGATAACTTACAGAGCAAGGAAGTTTGACTCACTAGACTGGTGTTTCCCAAACTTAACCGCTTTACAAGATGTGGACTTCAACTCCCAGAATCCCCCAGCCAGGAATTCTGGGAATTGAAGTCATAAAGTGGTTAAGTTTGGAAAACATCAGTCTAGGTCCTTCCCAAGGCATGTGAACCCAGCCAATCCTGGTTCATTCAATAAATTATGTTTATATAAATCATGGCCCAAGGTAAGATGCATCAAATCTAAAACGGGAACGAACACCTGGACTCCAGGTTGCAAGCTGAGTGAGAGTCTATTGCCGTTTGTGCTATTGCGCCGGCTGACGCACAAAACTGACTCTTTAGACACACCAAGTGCCTATTTCCTTTCCTCTGGGACTTCTAAGGCGGAGAAGCAGTCCAGTGTGTTTGGGCTTCACAGCCTGAGGTTAGACCAAACGTTTGACTTTGGGTCAGTCTGGATTAAAGAAAAATATTCAAGAGGATCTCGCTGGTTTACTTTCGTCCAGAATTTGGCAGGACTGAAAAGGGTAAAGTTCAATACGCGACAATGTTTTGACCACAAGAAAATCTTCCAAATGAAAACATCTGGAGAGCATTTGGAAATAAAATTCATCTTCAGGAAATTTTGATTTACACTTGGGCAGCTTTTCTTTCTGTTCCAAGCAAACTTGGAATGGCCTGAGCAGGATTTCTACGCTGATCTCCATCTCCGCATCTCCGCACACAATACACACACAGACACACAGACAAAGACACACACACACACAAGGTTATAACACACAACTAATCAGACATGGGTCTCAGTAGGAGAGCAAGCAGGAAGAATGTCTATGGAGATTCTCAATCATCCAAGTTATGATTAGTCCCAAAGGGGTTTTTCGAAAAGGTGATAGGACTTTTTTGAGCTTTTCCTTGAAAACGTTTCGCTTCTCATTAAAGAAGTTTCTTCAGAACTGTTGAAGCTTCTTGGATGAGAAACGAAACATCTTCAAGAAAAAAATAATTTTGGGACAAGCATCTTTGGGACAAGCAAGAAGAATTTACGCTTTCCTAGCTATTCCTTTATTTCCCTATCCTTGGGAAATTTGAAACTTCAGGATGTACCTCCTCACACACACCAAACAGGCGTCCATTATAAGCCATAACCAAGTCATGACATCTTCACCCAACTGACATAATTCACAATGTATGATGACATCATGATACACTTTGCCTCCTGCATGGATGTCCTACCATGACCTCAATCAAGAACTTAGAATTAATTAGCAATCTTTTTCCTCATCGCTGTTCTCCAGGTTTTTACAAAGCCCCAAAGTGCCGCTCAATTGAACTAATATTTTACCATTCCTGGTTTTTTTGAGTGTTTTGGCACGTAAAAGGGCTAAACTTCAGAAAGAAACCCTGCTCGGTTGGAGAACATGAGGCGAGAGCAACGGAGTCAAAATTATATCCCAATATCCAGCTAAACTGCATGGATCCACACTAGTCAAAACAAACTATCAGTTTACACAGACTATTAGAAGACTAGCCACAGTTCAGATGGGGGAGGGTGGGAGGAATTGCAATGTTGTCATCTAAAGATATTTCAAAATTGTGCCTAGGTGTTTCACTCTCTACTTAAGCCAGTCCCTCCAAATAAAATAAAATAAAAATTGAAATAAACACATAAAGACGTTGGCTGAGTTTTCTTCCTCCTTGCATGAAGCAATGCATTCAAAATAAGAAGCCAAGCATGACAGCAGCATCCAGATTTAAGGATACATTTGGAAGAGGGGAGATAATGATAAATTAAGGCTGGGCCAAGAATTGAAACTGCAGGTTGACATCATGTTCAACCAAGAAGCACGATCCAGGACTCTGGAGGAGGAAACAAGACAGTGTTGCTTATATGGGTCAAACTCTGTTGTTGGCAGAAGACTTCCACGTCCCCTGGGAATGTCTGTGGAGATTCTCAGTCATCCAGGTCACAGTTGTCTCAAAAGTAGGTTTTCAAAAGGCAACTGGAACTGGGTTTATTTTTTTTTCCCCCTTGAGGAAAAGTGCCAGAACTGATGAAGTTTCTTGGATGAGAAGCAAAAGGTCTTCTTCTTCTTCTTCTTGCAACCGTTGAAGTTGTAACTTCAACCTGAAGAACGGTTGCAAGAACTGGGCATGTCTAGTTGAATGAAAAGAAGGACTAGGGGAGGCAGTCTTCCAATATCTCAAGGGCTTCCTAAAAGAAGAAGGGAGCCAAGCTATTCTCCAAAGCACCTGAAGGCAGGACAAGAAGCCATGGGTGGAAACTAATCAAGGAGAGAAGCAACCTAGAACTAAGGAGAAATTTCCTGACAGAAGATTTAACCAGTGGAACAACCTGCCTCCAGAAGTTGTGAATGCTCCAACACGGGAAGATTTTAAGAAGAGATTGGATAACCATTTGTCTGAAGTGGTGTAGGGTTTCCTGCCTAAGCAGGGGGTTGGACTAGAAGACCTCCAAGGTCCCTTCCAACTCCGTTATTCTATTCTATTCTATTCAAGGGAGAAAAACAGTCCAGTTGGCCTTTTGAAAGAGTACTTTTGAGTCTCCTGGGAAGTTTCCACTTTAGATCATGAATCACATTAGAAGGTTCCAGATTAGAACCACCATCTCCTCCTCTTCCTCCTCCTTAAGACAGCATGTGTTTATTCCAGTCAACCTCCGTGGTCCCCAATGAAAAGACTTCAAGAAGCAATTGCTGGAAAGAGTTCTTCCTGAGATCCTAAGAAAAGAAGAGGCATGCATACGGTTGCTAGGCTATCACTGCCAGCATCTTTCTCCAAGACCAAGGAAAAATGCCAAGGATGCTCTTTGGAGCCTCAGAGGAGGGACTTGAGCAGTTTCCATTCCTCTCAACGACCAGCAAAAACTTCTGCATTAATAAGAGCAGCCATTTGTGTGCACTTAAACGCGTGCTCTTTCCAAAATCACTGCCTTTCCAATGACTTCTCGGCCAAAATGAAAAAAAAAAAAAGAGGAAGTTTTCCGTGGTCAAGCTACAAACTCCCACTCTTTCCTTTTTCATTTCTCCCCAAGAGACACTCAAACATTGAGGGAATGGTTTTGCCAAGCGTATCATCCCAAATGTTTTTTTGGGTCAAAGAGAAAACAACAAGCACAGCTCGAAAAAGTCTCATTGCAAAAGTAGAACAAAAAGTAATAAAAAGAAATACAGCAGATTTTTCTTGCCTTTCTTTTCTTCCCTCCTGACATATATAACCACATTGCTTCTTTCCTTCCTTCCTTCCTTCCTTCCCTTCCCTTCCCTCCTTCCTCCCTTCCTCCTCTTCCTCAGTTTTTCCACTCAAGGGTTATCTTCCTACTAAATAGCATCTTTAGTTAGTTGGAAACCTCAGAAAAACAGGAAGAAAAACTGTTTTAATTCTGAATGTGGAGGATTAGCTGCATTTTAAAAAATGGACCTGGGTGAGTTTTATGTTTGACATAAAACAACAAAATCTAATGAGCAGCATTTCTTATGGGCCTGATTTATCATAGGCCCAGACAGTTCCCTTGTGGTCATCTCCCCCCAGCCCCTTCACTAAAACCCTTGATAAAGCAAGCCCCAAATGTTTTGTGCACAAGCTCAAGATGATACAAAATGGATAAGTTCCCACTATATTTGCAATCGGGATGATAAAATAGGTTATATCTATCTATCTATCTATCTATCTATCTATCTATCTATCTATCTATCTATCTATCTATCTATCTATTTATCTTAGGAACAGAATAACAACGACATGGCCCATTTCAGCAGAAATGACTGACCAAGTGGATAGGCGGAAAAGAGCATGGGTTCAAACTGAAAGTGGCATTAATTTGCACAGACTCAAAACAGTGCTCAGGTCCTTATTTTATAAACTAGTAAAATGTCCTTCCCTTTGCCTCCCCAGGCCACAAACGAAGTTCATGGGGTGGTGGGGCTGGAGAAACCGGCATATTTGTGCATGAAAAAGGCTGAAGATTTTCTTACCAATGCATCAAAACTTCCATCATTGAACATACATTCGTTGCACTCTGTTCCTTAAACCTGAGAGCGTGTCCACTTATCTAAGCCCCACCTTTATAATCTGGCATGAAATATACACCCCCTCCCCTCAAATAATCCAGAGTGTATTTATAGTTACTGACACAGCTGCTTATTACTTCCACTCTTTCCAGCATGCAAAGTGGCAAAAGGACACACAGCTTAGGCACTTGCTAAACCTACACCTCAACGCAACTCTGTTGAAATGGAAACCTTCGGTCCCAATTTAATGTGTGCAACTGAGGCTCCAAAACCTTGGTTGCAGACCACCTACCATTTTGCAATTTGAGAATGGGGTGGGAAAATGATTAAATACACCACAGAGAGCTTCCCCATTAAATTCCCAGTTCAATGGGAATTTAAACAAACCCAAAGGTTTAGGATATGCTCTAACCACTATATTTGAAGCAGGGCCAAAGGTGTTCTACGGCACGGAAAATGTTGGCCTCCAGGATTGGAGCCTAAGATAGTATTGGTAATAAAATCTTCAGCCTTTTTCATGCACAAATTTGCTGGTTTCTCCAGAATACACCCCCCCCCCTGCAAATTTCGTTTGTGGCCTGGGGAGGCGAAGGGAAGGACATTTTACTAGTTTTAGAAAATAAGGAACTGAACATTGTTTTGAGTCTGTGCAAATTAATCAACTCAACTTTCAGTTTGAGTTGAGGCTATAGTTGAGGCTATGCAGCTGTGGGTGGACGCTATTCGGCACAGTTGCTTTTTGGTTAGTGAGATGGACAGCACGAAGGTTTGATCAGTAAATGAATTAATGAATGACCTGAAACCCAACGGCCTGCATGTAAGGCTGCCCAGCATTTAAGAAAGGCACAGGGAAGTAGTAACCAAGGAGTTGTATGGGTACTCCTTGGCTTATGGCTACAACTAACCCCAAATTTCCACAGCTTAGCAAGGCAGTTACATGGCTCCATTTTATGACCACGGTGGTTTAGCAAATGACTACAATTATTAAGTGGTTGCTATGCAAATCTGACTTCCTCCACTGACCTTGTTTGTTAGAAGCTCCCTAAGGAGGTTGCAAATGATGATACTAAGAGCCCGGAACGCTGCAATTACTGTCAATATATGCTGGTTGCAAAGCACTCAAAATTTGATCACGCAATTATTGGGATGCTGCAACCATTATAAATGTGAGAACTGGTCATAAGTCACTTTTTTTCAGTGCCTTTAAATGAATGGTCATAAGTCAAAAACTGCCCGAATGGTACTAAATTCCCCTTCAGAGGTCCAACGAGAAAAAAGTCGAAGGAGATTACTTCCAAATTTGACATTCCTGTTTCGGGGCAAACGGTTAGTTATAGCGGGAGTAGTCATTCTTGCTCTTCAGGCATTTTGGTTCAATTTCCAGGGTAAATATTGTCTTTGGAGCAAGGACATGTCACGCCCCCTTAGCCTGGGTATCATCACAGCTATCTGTGAGAGACTGGCACATTTCTATGAAAACCAACTGACAAAAAGAGGAAAATGTGTTACAAGGTTAGCAGGAAGATGCACAAATGTGTGTGTGTGTGTTTGCCCAGTGAAGCATCATGCACAAACATTATATTTTCAACCAATGTGCCCATTCCCATGCAAGATAAGAACTGATCCTCTGAAGAAAGGAGAAGCAACTTCGAACTGAGGAGAAATTTCCTTACAGTGAGAACAATTAACCAGTGGAACAACTTGGCTTCAAAAGTTGTGAATTCTCCAACATTGGAAGATTTTAAGAACAGATTGGGCAACCCTTTGTCTGAAGTGGTGTAGAGTTTCCTGCCTAAGCAGGGGGTTGGACTAGAAGACCTCTAAGGCCCCTTCCAACTCTGTCATTCCATTCTTGTCTGTCTGACACATCCTTATTTTTCCTTTTAATTATGAAAAGAAACTTAAGTGCTTCCATAGAAATAAATAAATGAAATACCGGCAGAGGTTTTATAGGAAAGCATCTCCCCCATAGTCACAGGAAGCCATTGAGGTTTTAAAGGGGAACCGTTGTACCTTAGAATAAAAGCTCAATTTTTTTTAAAAAAAGTGCTTATTAAATTTATATCCTGCTTTTCCGCTGAAGAACTCACAGTCGGAAAAGAACGGATAGTCCTCGACTAACAACAATTCCTTTAGTAACCATTTGATGCTGGGAAAAGTGACTTATGGCCGTTTTCACACCTACAACCATTGGAGCATCCTGATAAAATTCAGATGCTTGGCAACTCGACTTACAACAGACCATTTAGTGACCATTCAAAGTTATAGCGGAATTGAAAAAAGGGACTTACGACTGTTTTTTCACAATTACGACCTTTGCAGAATTCTCATGGTCATGTGATGAAAATCCAGACAATGGTCTCACTTAGCAACAGTAATCTTGGGCTCAATGGTGGCTGTAAACTGAGGACTACCTAAAGCTGTGATGGCCCACAGGTGGCACGCAGAGCCATTTGTGTGGACACATCAGCCCCAGCCAAACTTACCTGCACTGCGCATGTGTGCGCCTCCCAGCTGATTTTTGGTCCATTTGAGACCATTTTCGCCCTCCCAGAGGCTTGAGGGAAGCTTCTGCAGCCTCGGGAGGCCAAAAAACATTCCGGAAATACCGGTAGTGCCGATACGGGCCTGTTTTCAGCCTCCCAAGGCTCCAAAAGCTTTCCTCGAGCCTCCAGGAGGGTGAAAACGGCCTCAAATGGGCCAAAAGTCAGCTGGGAAGCATGTGCATGCACTGGGGCAGGGGGTGGGATGCATTGCATTGTGCGTGCTGACACGCACATGCTTTCGGCACACCACAACAAACTGACCTATAGACAGATCTATGAGTAAAAGGAAAGGAGAAGAAAAGGATCTATTAAGAAAAGAATAGAAATTAGCGATCCAATTCTCAAGGGGAAACACACACACAAACACACACCCTCCAGCAATAAACTCAGCTTGAAAACTTCACCCAAAGAACTTTCAAATACATTTTCAAGCACATTAAAAACCAAGTGAAGAATCTGACCCCGTTTATTTCAGGAGATGAATTTTGTTTCTTCTGAGAAATGAGAAACCAGAATGAAAAACAAAAAGTGTCAGTCAGATTGAATCGTGATAGATGTTACATTTTTAATTCAATAGGTTGGATATCAGCAGCGAAACAAAGACTAAAGCCATAAGATCTCTTCAAGTTGTATTTTAGCCACAGTGCTCGTTCCAGTTCTCTTCCCCAATTTTAGCCCCTCTCCCACAGTCTTCTTTCATTCTGACTGTTTTGAGTCAAAACTCTGAAACCTGACACCCACAATAACCTATCACTGTTTTGTTTTGCTTTCTTAATGATGGCATCCTGCTCAAAATATTAGTAACCTTTGAGTGTATGGAGGGGTGTGTGTGTGCTGTGTGAATGTCTTCTTGCTCTCTTTTTTTTTCATAGAAGTAATTTTTATGAAAGCTTTTCAACAGGAAGATAAAAGCTAAGACTAAGTAATGTAATCGGAAAAAGGCAGTCAAAGAAAAAGCAAAAAGTGCAAAAAGAAAAAAGGTGTAAAAACAGGAATGAAATTTTTAAAAAAGAGATAAAACCCTTTCTAATATTCTCCACTACAGTTAGGATAAATTTAGTTTAATCTCTCTCTCTCTTTCTCTCTCTCTCTCTCTTTCTCTCTCTTTTTCTCTCTCTCTCTCTCATTACATCCATATTAATGTTCTTTCTATGACGTCTCCTACAAATTTATGTTTTCCTTTTTATGGGTAAAAAATAATGTGTCTTCCAGTCACCAATAAATATACATCAGATCTTTTCTCTTTCATCAAAGAAGTCAATTTATCCCTTTCAGCAAAATCTGTCAACTTCATCAACCATTCCTCTTGAGATCTTTCCATCTGTGTACAAATAATAATCTTGCTGTAATAAGCCTATACTGAAATAAACTTCTGTCTTCTAAGCGTTGTGTGTCTTTCTGCAACCAACATTCTTCTCCCTCCAACGCCCCCTTAACCCCATTCCCCCAAAGTCTCCAAGACAACTAACCTGGTTTGACTTTCCTCCTTACACTTAGCTTTCCAATATTCTTTCGCCTCACAGTCAGTTCGATCCTAGGTATAGAGGCAGATATTTCTTTATCTGGGCACACTAAAAATGTATCTGCTGAACAAAACTCTCCACTGGCAACAGGAAAGACATCCGGCCATTAAAACACTCTGCTAGCTCCATTCAGTTGCCCAGACTCCACCCCCGCAAGAGATTATGGGATCGTTAAAAGGAGATAGTACTAAGCTTTCCAATATTGGCCATAGTGCACTCACCAGCACAAAAGGAGAATGTGCCTTCCTTGTACAGTTTTGGTGTGTCCTGATGTTGCTGTTTTAAAAATGTATTCGAAAAACAAAATGATTGTTTTACAACTTTGATTTAGAACCATTTTGTTTAGTGACCAAAGTTACAAAGGCACACAAAGAAAAGGTGATTTGTGACCTGTTCTTACTCTAATGATGGTTGTAGCATCCTCATAGTCACATGATCAAATTTGGGTGCTTGGCAATCAGCATCTTGACTATCATTAAGTATTGTACATTATGATTCTTGATTCTTAACGAATGTACCTTTTCTTTATGTATACTGAGAGTATTTACACCAAGACAAATTCCTTGTGTGTCCAATCACACTTGGCCAATAAAAGTATTCTATTCTATTCTATTCTATTCTATTCTATTCTATTCTATTCTATTCTATTCTAATCTTTATGACCCTTGTAGCATCCTGGGGTCATGTAATCACCATTTGCCAGTTTCTGACCAGCAAAGGCAACAGGGGAGGACAGATTCAACTAATGTCCATGTGATTCACTTTAACATCTGCAGTGATTCCTTTAAGAAGCGTTGCAAAAAAAAATGTTGTAAAATCAAACTCAACCCACTGAATAACCTGCCTGGCCTAGAGTAACAGAAATTTTGATCCCTGTAATGACCTGAGGCATGGTACAAAAGCAACAAAATCACAAAAGCAGGAAAAGTCCCTTTAATTCCTCCAATTTGGCCCCCAATGTCCAGTTATCATCGTCTGGAGGAAAAGCTGTCCCAGGAACAGTTTTTAAAGGGAAGAAATTCAGTCCGAACCCAAAGTACATATAGATTATAAATAAAAACCAACCCAAACCACGCCGCAGCAACGAGACAGGGCAGGATAAGGAAGTGCAGACTTCCAAAAGATAATGAAACACACACAGTTGGGAGGATGCCAGAAACCAGATAAGACTTGACAAACAAAGATAATTCACACTTTGCTTAAATCCTTAAATCCACGCCCTTTTTAAATCCTGTTTTCCCAACTGCAGCTAATGAAGGGAATCAGGGCCCTTTTCTCCCTTGTAACCCATGTTGCTCCCTTCTCCGTTCCTCCCTGCATGTCCTAGGATGAAGAAGGGATGGCCCTGGGTCTTCCTCTGAATGCCCAGCTGGAGTGTGCCCTTCCCCTGTTTCTTTCACAGCCACTGGAGCCACACTCCCACTCCCTGTCAGCTGCTCAACCTCCCCCTTGGAATCAGATTCCAACAGGGGCATGACAACCCCAAAACTGTGATTGTAAGTTGAGGATTACCTCTAATTTCGCAAAATGCTGAAACAAGGGGTTGAACTAGAAGACCTCTAAGGTCCCTTCCAAGTCTGTTATTCCGTTAAATCACTTGGAGCATTTCAGGTTGAAGTCTCAACACAAATAAGAGGTCAAATAGCAAGTGAAGCAGGCCCAAGATCATTTTAGCCATCAGTGACTGAGTCACACCAAGCCACAAATCGAGTTCTACAACCAACCACGGCTGGCTTTGCACAATGCACGACTGAGTGACATGAACTAATTCAACTGGCCTCCTAACCCACCACTGTAGGGTGGCAAGCAAAGCAGAACCCACGGGGACAACTTCCCACTGTCCACACAACTTCACAGCCTTTAAAATCCCTTCTGAAGGGGTGTGATGAACAACTCCATGTCACAGCTGTGAAAAAGGAACTTGCTTTCTTACGAAGCAAACGTAGATTGCCACGTTTCTGTCAAATAATGCCAGCAAGCCTGCGCGAGTTTTCTCAAGCTCCACAACTCCTCCCCCCCACCCAAACATCTTTTCCTGGTCTTGCTGAAGATTTCAGTTGTTTCAACGCTTGGCAAGAGTTTGCGTTTCAGTCTCAAGTCATCAAGGTTGCTCGATGAAAACAAAAATAAAAGATGCGGGGAGGGGGGAAAGAACCTTAAAATCAGGGTTCGGCTGCTGGGGGTTCGCAGGGGTTCAGAAGAACTTCTAGCTAAGATTCGGTGCAGTTTGGAGAAATCCTAAATACCACTCTTGGCTAGCCCCAAATGCCCCTCCCCTCCCAGGAGTCCCCACGAGGTCTGTTTTGGATGCAGGTAAGTGCAGGGTGCACATGGAGGTTCAGGAAGGGTGAAAAATGGGCCTCCCAGAAGTTCGGGAATGCCAGAAACGGGCCAGTTTCTGGCTCCCTGAGAGCCTCCAGAGCCCGGGGGAGGCAGTTTTTGCCCTCCCGGAGGCTCGCGGAAAGCCTTCGGAGTCCGTAGAGAGCAAAAACTCCCCCCCACCCCGCCATGGTGCAGGAAGCCAACTAGGCCACACCCACCATGGCGACGTCCACCCAGCAACTGGGCAGAAAACTCGTTGCTAACATTTTTGAAGCCCACCCCTGCCGAAAAATCCTCTCCTGCCTTACCCACCTTCTCCTCTCCCTGCCCCCTTCTAGAGAGTTCCATGTGAAGCGGACATTTTCCTTCCCCTGAAAGGCAACCATTTTGGAAAAGGAGGAAGTGGTTGAAATGGCTTTTTTGGGGAACCGGCGATCTTCCTGTTTCTGAGAAAACAGGCAGGAAATTGCCCAGAAGCTCTCACCATCCACGTTCCGCAGGAGGACATTGGCTGATGGAGAGGACACCAGACCACAGGATCCCTTCAATTTAAATTTTTAAATTTCCTCCGAAAGAAAGCTGGGTCTGTGCTTGAAACAAGGGACCGAAGAAAGGGGACCGAAGAAAGGGGAATACAGGTAGTTCTTGACTTACAAGCAGTTCATTTGCCGACCGTTAGAAGTCGGAACGGCACTGAAAAAATAGTAATAAGTTATATTTTTTTCAGCCCCTTCGTAACTTTGAACAGTCTCTAAAAACTGTTGTAAGTGGAGGACTGCCTGTAGATACAGATAGTTCTCAAGTTGTGATCACAATTGGGACTGAAACTTCTGTTGCTAAGCGAGATGATTGTTAAATGAGTCGCGCCCAAAGGTACAGCACCCTGAAAGAAGTAAATTTTCCAGACCCTTTTTCACACTTATGACCGTTGCAGCTACCCCCACGGTCATGTGACCAGAATTCAGATGTTTGGCAACTGGCTCATATTTATGACGGTTGTCCCAAAGTCATGGGATTTGCTTTTGCAAAGTCAAGGGACCAACCAGATTCACCAAACCACTAAATTTAACAACGGTGGTGATCCACTTAACAACTGTGGCAAGAGAGGTCGTAAAATGGGGCAAAGCTCATTTAACCAATGTCTCACTTAGCAACATTAATTCTGGGCTCAATTGCGGTCGTAGTCCAAGCCTGCAGTCAGACAAACCACAGCTTAATTTGCAGAAGCCGTGAGATCGGAAGGGACCCTCCCAAATTTCTGGAAAGGTGTTACCAGATCAGAAGGGGGATCCTACAAGTTCCACTACCGGTTTTGCTGGCTGGGGAATTCTGGGAGTTGAAGTCCTCCAGGCTTAACGTTACCAAGGTTGGACACCCCTGCCCTAGACGGTGACCCACATGGGAAACTATCTGGGTCAGGCTGAAGAGCCGTCCCTTCTATAACAAAGGTGGTGTCTTCAAAAGGTTGTGGCTGTCTTATCTAGGTTACTTGCCCTTCCCACCAGAGATTTGGTCTTGTGGTTAAGCACGTCATCATCCGATGCATACACAGGACAGGAATTTGCAAGCATTACAGATAGGTGCCTGCTGGTGCCTGCACACCCTTCTAGTGTTTAATCTTCACAAGCAAGTGTGTGAATCATAGATCTTCATCACTCACTTCTCAGCTCGGAGGCTTTAAACAGCAGTTGCGACCCGACTCTTGGCTTGACACTCACAGCTCAAAGTGCTTAAATAGGGGGTTGTTGTTGCGTTTTTTTTCCTGCTACATTCACAGACACTGGGCCAGGCTTCAGGAGGGAGGGGTGGGGAGTAAGGGGCCGGGGTGGGACAGAAAAACATTTTTTTTCCAGGATCTCTTGAAGGGAACCAACTTGCTGCTGAATTATTGCTAAAGGTTGGGGCCGTAAATAGCTTGTGAATCATAACTCAATTATTAGCACATCTTCTGAAGAAGATCTCGGAGGAAACAATACAGCACAGAGGTAAAAACCTACTATCGCATTTCAGCAACTTAACAGCAGCGTTTCACCTTTTAAATTTTGAATGCAAAAAAATAAATAAATAAATTAGAGCAAGTTAAGACAGAAAAATCAGAACGTTGAGTCATCCTGCGTTTGATGGGCCATCCGTGAAATAAAATCTGTGGTGTGGTTAGCTTTAAGCAGGGTCCATCCCGTTCGCTCTTTACAGCTGCGGGGTGCATTGAAAGCTGCAAAATGGCGTGAAAATGATTGCCAAATAAAATAGCACTGCTCAGTGTAATCATCTGACTGGATAAATTGAGCTGCTTACATTTGCATAACTAAAATAGTTGGGGGAAATTGGGAGGGCAGGAAGATCGAGGGAAAAGGGACGCAGGCTGTTCCCTTTCCCAGTGTTTTGTTGCCAAATAAATTCAAGGAAGAAGAAGCCACCATATATATCCCTGGCATGATCTTCTTCGACCGCCAGCCCTCCAAATGCATCCAGAGACTCCATATCCCAGCACTCTGTGCTGGCGGGGACTTCAGAAAGTTGCAGTCCTCGAATGTCTGAGGGACGGACCTTAACCGCTTTCTCTCAAGACTCCCACTTCTGCAAACGCCATCAGGCTAAGGTCTCATTTGTCTGAAGTGGTGTACGGGTCTCCTGCCTAAGCAGGGGGCTGGACTAGAAGACATCCAAGGTCCCTTCCAACTCTGTAATTCTATTCTATTCTAAGTGAATTTACTCAAGGAAAAAATAGATCTGACCCAGCACAACAATGAATGGGTTCCGAAGCCACCCGACTGAAAAATTAAATTATGAATTATCTGCACCTTGTGTAGCAGCTGCCAAGACCTTTTGTTTAAATGGGGCAGGGTCTCCTTCCCTCAGTGAGACTACGGTGCCCCTTGTCAGACTCTGGTTCACATACAGGCAGTCCTTCAACGTACAACAGTTCGACAACAAATGGCCTAGATACAGTAGTATTTATTTTTATTTTATTTATCAAATGTATTGGCTGCCCCTCTTGCCGCACAGTAACTCTGGGCATTGCTATATAGAATGTTTATTCTATTCTTATGAGTCGATGTATTTGAAAATGTAACCTACAACTTATAAACAATTCCTTTAGAATATTCTTTCTTTATTGGCCAAGTGTGATTGGACACGCGAGGAATTTGTCTCTGGTGCATAAGCTCTCAGTGTACATACAAGCAACAAAGTGATAAATCTTAAGATACATCCCAGCAAAGGATAGACAAAAGATACAGTACCACTAGGAGTAGGTAATAGGAAAGATGAGAAGGATAATAGTAATAGAGTTCCAGTACAGGGTTAGATATCCTTAGGCATAAGACAATGCTATGGGAATTATGTGTTTAGCAGAGTGATGGCATGTGATAAAACTGTCTTTGTGTTTAGGCCAGTGGTGAAATGCTACTGGTTCGGACCAGTTCAACCAAACTGGTAGCTCGGCCTAACAGGTAGTTTAAAAAAGCTCCAACAATCAGCTGTGAGGAGAAAGAAAAGTGCAAGATCTGCCTTCCCATCTGCCTCTGCACTTTTCTGCTCTTTATCCTCTTAGCTGATTGGTGCGGTGTTTGGAAAGTTGTGCACACGTGTATTAGGTGCACACACACACACAAGGTGCATGATCACTGAACCGGTAGAGAAACTGGTAGAATCCCACCAATGGTTTAGGCTCTATAGTAGCATCCTGAGGGGAGAAATTGAAACAGTTTATTGTTTTGCATTTAATTCCAGGAGATAAGGAGTTTAGTTTTTTGAACTCCTCAAATCTTACAAAAGTGACTATATATTTCCATCACACGTATGCCGTAGTATTGCGTGCTCCTTGTACATCGTTTTATTACTGTTATGCATGGTGCTTTATGGCCCATGCTAAATAAATACTCAAATCCTGTTGACGAGCCAGCTGGCATATTCAACCATTTCAAGACAGGTCATCCTTTTTAGGCCATCTGAAGGTTCACAAAAGATTTGCAAAGCTTTTTCTAGCCATCATTTGACCCAAAAAAGGAACTGCCTCTATGAATTTGGGGGGTGGGGAGATGGGAAGATGTCCAACTCAGGAAAACTTGAATAGCAGCATTTCCAAAAAAGAAAGTCAGATCCACTTCCAGTTTTATTTACAATACTACGATCAAAACAGCTCAGATCTTTTTCTTGTGGGATGAGCTAGATCCGTTTCCAGGAGCAAAGGAATTTTTTTTCCGGTAGAATGGGCAAAATCAGCAAGAGAGAAAAGGATTTGGACAATTAAAACATAATTCCATAGTATAAATTTAAGTAGGGAACGTACTGTGTCACTTCACAATCCCCTTAGTTCCTACAAGGACTGTTTACAGTTTTGTGTGAGATTAGTTTTTTAGATTTTCCAAAACCTACTTCCCAGAGAAATAATCGAATGGGATGTTCCTTCTTTCAATGTAGGCTTTGTTTTGCATTCCTGGAGTATACACCAGCTTGGGTAACCACACAGAAAACGTTCACACTGTTTTCAGGACAGAGGATACTTGCATCTGAACCAGAAAAGCAAACAATCCAGAATCGGCTGTACAATCCAAACAAATGAAACAGAGAAAAGGTTAGGATTTCAGCCACACAAATTTTACCAAAATAAAAGCAGGAAGGAAAAACAGCAACAACAACCCACCCTCACTTCCATTTGCTTGCTGGGCAGGCAAACAGAGACACATCATCCTTGCAACACAAAAACAGGACTTGGACGGCTGATTTAAAAACGAAAAAAGAAAAAGGATTCTGAGTAGCATTAAGTGGCAAGCACTAGATGTGAAACCTTTCCTGCTGTCCTTTAGCCTTAATCCAGATTAAGGCACTGAATAATTGTGTCTATTTCTACTGTTTTGATCTCCGGCCTAGTGCCATATAATAAAGCCATGTAGAATTTTGGATGAGATTCCAAAAACAATGCTTCAAAACATATTGGGGCATAAAGAGAGCCCTAGTCAGTAACTCTTTAAAACAGCTGTGTCTTTATCTCCAATAGCAACTGTTGTGAATCAATAAATACTTAATAAAGATTATTAAGAGCTTGAAGCAAAGTGCAGGGTTCTGGCCCTGCACTTCTGATTGGCCGATAATAGCGACATCGGATTGGTCCATTCAGGAGAATCTGATTGGCTATTAACGAGCCTCTCCCATTGGTTAATGGAGCTAGCGCTCCCTGTGTTTTCATTGGTTGAATAAGTTAAGAGTTGCCTATATAAAGGGGCCCATCGTGGCCATTGGTTGAGCTGTTTCACATGTAAATAAAGAGTTTGAAGTTCACTGTTTCACTGGCTCGTCTCCATCCTTGCACCCATGCACAGAACTTAACACTGGCGACGAAGGTGGGATGTGGAGACATCAGAGTTTACTGAACGACGAAGAACCATAACCGAGCACATGGCTGAACGCACCAACGGCGGAACCATGTCCGGCAGCTTCATACCACCCGCTCCATTCGACCCGGCACAAGAAGACTGGGACTCATATATGGATCGCTTCCAGATGTTTCTGGAAACCAACAATTTGAAGGATGCCACTACCGGAAAGAAACGAGCAGTATTCTTAACTCATTGCGGGCCAACCATATTCAAGATGGCCAAGGCACTAGCAAAACCGGCAGAAGTAAAGTCTATGGACTGGGACGTCCTTGAACCACTGCTGAGGGCTCACTACGCACCGACCATGCCAACGCTTGTGAGAGGGCATGAATTTTATCAGAGAAGTCAGCGGAAGGGCGAAAGTGTTGCTGATTTCATCGCGGATCTCCGGAATCTGGGAGGCCTATGCGAGTTTACCGACTTAGAAGCCCTAAGAGACCGAATAGTTCTGGGATTAGATGCACCAGGCACTCAGAGTAAACTAATGGCGAAGGGCGACATTAGCCTTAAAGATGCCATAGCTGAAGCTACTGCAGCAGAAGCAACCAGGAAGTTGGCTGCCCAAATGCGCCGCACCCACGCACCGATTCGCCAATGAGCCTGCGAAATTTCACCTCAGTCAGAGGGACAGCTAGATACAGCCCACCATGAGGACCTTGAATCATCGTCAGAAAGCGATGAGGAAGAGGTCCATCGACTTCGGTCTGAATGAGACCAATGCCAGAAATCTCAATACCAATGCGCCGGGTGTGGAGCAAGCCACCCCCGGTCAGAATGCAAATTCCACAATGCACTCTGCCATGTGTGCGGGAAAAGAGGCCATATAGGACGGGTCTGTAGAAGCAAGCCAGGACCCAGACAGCCCTCAAGGGGGGCTAACTATTGCCAACTGACGGGAAGTCGTCCCGTGAAGCGAGAACCCGTGAACCACCAATGGAACAACCATTCCTACAGAAACAAAACACGACCCCATTTTAGCACAAGTCCTCAGTTGGGTGGAGTGGAGATGGCCATTGGACCAAATACCTGATGACTACGCCCCATTCAAGAATCGGCAAACGGAACTATTTTCCCAAAAGGGCTGCATTATCTGGGATGAAAGAGTTGTCGTCCCAGAGCGGTTGCGACCAGCGATACTAAGGACCTTGCACGATGGCCATCGTGCGTATGAAAGCCCTTGCACGAAGCTATGCGTGGTGGCCGGGTATTGACAAGCAGATAGAGACATGGGTAAAAGCCTGTCACAAATGCCAGGAAGTAAGCAACGTTCTGCCGAAAGCAACCCCAACTGAATGGGAAACACCGAGGGGACCATGGTCCCATATTCATCTGGACTTTGCGGGTCCTACCAAGGGACACACATTCTTATTAACAGTGGATGCCTACTCGAACTGGCTTGAAATTCATGAAATGAGGAATACAATGACCGAATCAGTCATCAGGAAACTAGACAGACTCTTTGCAACACACGGATTACCAGACGTTCTAGTATCTGACAACGGGCCTCAATTTACTGCGCTGTCCTTCGAACAGTACCTGGCGGACCGCGGTATTCGACATGTGCTAACTTCACTGGCGCATCCTGCGGCCAACAGAAGGGCTGATTGCATGGTACAATTCGTCAAGAAAACCTTGCATAAAATGGACTATGGCGATATAGAAGACAAGATTAACCGGATACTCCTTTTGCAGCATATCACTCTGCACAGCATCACCAATAAAACTCCCGTCGAGTTATTAATGGGACGGAAGCTCTGCTCCCACCTCGACCATCTACATCCATCATATGAATCTGAAAAACCACACCGTTCCAGTGGGAAATGTCGCAATTTCCAGGTAGGCGATTTGGTTTTCGCTAGGAACTTTTCGGACAATCTGTTGTGGGTCGAGGCAACTATAGTACAAGTAACCGGCCCTAGATCGTACCGTGTGAAATGTTGCGACGATAGAATATGGAAGCGCCATATTGATCAGCTGCGTTCAAGGCTACAGTCGGGGATCTCCGAGCCCCCTGATTTCCAAACCGAGGGGGGAGGAGATAGCGAGGAAGCTGAATTCGAAGTGGCAGAAAGTTTAAGCAGTCGTAATGACTGCTCAGAGGCAGCACGTGATGGATCCGGAATGGGGGTGGCCTTGCCTCAAAGAGATGCAGAGAGCAGTTGCAATGACGAAAATTCAAATGCGGAACGGGAGGCACCTTTTTCTCCAGATAACGTCCTACCCCAACAAGACTGTTGCCAAATACCGGGAGGACAACGAAAATCTAATAGACAATCAAAACAACCTTCCTACCTCAAAGACTATGTGACCACACCCCTTAAACGGAACCCGGGGAGAAGGGGTGTTGTGAATCAATAAATACTTAATAAAGATCATTAAGAGCTTGAAGCAAAGTGCAGGGTTCTGGCACTGCACTTCTGATTGGCCGTTAATAGCTACATCGGATTGGTCCGTTCAGGAGAATCTGATTGGCTATTAACAAGCCTCTCCCATTGGTTAATGGAGCTAGTGCTCCCTGTGTTTTCATTGGCTGAATAAGTTAAGAGTTGCCTATATAAAGGGGCCCATCGTGGACATTGAGCTTGAGTTGTTTCACATGTAAATAAAGAGTTTGAAGTTCACTGTTTTACTGGCTCGTCTCCATCCTTGCACCCATGCACAGAACTTAACAGCAACAGTATTTTGGCTTGTATACTGCCTCATATGTCTTTACAGTACTTTCTGGGTGGTTTACAATGTCAGCGTATTGCCTCCAACAATCTGGCTCCTCATTTTACTGACCTCGGAAGGATCGAAGGCTGAGTCAACCTTGAACCCTGTCAGGATCGAACTCTAGGCTATAAGCAGAGTTTGCTTGTAATACTACATTCTAACTACTGCGTCAACAGGGTAATCACAATTCCTTGCCCTTTACAGCTATGACACAACCCAAGAAAAGACACGGCTGCTTTAAAGAGCTATGCAAAGTTTGGGTTTCGGCAGAGTGCCTACCACCATTTTATAACTCAGTCCAAAGCACTAAGCAAGCTTAACACATCAGGATGCAGCCACACATATTTAGAAAAACGTGGTTTCCCCTGCTTTCATATCTACTGTAAATTCATCCCAGGGATACAGTGTTCCCCCCAAAATAAGACCCTGTTTTATATATATCTTTTCGGGGGATGTCATCCATTTGCTAACCTCACTTGCACACATCGCCCAAGGCCTCCTTTTTGCTGTCAGAGGCCTTCAGGAACTTCTTCTTCTGAAGGCTTCTGCAGCTGATAATGGAGCTCTGGATCGATCCAGAGCTTTGCTTTCAGCTCCAGAGGCCTTCGGGAAAGCCTTGCTAGCCTTGTTGGCTGCAGAAGAAATGGACCGGCAAGGCAGGTGTCGAGGTGTGTAAGGCCTGGCTAACAACTGTCCAAAGGTAAGGAGTAGGGCAGCTCCACACACACACCCATCCCCACCCTAGTTTAACTTTTACCCATGCATTCTGGAGTGGGGGGGATTTTAATTAGGGCTTATTGTGGGAGTAGGGCTTATATTGAGTGTATGTGTAAAAATCAAGCTAGATTTACTTTTGGGGTAGGTCATATTTTTGGAGAAACAGGGTATAACAGGAACTCAAAACGTTGGGACGCTGCCTCAAGCGGAGTCTCATTTTCAGGAAACAATTCCTGGCTTGCTGAGACATGCAAAGAGTTTCTTTTTCACAGCTGCGTATTTCAGCCAGCCAAAGTGACCGAGTGCCCAGCTGTTCCTGCCTCGCTCTTAAAAAGTTTCATGATTTTGAGCCTGGCACAGAAATCATGAGAAGCGGCTTTTCATTCAGTGATGCAGGGAAAATCCTTTGGCTTCCCTCCCCCTCCCCTTGCCAGCCCTCTTCCAATGTTTTGTCCAGCTGGAAAGAGAATTCAGATGAAGTTTAGCATCAGAACAACGCCAGGCTTCGAGTTTTCGAGTTATTTAAAATCACACCCACTTCAATTCTACCCTCAGAATTCCATGTTTCCATCCATTGCTTAACAAAAAGGCAGTACAGGGTAGTTCTCAACTTACAACAGCTCAAAGTTATGATGACACTGAAAAAAAAAATGGAGCTTAGGACCTTTTTCACATTCACGACCACTGCAATATCCCCATGGTCACCTGATCAAGATTCAGATGCCTGGCAAGTGGTTCCTATTTATGACGGTTTCGAAGTCCCGGGATTCTCTTCGGCGACCTTCTGACAAGCGAAGTCGATGGGGAATCCAGATTCACTGAAGAACCATGTTACTGACTTTTAACAAATGCAAGGAAACTTAGCAACTCGGGCAAGGAAAGTTGTAAAATGGGGCAAACTCGCTTAACAAACATTTCACTTAAAAACAGAAATTTTTAGCTCAATTGGGATCGGATCTCGAGGACCACTTGTATGTCTCAAACTATACTGGTAGAGAGGAAAATTGTTTCAACTCCTACCCTCAAAACGACGCTATAGGGCACTGCACACCAGAACAATTAGAGACAAGGACAGTTTTTTCCTGAATGTGATCACGATCTCCCACAACACTGTCAAATTACTTACTAAGACTGTATTACTCTTATTCTTCTCATCCTTCCTATTACCTATCTCCTTCCACTTATGACTATAACCGTGTTGCTTGCATCTTTACAGTTTATATTGTTTTATTTGATTTCCTAGTATGTTTTGATTGCATATTAGTAACCTATATATGATTTGATTGTTTATAGTAACCTATGACTATCGCTAAGTGTTGTATCTTATGATTCTTGATGAATGTATTTTATTTTTTATGCACACTGAGAGCTTATGCACCAAAGACAAATTCCTTGTGTGTCCAATCACACTTGGCCAATAAAGAATTCTATTCTATTCTATTCTATTCTATTCCTATTCCATATTCTCCACTGTGTAATATTCTGTTCCGTTCTGTTCCATTCTATTCCTATTTCTATTCTATATTCTCCTTTACATTCTCTTCTCTTCTCTTCTAAAATGGACCACCAAAATAATCAGAGGGCTCAAACTTCTTCCTTACAAGACAAGGCTATAATCTTATTATCCAGTTTAGCTCAAACATAAAAACAAAGGGAATGGATAATTTTATGGGGTACAATTCTAATGAAGGATAATTAATCCTAAAAACCCAAGGTGACCTCCAGAGTTGGACCAGCATGCTTTCAGATATCTTTGCTGATGGAAGAAGAAGGACATGTCACCACCTGTTACTGGCAAGCATCCCAAAGGCAACTAGTTGGCCATTGTGGGAAACACAATGTTGACATGGGCCTTAGTTTGATCCAACGGGAGGTTCTTTACATTGAGAATCGTAGACCACAAATAACCAGCGTGTGTTTACATTGGAGCTTGCAGACATTACAAACAGGGGTGTATCTAGGGTGGAGCTCCTCCTGGGCGGCAAGCACCAAGAAAGTGCATTGTCTGATAATCTGGAGACAACAAACAGGCTTTTGGGAAGACTGATATAGAATCGAGCCAACTGCTTGGCAGGAGCAACGGAAGAATGGGGTACTTAAAAATGATCCCTTCCAGATGGGGCATGAGTTAATTACACCACACGACCTTTTGTGTATACAGGTGATCCTCGACTTACAACAGCTCATTTAGTGACCGTCCAAAATTGCAACGGCGCTGAAAAAAAGCAACTTATGACCGTTTTTCACACCTGTAACTATTGCAGCATCCCCACAATTACATGACTAAAATTTGGACGCTTGGCAACTGACTCATATTTATGACGGTTGAGGTGTCCCTGGGGTCATATGATCGCCTTTTTACGACCTTCTGGCAAAGCAATGGGGAAGGCAGATTCATTTCACCAACGCAGCAAGGAAAGTCGTAAAATGGGGCAAAACTCATTTAACAGAGTTCTCACTTAGCCTCACTTCTTGAAACACGGATGTGATTTTTCTCCATTACTTCCAAAATACTCATTCTTCAGATTAATAGCAATATCAGACTTATATACTGCTTTAAAGTGCTTTCTAGCCCTCTCTAAGTGGTTTACAGAGTCAGCCTATTGCCTCCAACAATTTGGGTCCTCATTTTACTGACCTCGCAAGGATGGAGTCAACCTTGAGCTGGTCAGGATTGAACTTCTGGCAGTGGGCAGAGTAAGCCTGCAACATTGCCTCCTAACCATTGCGCATCATGGGTGGGTGGATGGAAGGAAGGGAGGGAGGGAGGGAGGAAGGAAGGAAGGAAGGAAGGAAGGAAGGAAGGAAGGAAGGAAGGAAGGAAGGAAGGAAGGAAGGAAGGAAGGAAGGAAGGAAAGAAGGAAGGAAGAGTAATAGCACTTAAACTTATATACCGCTTCACAGTGCTTTACAGCCCTCTCTAAACGGTTTTACAGAGTCAGCCTCTTGCCCCCAACAATCTGAGCCCTCATTTTACCCACCTTGGAAGGATGGAGGGCTGAGTCAACCTTGAACTGATCAGGATTGAAGTGTTGGCAGTGGGCAAAATCAGCCTGAAATACCGGATGGATGGATGGATGGATGGATGGATGGATGGATGGATGGATTGAAGGAAGGGAGGAAAGGGAAGGAAGGAAGGAAGGAAGGAAGGAAGGAAGGAAGGAAGGAAGGAAGGAAGGAAGGAAGGAAGGAAGGAAGGAAGGAAGGAAGGAAGGAAGAGCAATAGCACTTAAATTTATATACCGCTTCACAATGCTTTACAGCCCTCTCTAAACGGTTTTACAGAGTCAGCCTCTTGCCCCCAACAATCTGAGCCCTCATTTTACCCACCTTGGAAGGATGGAGGGCTGAGTCAACCTTGAACTGATCAGGATTGAAGTGTTGGCAGTGGGCAAAATCAGCCTGAAATACTGGATGGATGGATGGATGGATGGATGGATGGATGGATGGATGGATTGAAGGAAGGGAGGAAAGGGAAGGAAGGAAGGAAGGAAGGAAGGAAGGAAGGAAGGAAGGAAGGAAGGAAGGAAGGAAGGAAGGAAGGAAGGAAGGAAGGAAGGAAGAGCAATAGCACTTAAACTTATATACCGCTTCACAGTGCTTTACAGCCCTCTCTAAACGGTTTTACAGAGTCAGCCTCTTGCCCCCAACAATCTGAGCCCTCATTTTACCCACCTTGGAAGGATGGAGGGCTGAGTCAACCTTGAACTGATCAGGATTGAAGTGTTGGCAGTGGGCAAAATCAGCCTGAAATACCGGATGGATGGATGGATGGATGGATGGATGGATTGAAGGAAGGGAGGAAAGGGAAGGAAGGAAGGAAGGAAGGAAGGAAGGAAGGAAGGAAGGAAGGAAGGAAGGAAGGAAGGAAGGAAGGAAGGAAGAGCAATAGCACTTAAATTTATATACCGCTTCACAATGCTTTACAGCCCTCTCTAAACGGTTTTACAGAGTCAGCCTCTTGCCCCCAACAATCTGAGCCCTCATTTTACCCACCTTGGAAGGATGGAGGGCTGAGTCAACCTTGAACTGATCAGGATTGAAGTGTTGGCAGTGGGCAAAATCAGCCTGAAATACTGGATGGATGGATGGATGGATGGATGGATGGATGGATGGATGGATGGATGGATTGAAGGAAGGGAGGAAAGGGAAGGAAGGAAGGAAGGAAGGAAGGAAGGAAGGAAGGAAGGAAGGAAGGAAGGAAGGAAGGAAGGAAGGAAGGAAGGAAGGAAGGAAGGAAGGAAGAGCAATAGCACTTAAATTTATATACCGCTTCACAGTGCTTTACAGCCCTCTCTAAACGGTTTTACAGAGTCAGCCTCTTGCCCCCAACAATCTGAGCCCTCATTTTACCCATCTTGGAAGGATGGAGGGCTGAGTCAACCTTGAACTGATCAGAATTGAAGTGTTGGCAGTGGGCAAAATCAGCCTGAAATACTGGATGGATGGATGGATGGATGGATTGAAGGAAGGGAGGAAAGGGAAGGGAGGAAGGAAAGAAGGAAGGAAGGAAGGAAGGGAGGGCAACAGCACTTTCAACTTATATACTGCTTCACAGTGCTTTAAGCGGTTTACAGAGCCAGCCTCTTGCCCCAACAGTCTGGGTCTTCATTTTACCAACCTCGGAAAGATGGAAGGCAGAGTCAACCTTGAGCTTGGTGAGATTCGAAGATATTTCACAGGCTGCACCAAAATCTGGACTGGCAAATTGATTCATTTCCCCCCATTGCTTCTTGTGGAGCAACTGAAAAGCATCCAGATGGGAAGAAACTACTGCTCAGCGAAGCCGTGTTCCACCCTTAATCAACACTTTGATCAGCTGAAGACTGAATCATGACTACCCTTCGATATCTTAAGCTGCCCTGGGCTTTGAAGCTGGATCTCATTCTAACCATCCCATCACATGATCACCCAGAAAAATCTTATCAACAAAACAATCCATTTTTTTTTTCATCAGTATCGAAACTTTCCTTCCTCTTTTCTAATCAGGAACACACAAAAAAAGTAAATGTAATGTCAAACCGAGCTGTTTGTTTTTAACTTCCCCAGAATTATACCCCGACTGGCTTGGTGGTCTTGTTAAACACTATACTTGGAACTTGTTTTGTGAAACTTTTTTTTAAAAAAATCCTGCAAAAGGGTTACTTTTAAGGCTCTGGGGTTGGGTTTTTTTGTGTATTTTCTACCTTTTATTCGTTAGGGTAAACTATAATTAGGCCCCAGGCAAAAGACTAATGATGAATGTTGAAAATCCCAACCTCAGGATCTCTTTAATCAAGGCAAGCTAACTGGAGTCTTGGAAGAGAGTTTTAAGAAATTAAACTCTATCTGTTACCCTGCTGTCCTGCCTCCCAGCAGCTGAAGTCAGTTTATATGGAAAGCTCCCCTTATTTTATTTAATCCCTAGACAGCAACCCTGTGAGGTGGGTAGGTAGATGGGTGTGTACAACCCAAAAACCAGTGTTGCAAACGCAAACCACAAAAAAAAAAAAAAAGAAAATGAGCATTATTTGCTCTGGTTTTATTTTTACTTTTTTTTCCAAGGGATTTATTGTAAGCCTTTAGATTGATTTGAGAGGAGAAAAGGAACAGGGTGGACTAAATATACAGAAAATTGGTATTCTTTTAGCTTCTAAGGAAGGGACCCCAGTGGTCTGCTTTTAAAGTTTGGAATTATTTTTTTTATCTTCTCCAGTCCCACAGTAAAGCCAGATTTATAGGTGTTCTATGTTGTTTTGGGAAATCATATTGATCTCTTTGGCACCCCATGTTCTAACAATAAAAGCTGAACATTAAAAAAAAAAAAAAACCACATACCAAAAGCTCAAGACTCCCTTTCTGTTATAATAAAAAAAAAAAACCATCTCCCAGCTTTGTCTTCTCAGCTGCAAAAGAGAAACTAAGAAATGATGAAATCGTGTTCCTTTTTAACTTCCTTGGGGGAGGTTAATAGATAACTTGGGGACTGTACTATTTTGTCCTGTCCTGCAATCATTACACAGGCAGGGTCAATGAGAACTTAGCAGAAGAAAATATGTCCTTCGTCCTCAGTTTTATTCTGCAAAAGACAGTATATGTAGGCAATGGAGAATAGCAGACTTTCCAAATTGGGATCGATTTATTCCCACAGCAAGGGGCTGATTTTGGACCTAATTAGCAATAACAATAGTAATAGCACTTAGACTTACATACTGTTTCACTGTGCTTTACAGCCTTCTCAAAGCAGTTTACAGAATCATCATTTTGCCCCCAACAATCTGGGGTCCTCATTTTACCGACCTTGGAAGAATGGAAGGCTGAATCAACCTTAAGCCAGTGAGAATCGAACTCCTGGCAGTGGGCAGAGTTAGCCTGCAATACTGCATTCTAACCACTGCACATCATGGATGAATGGTTGGGTGGACAGATGATCAATAGAAGGAAGAGCAACAGCAATAGCACTTAGCCTTATATACCGCTTCACAATGCTTTACAGCCCTATCTAAGCAGTTTACAGTGTCAGCCTATCACCCTCAACAATCTGGACCCTCATTTTACCGACTTCGAAAGGATGGAAGGCTGAGTCAACCTTGAGCCTGGTGAGATTCGAACTGCTGGCAGTGGACAGAATTAACCTTTTATTCTGCTAGCTAGACACAAGAAGGATGTTAGGTATGCAAGGTCTGAAAGATTGAGGAAGTGAATGTGAAATACTTATGATATATAGCAAAAGTGATAAGACTTAGATATCTCTTCACAGAGCTTTACAGACCTAAGCAGTTTTTAGAGTCAGCCTATTGCCCTCAACAATCTGGATCCTCGTTTTACTGACTTCGAAAGGATGGAAGGCTGAGTCAGCCTTGAGCCTGGTGAGAATTAGCCTGCAATACTGAATTCTCACCACTGCACCACCCTGGCTCTTAGTAATTACTTGAATGGGGCACCAACAGGAAATCCCAAAGCTCTATGAAAAAGTCAGAAAACATCCTGGGAGATGGCCATTCACACTGCATTCCTTTCCCACCACAACTGAGCTCTTCGCCAAGGTAAATCACACTAGGTATGTCTACCTCTATGAGGTCACCAGGCATAGAGATCAGCTGAAGCTAATGTTATATTTACTGGGAGGGAAGTCGTAGAGAACCTTATGCATGTTGTCTGAGCTGCATCATGCAAAAGAGGCAACAAGGGAAGTTCTTGATTGGGCTTTTAAATCAGCCAATAAAGAAGAACTCATCATTTTATGAACAGAAAGGAGAGGAGGAGAGGGAGGTGAAGGGAAGGGAAGAAAAAAAAAAAACAGTGCAAAATTCAATACATGAGCTATCACGCGTCATTTCTTATTGCTGTGATAATCAAACATGTTTAATAAGTGTTTTGCAATGGTTTTTTATATTATAAACCAATATAAAAACAGGACAATGCCTTCAGAATTCCAGAAAAAGGGTCCCCGGTGACATGTACCCAACAAAATGCTATTAACTGAAATTTCCAAACAGTTTCTTGAATGATGCAGTGAGAAAACAGTATATGGGAACAATTTTCCATCCTATTATCACATTAACGGTAAGGTTGGTCTTCTCAACTAATGATGTGACAGCTGGCCGTAAAACATGTTATATGTAGCTGTGCTCAAACCTGTACAATGTTTACATCAGGGATTTCATGGGCCAAAGAGAAGGGGGGATGGGGTGCTTGAGAAGCAAAACGCAAACACCCCCTCTTTGATTTTGATTTGAGGGGGAAAAAGTTCTCAAATTTCCCAAGGTCAAAAATCTTGGTTTTGCTTTTCACTTCAAGAATGGATGGTGCAAGAGTGAAGTTTTTGCTGGATCTGTTTCATGTTTTTTTCCCCCTCCTTCCATTAGCAGCAAGGGTGCTTATCAATAAAGCAAGAATATTATTTTAAAAAAGAAAGATCTTAAGATCAAAATCAAGCAACAAATAGATGTATCAGCAATGATATTATCATGTTACTGTGTTGCAGGAACTGAAGCCGATTTCTTTTTTATGAAACACTGTCACTCATTTACAGTAATTACTATTCCTTTCTGATTATATTAGCCCTGTTATATTTGTGGTTGTACTTCATCGTATCTTCTGGTTGTTATAATTCATTTAAATGCCAACAAGACAATGTAACGTGAATTCCTAACCACAAACCACAGTTCCAGCTAAATATAAAGCATGGAGAAAAACTAAAAGAAAAGAAAACATCAGCATATGCATTAAATGTTTTGGTTAAAGTTTGTCTCATTTCAGTTTTGTATTTATTTATCAGGACATGTCTATCCAGTGAATGAGCTAGAAAAGGAGGACAGAATTTCTTTGCAAATTTCTCTACAAACAAAAACAAAAGTCCTTTGCATTGAAAAGAGGATCTTCTAAAGTCTGACTTGGCTTTTTATCAAATTAGAAGCACAAGCGCAAACTTCTAGGTTCTTTATCTCTACAATAAAGAAAGCTAGAAAACTGTCTCATTTGTTGCTACTTTAAATCAAAGACATTTTTTAATAAAAAAATAAATATCTTAAATACAGGAGGGAAAAACATCTCTCTCCCAAGCTAACTTATTCACAACTGGTCTTGCAGAAATTCACCATCGTGAAAAGATCGAAGAGCAATATAATAGCAACAAACCTAAAAGGATGTTATTTAATACAGGTAGAGTTTAGTTTTTATTAGACTGGCATGTTCAGGTGTTCTCGCACAAACAAAATTTAGACTCCTTTGGCATTTGTTTTATAAAACTACCAAGCCCAGGAGGCAAAATAGATTATGTCCCTGAGCAAGCACTTATCTGATGAAAGTTTGTAAATATTAAAATTGTACTTTGGGGAAATTGAGCGGTAAAACCCATATGCATTCAGCCTCAG
Source organism: Hydrophis major (assembly GCA_033807585.1). NCBI lineage: Eukaryota > Metazoa > Chordata > Lepidosauria > Squamata > Elapidae > Hydrophis > Hydrophis major. The sequence continues at coordinate 8,587,014 of CM066338.1, forward strand.
GGATAAAAATGAGGTTACTCTTTAAGTATTGAAACCCTGCACCATGGAAAACTACATGCATGCTGCAAAAATGCATCTGATTTAAAGAACAATGAGGGGGGGAAACTAGCAGGACAACAGAGCTGATTTGACAAAAATATGTTACGATATGTCCTAGCTAATAACTGCATATATCGTAACATACTGTTTTTGTTGGAATTCTCAACCAATTAAAATCTGCAGTGGAATCAACTTGGATTTTAACCAGAATTACAGTTAGTTGCACCAAATCAACAAATGCCTATATCTGATATGTATCTTTCTTTTCTTTTTCTTTTTGCTAAGGTATAATGTGATCTGCTTGGCTTTGGATTAAGGGTGCTGTGGGAATTCAGCCCTTCTGTTCAGTAATCCCTGTTTTTCAACTTCATGCTATGTGTAACTGGTAGCTTATTCATGAATCTTGGCTTCACGCGATGGGCGAATCCAGGCACATTTCTTTGAGACCCCTGCCAAAATGTCACCTTTCTTTTGCTGAGTTTATTTTTAATTGGAAATTTTTAATTGGAAAAAAAAGTGTTTGAAAAAATAAACAGTCCAATAGATAACTGAAACAGACATTTAGGCAATGGATAGATTAGGGCAAGTTTCAGTGTTTCTCAACCCTGGAATCTTTCAGGTGAATGGATTTTAACTCCCAGCCATCTAGCACAACTGAGTTCATACAATGATGGTCATGGGATTTTACTGTTCCAATATCTGGGAAGTAGGTCCTGAGTCCTCCTTCTAAGCCAGAAGTAGATTGTGTCCCTATGATTCCTACAATGTAGGATTTCTCAGCCTTGGTGAGTTGACAATAGTCATAGTGATGGGGCCCCTTAGATTTGTCCATAAGTCAGGTGCAAAAGACCAGGTCCATATGTGAAGGTCCAATTAAATTGATTTTATAGAGAAAAAGAGCGAGAGTAGGAAAGAGAGAGAGAGGGAGATAGGGAGGGAGGGAGGGAGGGAGGAAGGAAGGAAGGAAGGAAGACAAAGACAGGCAGAAAGAGAGAGAGAAGGAAAGAGAGCGAGAAGAAGGAAGGAAGGGAGGGAGGGAGGGAGGGAGGGAGGGAGGGAGGGAGAGAGAGAGAGAGAGAGAGAGAGAAAGAGATTTGTGGACTTTTAACTCCCAAAATTCTTTATCCAGCACAGCTTTGGGATTCTGGGAGTGGAAGTCCATACCTCTTAAAGTTTAACAGGTTTAAAAGATTAACAGAGTTGGAAGGGACCTTGTAGGTCATCTAGTCCAACTCCTGCCTAAGCAGTAGTTAAGGTTAAGGGACACTTATCTAAAAGTTCCTGGACCTCTCACTGGGGCAACTGTTGAAGAACCAGAATTATCAGTCCTCTAGCTGGGTCTTAAAAGTGGAAAAGAAAAACTCCCATGAAACTCCTTTCTAAAAGAAAAAAATACAGCCAAAGACTTTTTTTACATGTATACATATAAAACAGAGAACAAAGGCCATTTGGCCTTTGATGTATCAAGAATAAACACAATTGATACACTTTCACTTCAGTTCAGTTCCGTTCAGGGGTTGCCAACCGTTGGGCTGCAGCCCACTGGTGGGCCATGAGAAAATTTTGGTGGGCCGCAGAGAAATCTCACTTTCAGAGCAGCCCCCCAAAGCAATTAATCCAGGCTGCACAGAAACACGAGGCTGCTCAGCCCACATGGTCCACGGGAACCCTCCCCGCTCACTCCTTACCCAGCAAACTTGTCTGTTAAGTTGCTATTTTTCCTTTTTCCGACCATCATCTGTTCTGCTGTGCCAGGAGATTTAGATTAGCTAGGAAGCAGGAAATGGTTGGCTTTCTTGCTTTCTAGCTAAGCACAGCCAAACCTCCCTTAAAACTGAAGGTTTGCTTGCAAGCAAATTCAGTGCAGACTCACGGTAAGCAAATTTGAGAGCCTGAGCTAGCTGATGACAGATAGATAGATCACTCAATGATTCTGTGAGCATCTCAATCTACCTGCCTGCTTTGCCTGATTTTAGATAAAAGTTGCTTTTTTTATATAAAAAATTCAATATTTACATACACGGTGTGTTGTGAGTTAATTTTGTGACTTTGCTTGCAAGCAAATTTTATGTGACAGACTGAGCTAGCCAATGGCAGACAGATTTCTGAATGAATCTGTGATTCTGTGAGCAACTCAATCTGCCTGCCTGCTTTGCCTGGTTTTGGGTCAAAGTTGCTCTTTTTTATAAAGAATTCAATATTTATATAAATATTTATAATATTTACATACAAGCCATGCCCAGCCAGTCACATGACCACCAAGCCACACCCACAAATTAGGCCATGCCCACAGAACCAGTTAGTGGTCCCTGGGATCTAAAATTATGAGTTTGGTGGTCCCTATTTCAGTTGATCTTCTTCTACTTTCATTTCTAAGAGATCTCTTCTGGATAGCAGAAGGAAAAAAAAAACACTATTTTTTTTTTTGTCAAGCACTCCCCCAAAGAGAGACAATGAAAAAAAAATAGCTGAGGAATTCTGGGAGTTTAGGTCCACAGGTCTTAAAGTTGCCAAGGTCAGACACCCTGCTTTAGAGAGAAAATGGGGGTACATAATTGTTTTGGGGCTATTTTAAAATCCAAACCAGAAAAGGATACTCCTGAATATGTGAACATTTTACTTGCAGGTGAAAATCCTAAAATCAGGCAGTAGCCAGATTTTTTTTTAATCTATGGCTATAAAAACAAGGATTGTCATAAACAAATAAATGATTTAGTATCAAGCAGAAAGAACCAGAACCATGCATTAATTTCCAATCAAAACGATTTATTGCTTGTGCTTATACACAAGAATACTAGTCAACTAAATTGGTGCTAGATAAGGGTCAACAGAATTCTAGTTGGACTTAAAAGACTCTTCATGGGAACCTAACAATTCTAGGCTGATTCCTCTCTTGACTCCTCCTCCAGGCTCCGCCTGCTCTGCTTCTACAGTTAAGGATTTCAAGTCTATTATTATGTCATATTTATTATATATGTTACTGGTTAAACTGTTTTATCCAATGCCAGAATTAGATTATGTTTTTAACTTGCTTTTTGGCTGTGAACTGAATTGGTTTTGCGCTGAAGAAAGGCTGAAGGTTTCACACTGGGGGCAGAAGTTAAGGCTTTCTTTGCACCTGCCAACGGCTGCACTGTAAAGGGGACAATGGCAATGTAGATGGTCATAACTTCTCTAAAAATTTAACTTTCCCAACTATTGGATCTCATTCCCAAAATCATAAGCCTCTGTGATAGATATCTCCACAATATTTGTTGCTCAAAAAAAAAATCACCTAGAGGTTTAACACAATGTCTCTAAACAATTGTTGTCCAGTTAGCTTACAAGTCTATTTCCTCATTTCTACCAATCTACTTTAAAAAGTCCAGTTCATCACTCATCAGTTCTGCCAACTTCTAGTCTTCAAGAAACTTCAGAACTTCTTGAAAACGCTTCTATCTCACTTTCTTCTTCTAAGCAATAGCACTTTCATTCATATGTTTATATTATTTTATTAGCTTGTTTGTAAACCATCCAGGGTCCCTTAACAATAGCACTTAAGACTTATATACCGCTTCATAGTACTTTACAGCCCTCTCTGAGCAATATACAGTGTCAGCATATTTTTATAAGTAACAATGGGTATCCCCAAAGCTGTATCAGTCATGGTGGCGCAGTGATTAGAACGCAGTACTGCAGGCTACTTCTGCTGGCTGCCTGCAATTTGGCAGTTCAAATCCCACCAGACTCAAGGTTGACTCAGCCTTCCATCCTTTTGAGGTGGGTAAAATGAGAGTCAACCACTTAGATAGGACTGCAAAGCAATATATAAGTCTAAGTGCTATTGCTATTTACAACTGTTTTTCAAAGTTATGATAACTGTCACATAATTGCATTTTTGGCAACCAGGCCATTTGCAACATCCTGCAATCACTTGAGCTGTTTCCCAATGTTTACTTCCAGTTTCCAGCAAAAATACACAGTTTCACCTAACATCTGGTATGTCCACGGTGTCTGCTTAACGATCACAGCAAAAAAAGGTGATACCATCAGGCACAGCCATGGGGTGTCCTCTTAACAACAGCCATGAGCCACGCCTGCAATTCGGGGCTCGATTGACGGTCTTAAGTCAAGGACTACACCTTGACTTGAGGAAAAAGAAGTAGACAGATCCTCAGCAGAGGAGAAGAGATGGAATAACGATGAACCAGGAAATGACCAGCCCTTTGGATTAATGCTGTGCAGAAAAGGAATCCGGTACAACCCTGCTACTCCATTTCCATAAGGAATTTGCTTGGGATAACCTTTCAAAGAGAAAAGGATTACTGAAAAATTCCCAGGGGTGAGAATGGAGTGGTGTTTCATTTTGGGAGGAGGGGAGCAGGCGAGACCTCAGGTGTCAAGTGAAGATCTGGTATTTCGGCATACAAGCCTTTTGCCCAGGATTTTGCCCCTGCCCTGATTTCCATTCAATCTCCAGGGAACCAAAGGGTAGGAGAAGGAGGTGGGCATCTGGAGGACGGAGTAGGGCGGGAAGGGAGAGTGAAAGGAGGCAGAAAGCTCACAAAGAAATTCTAAAGGCATTTCAGCCACTGAAAAGTAGACTAGAAATACAAATACTGGGGTGTTTTTTTTGGAGGGGGGACTTGTAGCAAGTAATACAATGGGATTAACGGCTGTTCTCATGGCTGGCTTTTCTCTCCTTCCCTTTGGATCAACAGATTCAATAGCTGGGTCACAGATTGCACTTAACATGTGATTCACCTTGGTTTGCACGTAAGATGAACCCATCTTTCAATGGGTTCAAATAATCACACCGGGGTTAGAACAAACCCTGGGACACAATGCACTCCCAGCCCAACCTAGGCGACTTCATTGTTCCTTTTATTCCACAGGGCTTTTAAAAGAAAAACCATGGCAGAAATAACTGTGCTTTTCATTATCCCCAATCAAATCATAGCTATAAAACTTCACTGAGGAATCAACTCAGTATTTCGGTTTTAATTCACAATAGATTTATGGCTGTTAATGTATCATGGTGCCCTACAACTATTAAGGATGATCAAATAAAGCACTGGAAAAAATGTTCCTTGGTGATCTGTGAACTTGGTCGTTTCCTTGTGGACATTTCATTACCAAGCTAGGTTACATTATCAGTGCTCGTAGGGAGTGGGGTTTTGTAGTGGAGGAAGAGAGCTAGGACTGGTCTTTGTTCTCTGAGCTTGGTTTCCTTGAAGACACTTCATTACCAAACTAGATAACACTGTTAGTGCCGGTAGGGAGTTGAATTCACTCTTGGCTTGGTCTGTTTACCACTGGAAAATAGTTTTGGGTTTCATAAGCCTGATTTTAAAAATGCAAGGTAGGGTTTGTACAGCATGCCAGACCAAAGTCAGATGAGAACCTGGTAAATGCACTCCTTTAAAAAAATATTATAATGCTCTGCCCAGAGATATTTTCATTTGGCTGTTCTGACTTGGCTTGCTTTGAAAACCCAAAGAATTAGGAAATCCTTTCCCATCTCAATCATGTGAACAAGATGCAGGCTTGTCACTGAAACCAATCTCAGACAAAAGCCACACTCTGTCAACGAACAGGAAAAGAGAACAGAAAGGGAGATGGAGATAAATAAAGAGAAAAAAACAAAAGCTGCAATCCATATACCCTTACTTAGCAATAAACCCAGGGGTACTGGTAAATACAAGAGACCTGCATAAACTTTGCTCTCACTCCAGCCACAAAATGAAGAGCCAGGGGCTGACACAAGAAGTCTTAAAGATGTGGCTTTGTGAACTATCTGCCACAGGTTAGGAGGAAAGAGCATAGTCCTTGCACTATTTATATGATACTGGTGAGTCATGCAGGATCTAAAAAGCAACACCTTCATCAAAAGGCCCAAAGTCCAGAACAGTAATTAATTCTGAAAAAAACAGCTAACTACGGCTAATGTCTACCTGTGGTTGCCAAGGATCAACTTCAGATAGCCAACTGGAAAAATGGCTGCTTCGGAAGACACAACCGGTAGGATTGTACAACCACAACAAAGCTGCAAGGAAGCATGAGCCATTAACTCTTCTGCTAGCCTTATGCTCTCTTGAGCCCGCTGCTCTTTGGCAGCCTAACCTTGCAGCGTTATGGTGAGCTGTAAGAGATGCTTCGCTCACTGACACCTTTGCAAGAAGGCCAAAATTCATTACATGCACAAGAAGAAGTAAACACCCACGTTTCTTGAGCCGAGATGAAATTTAGTCTCAGAAAGCAGGGGTCTCTAACCTTGGCAACTTTAAGACTTGTGGACTTCAATTTCCAGAATTCTGGGAGTTGAAGTCCACAGGTCTTAAAGCTGCCAAGGTTGGAGATGCCTGTCATAAAGAACACTTATAGTATCACTGTACTAGCCTAAAATCCATCAATATATGTTTTCTAAGATGGGAGAGAGAGCAAATGCATCTGCCATTTTCTGCAATCTAGAACAGGGAAAGGGACGTTGCAGGAGATTTAATACAATCATTTCAAATCCCAAGAAAGAGGAGGAAGAGGAGGAGCTTCTTCCAGCCTTCTGCTTTTTAGACTGGGTGGACTACAACTTCCCACAATCTGGGTGGACTACTCTCCCCATAATCCTTAGCTTGCTCACCCCTCACTTCAAAAGAGCAAAGGGAACAAAGGTCAACCCTGACTCTGGTCTTCAAGAAAGCAAATTCATAAAGGGTGTATCTTTCAGAATCCAACTGCAAACAAAAAAAAAATGCATGCTGTTTCTTGAACCATTCAACACACTCCACGCGTACAAAGCCTGTTTGGTTTCTGTCCCAGGTTTGATTTGCTCTTCTTTCTCCCTTTAATTATAAGTCAGCATTTTAAGAGCCAGCCAACCTGATTAAAAAAAACAAAGAAACCTCAATCTCCAAAGAAGGAAATGATTAAAATCCAAGTTCAGGCAACTGAATGTTGAAGAAAGAGGAAGCGAAGTCTTCCATCATGAGGTGTCATGATGAATAATTCAATTACAATCGCCCTCTAAATAATGGGGGGAAAGGCAAGCCCTTAGCAAACAGGGTTTTTTTAATTACTTAAAAAAAATTTTTTTTTTTGCTAACCTTCTCCTTTCAACTTCAGAGATTCCAAACTGCCGAAGGATAAGAAGATGACAATCAGATGAGGAATAATTTGTTTGTTTGTTTGTTTTAAAAAAAGCAACCTAAAGTCGAAACGTTGCTTCTGTGCGGAGGCTTTGTTCTAATCTAAAGTACCTATTTTGACCTCAAAGACCACCCTTCATGCATGCCAGGTTTTGCAAAAAAAATATTATTAATTTTTGCAGGGTGGGGGGGGGAGGTTTTCCAACTCCTCACCATCCAAGGGTTAGACCACAACTCTCCCTGAACCCCCACCAAGCAGAGACACGGTGCAGGGTAGCCTGTTCAAAACTCGGGAGTGGGGGGGGGGAACCTCCTCGCTGCCCAGAAGAAGCAAGCAAAGTCTACCTCGACACCCCAAGACCTGGCTTGATTGGGAGGAGTGGGGTGTCCAAACAGCCCGACGTACAAACCTAGGTAAAGGGGAGGGAAGGAGGCAGGGAAGCCCCCCTCCCTCCCAATTCAGCCCAAGGGTTGAGGGGAGGGAGGTTTGCGCCTGGCTGGAGCAGCCACTTACCGTCGCGGAGGCCAGGCTGTGGTCGGTGAGGGCCAGGTGATGCGGCTCCCACCGACGCAGGAATTTGGAGGTGAGGATCTTGCTCAGGAAAGTCCGCGGATGCCGCACGACGCACACCTGAATGTCCCCTTCCTGGAGCAGCTTGTACCTCATGCCGCTGCAGTGGACGCCTCGCCGGCACGGGGCGGCCCCGTTCTTGGTCCCTTCGGGCGCTTCGCCCAGCAACGGCTTGCTCTCCTCCAGCGGACGGGGGTCGCCGCCGCCGCCGCCGCCCCCGCAGCCCCCGCTCGTGCAATCCATGGCGACCCCCTCCCCGGCGGAGCGAGCGAGGGCGGGGGGGGCGAGCGAGAGGGAGGGAGGGAGGGGCGGGGAGCCGACGGAGCGGGGAGAGGGGGGGGCCAAGAAGGAGAGAGAAGCGGGAGGGGGGGCGTCTCAGCCCCGGCGGCCGCCCCCGAGCCTGTCGGAGGAGGATCGCGGAGCCCCCATGCAGCCGAGAGAGAGAGAGAGAGAGACAAAAGGCGCTGCTGCTCCGGAGGGACGGCACGGCGGGGGCTCCGCTTGGCGAGCGAGGCGACGGGCGGCTTCCAACCGGGCCGGGCGACGGACGGGGAGGCTCTGCCCGGCGGGTCCTCCTCTTGGGCACGTCGGGATGCGGGCGGGACGCGTGTCCCGGAGCCTGGAGCCGCCGCCGCCGCCGCTAGAGGAGGAGGAGGAGGAGGAGGAGGCGGAGGCGAGCCGGGGCTGGGAGCGCCTGGCAGGAGCCGCTCCGGAGCGCCTCTGATTGGCTTCCCCGATCATGTGCGGCCGCCGCTCTGACGTCAATGCCCAGCCGGCCAGCTGCCGCCGCCGCCGCCGCCGCCGCTGCTCGGACTGGCTCCGCTCGCCTGGCCCGCCGTTCGGCCCGGGATGGAGCTGGAGCGGCTGGATGGGGAAGGTTGGGGGGGGGAGGAGTTTTAGGAGGGAGAGCGGCCTTTGGAGCCGGAGGACTACATAGTCCATGCAACCCATCCTCGTCATCCTTCCGGAGGGCACCAGGTTGCAGCACAGGGCTTTCTTTCTTTTTCGTTCTTTCTTTCCGTTCTTCTCAATCCCATCTCTTACCTTCGTTCTCATTCCCGTCTCCTTCCTTCCTTTTTCTTTCCTTCCTTCCTTCCATTCTTCTCAATCCCATCTCTTACCTTCCTTCTTGTTCCTATCTCCTTCCTTCCTTCCTTTCTCTTCCTTTTTCTTTCTTTCCTTCCTTCCTTCCATTGTTCTCAATCCCATCTCTTACCTTCGTTCTCATTCCCTCCCTTCCTTTCTCTTTTTCTTTCTTCTCAATCCCACCTCTTACCTTCGTTCTTGTTCCTATCTCCTTCCTTCCTTCCTTCCTTCCTTCTTTCTTCTCAATTCCATCTCTTACCTTCATTCTTATCCTTCTTTCCTTTCTTCCTTCCTTCCTTATTTTTCTTTCTTCTCAATCCAATTTCCTATTTTCGTTCTTATTTCCATCTCCTTCCTTCCTTCCTTCCCCACTCCCTTTCTCCCACACTACCAATCCTCTTTTCACCAGCCAGCACAGAACATAGGGCTGGAAGGGACTTTTGAGGTCCTCTAGTCCAACCCTCCTTGCCCAAGGCAAAAGACCTTATACTATCCCAGTCAATCAAATGGTTGCCCAATAGGATTTGTAGTTGGGCATTGACTTTTGAATTTTGATAAGCCAGTACATTTTTTAAAAATATTTAACTGATGGTCCTTGATTGCCTTGAACATGTGAACTCAAGAAATGGGTTGGCATAACACAAGACTGAGCTAAAATGGGATTTTCTCAATTCCTCCATTTTTTGATCAACACTACCTGCTGAGCCATGAGCAAGGAATGAAGTGGCCCAATGGGATTCCAGTAACACACCTGATAACATTATAGTGGTTCATTTGTATTTTAGCTTGTTTTTCAAACCTGCCCTACAATTGCCCTAGATGTGATTTATCCTGATGAACCTGCTGGCAGCAGCTTTTTATCAAAAACACACACAGCTTGTGTGAGGTGTGATGGATAGACAGAATGTCATGCCAAAAATAAGGATGATTTACTGTATATTCCATTTTGAACCAGCGTGCTTTATGATACTGAGAATTTATAGCTTAACCTTTGCAAAACAAATCAAACAAAAATGGAGTATCAATTAAATGTGAAGTAATCTTCCAATTAAAGAGATAGCAGCTGTTTATGTAAAACAATGTTGTTTTAATTGAATGAGTTTAAATTCAATGGATTGAAAAGTAAAACCTTGAAATAACTATCACGTGACATTAAACATAACAATGAGTAATGGAGATCACATGACATTAAAAAGCTTATTTACTGGTAACAATGTTACGCTTCAGTGCTTTAAAAAGTAGCATACTCTTAGAAAAATCAATACAATACAAAAAAGTATCATATTGGACTGAAGTCTTGTAACAACAGTGGAAGCAACAATAAAAACAAATTGAATACTCACATTTACAGATAAAACAATACTCTTTTCAAAGACCCATAACTAGAATGTAATATCTCGAATTGTATTATTTTTGGAAAGAGTTTTGTCATGCTCCAAATACTAAAAGTGCACCAGGAATTCTTTTTAAGTTGCTTTCATTTTTATTACTGTTATGAAAGTGCAAGTATTTAATCATTCAGATTGAATCACAATCAGTACCGGGCTTGCTTTGGATAAGTAAAATATTTTTTCACAAAAAATCTGTGTGTGGAAATGACAGAAGAAGGCCTGAAAAAGTAAAAGGCCTGATGTGAGGATTGAAGAATGAGGAGTAGAAGAGTAGAAAATTTTTAAATTTTTTAAAAAAATAATGATCGAATTCAAAACTAATGTAAAACTAATACTGTCTGCTAAAGTGCATATACAAATAGTCCCCGACTTATTAAGCCTATAAATCGATACAAGTACCAAAAAAAAGTATACAGGCAAACACAATTGTGTAATTTCTATGGACACAGGAAATATATACTGATGATTTATTTTGATGATTAATATAGCAATCTTGATGTGATTAGATAGAAATAAGTAAACAAGAAAAAAAAGATCTATTCTGAAGGATTTATTTCTTATTGGCATTTCTTAGAGGAATGCACACAGCAGGCTATTTCTAGACATACCTGATTAGGAATCAAGTTCATGAAATTTAATGGGGTATAAGAACACAGAAAGATTTATTTTCAACTTAACACTGAACCATTCAAAGTTTGCAAGATACTGTAGGGATCTGCAAAAAGACCAAAGACTTTTAGGCACAAGTTTGTAGCTATCCAACCTAAAAGCCCTGGAGAAGCCAGCAATAAAATGAGTGTCGTTATCCAAATGAAATAATTATATCATGTTTTGTTTTGCTACTTCTTTCCTATAATTGACTGGAGTAGTCTTAATTCCTGGAAGGCTAGCAAAGCTTCAGCAATTCTTAGACTTAAATTAGCATAGCCTTACATTCTTGTAGTATTTTATAAATGTTAGTATTACTTACAACTTTTTATAATGACCTGTCTTCGTTTATATAGCATTGGGTATTTGATATAAAATGTAAAGGTAATTTTATAGGATTCTGTTGCATTTGAATACTCTGAAATTATACCTTAATTATTTTATCTTTATTTTATTCTAACGGTTTGACTTTTTTTTAACTTTTGGTTCTAATCTTAGTGTAATTGTGATGTTATTTATTGTATGCTGGGCCATGACCAAAGAGTAAAATTGATAAACTGGTTCTCGTAATGCAAGTATTTAATGGCATCATTTGCATAAATCCTGGGATACATTTTGGACAGGGGTGGTATTCAGCAGGTTCTAGCCAGTTCTGGAGAACCGGTAGCTGAAATTTTGAGTAGTTCAGAGAACCGGCAAATACTGTCTCTGACCCCATCTATTCTCTGCCGCCTGAGTCCCCAGCTGATCGACTGGGTCTTCTTTGGTTGCCCTGCACAGGAGAACGGAGCTGGAAAGCAAGTTAGTGGGGTGAGGAGGGAAGGCGGATTTTGCAGTATCCTTCCACTGTCATGCCCACCAAGCCACAAATGCCCACCAAGCCATGCCCACAGAACCAGTAGTAAAAAAATAATAATAATCCCACCACTGATTTTGGACATCATTGGGGATGGCTGCAGACATCTCTGCCTGCAAGACCCTCACATAGGGACGCTCAACAATCTGGAAGAGAATCTGAGCAGATGGAAAGACAGTGTCACTCAAGCAGAACTACTGATTCTCCAGAAAGCCATATAAACTGGAGGGAGGGGGAAAATTCCTTTTTCAACAACTATTCTATAAGAATAAGAGAAAGAAGAACTCAAAAAGAGTTATTGCTTGCAAAAAAAGCCATTAAATGAGAACATTATTTAATCCTCCTAACCAAAGGCAACAGTTTCTCTGGCATTCAAAGAATCCAATGCATTTCTTTGAACATCAGAGTATTTCCATAGTGTGGTGCAGCACAGCTATCCATCGGAAGCTCCTCAGAAATATGGAAATGGGAGCAACATTTTATAGTTGTAGTCCCACCTCCATGCTTTAGGGAATGGGTGTCCAATCTTTTGGCTTGCCTGGGCCAAATTAACAGGTATTGTCTTGGGCCTCCTATAAAATGTATAATATGGGTATTGTATGTCAAGGGAGATTCTCAATCATCCATATCATGTTTTTCCAAAGGTGTTTTTTTTTTTCTTCTCCAAAAGGCAACTGGACTTTCTTGGTGTTTTCTCTAAAAACATTTCACTTCTCAGCCAAGAAGCTTCTTCAGTTCAGTTCTTCAGTTATTATATTCAAATCACACAATAATGTTAAAGTTTACAATCTTGGGCAGCTACATTATTAGCTGTCCAGAGCTGCATGCAACTTATGCAATGAACATGCCTGCTTTAATAGCAATAGCACTTAGACTTGTATACCACTTAATAACCCTTTCTAAGCGTTTTACAAAGTCAGCATATTGTCCCCAACAATCTGGATCATTTTACCAACCTCGGAAGGATGGAAAGGCTGAGTCGACCTTGAGCTGGTGAGAATTGAACTGCCAGCAGCCGGCAGAATTAGCCTGCAGTGCCGCATTCTAACCACTGTGCCACCATCGGCTCTGTATGGAGGTGCAGAGAACAGGTGCTACATCCACATGAGTATATAATTTAGCTAAGTCTATAGGAAAAGGCCATTAAGAAACTTCTCAGTGACTGGGATCACAGTTCAGTTGCTTTATTTAACCATGATGATGAAGGGTAACAGTTGAGTTGACCCTAGTGTGCCCCCAACCTTAAAAGGTAAAGGTTCCCCTCGCACATACATGCTAGTTGTTTCTGGCTCTGGGGGCGCTGCTCATCTCCGTTACAAAGCCGAAGAGCCAGTGCTGTCCGAAGACGCCTCCATGGTCATGTGGCCAGCAGGACTAAATGCTGAAGGCGCACAGAATGCTGTTCCCTTCCCACCAAAGGGGTCCCTATTTTTCTACTTGCACTTTTACATGCTTTCGAACTGCTAGGTTGGCAGAAGCTGGGACAAGGAACAGGAGCTCCCTCCATTACACAGCGCTAGGGATTCGAACCGCTGAACTGCCAACCTTTCTGATCGACAAGCTCAGCGTTCTTAGCCACTGAGCCACCGAGTCCAACCTTAGCAAGTTCTAAAAGCGTGGATTTCAGCTTCCTGAATTCTTAGGCAGACAACATTTGGTGGGAAGCAACGAACGATGATTTCTTCCTTTTGAAGTCTTCTTTCTGTCTCTCAAAGACTTCCAGAACAACACACAGTCCAAAGTCTTATTTTCTCTTGGTTGAGTGGAGTTTAACCAAGTGAAACTAAAACAGTTTAAACATCTACCGCAGGCATGTCTCCATGTTCTCATCCCTCGGGTTGAAAAAGAACCGTTTCGGTCAGAGGGGGGAAAAGAAATCTGCTTCTATGAGATGACACACAAGGATACCAAGGGGAAATCTGTCTGTCTGTCTGTCTGTCTATCTATCTATCTATCTATCTATCTATCTATCTATCTATCTATATCTATCTAATCTACCCAGCCAGCCAGCCATTATCAATCTATCTATCTATCCATCTATCTATCTATCTATCTATCCATCCACCCATCCATCCATCATCAATCTATCTGTCTGTCTGTCTGTCTATCTATCTATCTATCTATCTATCCACCCACCCACCCACCCATCCATTATCAATCTGTCTGTCTGTCTATCTATCTATCTATCTATCTATCTATCTATCTATCTATCTATCTATCTATCCATCCATCCATCCATCTATCTATCTATGCATCCATCTATCTATCTATCTATCTATCTATCTATCTATCTATCTATCTATCCATCCATCCACCCATCCATCCATTATCTGTCTGTCTATGCATCCATCCATCCATCTATCTATCTATCTATCTATCTATCTATCTATCTATCTATCCATCCATCCACCCATCCATCCATTATCTGTCTGTCTATCTATCTATCTATCTATCTATCTATCTATCTATCTATCTATCTATCTATCCATCCATCCATCTATGCATCCATCCATCCATCCATCTATCTATCTATCTATCTATCTATCTATCTATCTATCTATCTATCTATCTATCTATCTATCTATCCATCCACCCATCCATCCATTATCTGTCTGTCTGTCTATCTATCTATCTATCTATCTATCTATCTATCTATCTATCTATCTATCTATCCATCCACCCATCCATCCATTATCTGTCTGTCTGTCTGTCTATCTATCTATCTATCTATCTATCTATCCATCCATCCATCTATTTCTGTGTCATGCTGATTTTCTTAGCTTTTGTATCTAGCTGTGGGTATGTGTCACAGTCATGGTGAAAGAGTATAACAGGAAGCTATTTACCAGCTGCCGGTATCTATGGTGAGCCATTCTTCTCCTGGAAGAAAAACTCACTTAAATGCTGGAAATGAGCACAGGTAGTCAGTCTTCAATGTACAACATTTCTTTTAGTGACTATTCAAAGTTACAACAACACTGAAAAGAGTGACTTATGACCATTTTTCACCCTTGTGACCGTTGCACCATCCCCAAATTCTGATCAGAATTTGGACACTTGGCAACGGACTTGTATTTATGACGGTTGCAGTGTCCCTGGGTTATGGGATCACTTTTTTGCTGACCTTCTGACCAGCAAAAATCAACAGGGAAGCCAGATTCACTTTACAAACAGGGTCCTAACTTAACCGTGGCAGTGCTTCACCAAACAACGGTGGCAAGAAGGGTCGGTAAAGTGGGGGCAAAATTCACTTAAACAACTGTCTCACTTAGCAAAAGAAATTTAGAGATAGTCATTCAAGGACTATCTATAGCAGGGATAGTGAATCTTTTTGCTGTGGTGTGCCGAAAGCGCATGCATGTGCTGGCACCCACAATACAGTGCATCCTCCCCCCCTGCATGCGTGTGCAACACCCCTGCTCTGTCCCCTTAACTGCACTGTGCACGTGCATGCCTCCCACCTGATTTTTGGCCCATTTTCAGGCCGTTTTCGCCCTCCCAGAGGCTCGAAGGAAGCCTGTGCAGCCTCATTAGGTTGAAAACGGGCCCATTTCGGCACTTCCGGTATTTTCAGAAGACCCGTTTTTCAACCTTCCATGGCTGCAAAAGCTTCTTTTGAGCTTCCGGGAGGCCTCAAACAGGCCAAAAATTAGCTGGGAGGCACATGCATGTGTGGTGCAGGTAAGTTTGGCTGCGGTTTGTGTGCCCGCCCAAATGCTCTGCGTGCCCCCTGTGACACATGCGCCCTAGGTTCACCACCACAGCTCTATAGACCTTTTTCAGCAAAGAGCAAGAGTTTCCCCTTTTTGATGTTAGATATGGAATTTCAATGTGTGGGGCCAGAACATTTGGAGAAACGTTGGTATGAATAGTGAGGTGGAATCTGCAAAACTGAAGTTTGTTGCTGAGGTTTAGTGAACGGGAAGAGTAAATAAAGTAATATGTGAACAATGTTGTGCAATGAGGTCAGGACAGATGTGGAACTAAAACTGAGCCATCTGAATATCTCATGCCGTACAGACAGCACATATTTGGAGATAAACTTGCTATTCATTTTCTGTTCTATGAAATAGGACCTGCATTGTTTTCAAAGTTTAAGCACAATAATAATCCAGGAGATCCTAACAGTTCTTGCAGCAAGAAAATGACATGTATAGCTCAAACAGTCTGCTAACCCACCGTTAAGCTCTTATTGTTGTTCTGACAGGGGGAAAGAAAAACCACTAACCTGGTTAAGGGTTCTCACTTTGGTATATAAAAGTTCCCATCCATTTCCTTTAAACCTGTCTGATATCCCATAAGCTGTGATGCAAGGAACATGGATTGAGAGGTTTCCCTACTTTAATGGTTGACTAGGAGATTCTGGGAGTTAAAGTTCATGCATATGAAAGTAGCTGAGACTGAGAGCCACTGGCTTAAACAGGGAGCAATGGATATCATTTGATTGCTGAAGCTATGAATATTTTGGCTCTTAGTTTTTCAGTTGAAAGTCTGACCCGTTCATCTCCTGTCCTTGGAAAACTTCCTAGGAAGTTCAGGTCTTCTGATCCAGAAGGAGTTAGTTCTAGACTCACCCAACATACCCTTATTGTGGGAAGAAGGTTGGGCTACTGGCTTAAGGATGCGGAACCCTGATTTAGGTATTTCAGCTCCTCCTCCTTGAATTAGCTGGGATTCAGCTCAAATCCCTGGACCTAGAACATCTAAAGAGACAATTAGATGGTTGGGATGCAGAGATCGGAATCAAATGAATAGAGGAAACGCTACAAAAGATGTCAATTCCAACTCTGTCCCCTTCTCTAGTCCAGCATCACTATTCTACAGCCTAATAATTTTCCCCAGACATCGACATCATCATCAATTCAACCAGTGATGTCATCTCTTAGCAAGGCCTCCCTCCAGTCCATGGTAGAGAAGAAAGAGGAGGGGAGCAGAAAGAAGGAGAAGGAATCCATTACCTTTGGAGGTAGATTTGTGTAGGGAGATACCAAAACTCAAGAAGTTTTCATAGAAAGCTGAGTGTTGTGTATGGTTTGTCTTTTCATAAAAGGCAGGATGATGTGGAAGTTTCAGGAAACAGGTGTTTTCCTGGGCATTGTAGAATGTTTTGTAACTTCTTTTGAAAAACTGGACTATGTTTGCTATCCCTCCAATTCTGACAGCTTTGGGGGATAGTATTTATTAGAAACCCAAGAGTTTTGCTTGGAGGAAGAGGAAGAGGAGGAGGAGAAGGGGAAGGAGAAGAAGAGGAGATTGGTGCAATGGTTAAAAGTGCTAGGTTTAGAAGCAGGAGACCGTAAGTCCTAGTCCTGGGTCAGGAATGAAAACCAGCTGGATGCTTTGGGTCAATCATTCTGCCCCAAATCTAGGAAACTAGATTTCTAGGTCCATGCAAGTCACTTCCATAAGTTATGTTACCAACGGACTTGTTTTGGTGATCATCTAGAATCGGGGTTGACTTAACATGACAGCAAGATGGGAAAGAAACTATGATGGTGGTGTTACCCTTTGCCCTAAGCCAATGTTTCTCAATTTCGGCAACTTATTAAGAAGTCTGGGCTTCAGCTCACAGAACTCCCCAGCCAGCAGAGAGAATGACTGGTTGGGGCGTTGAAGTCCACACATCATAAAGCTGTCAAGTTTGAGAATCTTGATCAACTCTGTCTGAACTTGGAAGCCAAGCAAAATTGAGTGTCATTAGCATATGGATGGAAGACCAGGAATTGCAGGCTAGAATGAGAAGGTTAAAAAAAACAAAACAAAGCAAAACTTAGAAGTAGGAAGTTGCCAACAAGCACAGCATGGATGTGTTATTAAGTCAACAGCAGCACAGCGTGATTCAAAAACAACTTTGCTTTTCCTTAATTGAATAAACCTCATTTGGCTGAACCTGTATAAGAAGCTAAGCCATAAATCATCACTTCCAAACCACAGTGGCTAAGCCCCTGTGTGTTCAGCCAAACTTGAAGAATGACATGATGGCTTAGTGAGACCGCTGAAGCAAGGCTGGGATCTGGAGCCACAACGGCTCATCTGGGATCCCCAGTGATCGGTCTGGATGGCAGAATTGGCTCAGGGAGGAAGGGAGCATCATTTAAAGACCGAACATCAGTATCTTCTCTTACATGGACGAACCCTGGTTCCCACAGCGGGCTATTCTTCTAATTTCTAAAACATTTTGCAACCAGAAAGTTATTGGCTCTCTAAAGACACTCTTACAAATATGGAGTTATTTTTCATTGAAAAATGTATTAAGGGTACTGTGTAACAAAAGAATGTTTCAATAAAAGAGTATTTATAGCTCAGGGTTAAAATGAAGGGTCCTTGGTGCTCTCTGAACTTGGTTAATTTCTTGCAGGTGTTTCGTTACCTGATTAGGTAACATTATTAATGCTAACCCCACCTCCTTTCTAGTATTGATAATATTACCTAGGAACGAAACGTCTACAACAAAATAACCAAGCTCAAGAGCACAAGGACACCTGAAAACAGACTCTCCTCCAAAGAAAGCATGGCTTGGCAGAGGAAATCCTCTTAAAAGTATTTAACCCAGGATCTTTAATTACTTAACTATACCACTGTTGGGGACCCAAGTCCCTTGGTCTCCTATTTCTCTCAATAATTTCATCATCATAAGACAGGGGTCTCCAACCTTGGCTCCTGGAAGCCTGGCGGACTTCAACTCCCAGAATTCCACAGCCAGCTTTGCTGGCTGTGGAACTCTGGGAGTTGAAGTCCGCCAGGCTTCCAGGAGCCAAGGTTGGAGACCCCTGTCATAAGATGTATTTGAGTCAAGCTTCCTGTGACATAACTATGTGCATTTATTGACTTTTGAAGTGGTTTGCTATCCCTTCCCTGTTTTGAACTTCCCAATCTTGTTACAGATCTAGAATTCCCAGGTGCCTCCCTCCATACACACATCTAAGTAGTAACCAGGCCTGACCCAGCTTAGCTTCTTAGATCAGCCATGGTTGACCAGATGCTATTCTATGTGAACTATCAGGTTACTTCATGGAGGCCCAGACTGGATTCAGACAGCAAGTCAAGATAAAGTGGACTTAAGAGTTTAGCTGTATTAATCAAATTGATGTCATTCGTACAATGGAGTTTAGAGCTTAGAATGACCTACATATTCCTCTAATTACTGTTTAGTCAACAGATTCCAAATAACTAAATGGTTGAACCAGTCATTGTGATTTATGCAAGCGTACGGCAATATATGAACCCAACATTTGTGTTTGAATGCTTTTATTTAGTATGGAAAATCCCAATTTTTTAAAAAAATATTTTCCTTGGCCGAGTCGAAGTTTATATCCTTTGCATTTTGGAGATATCATGCCAACGTGTTATTCTGTTGCTAATATTCTGTACTCCATCACTGGAGACTTTTAAGAAGAGACTGGACGACCAGGAATAGTCTGGAATAGTATAGGGTCTCCTGCAGATGCAGGGGATTGAGCTAGACAATTCCAAGGTGCCTTCCAATGCCATTATTCTGTTATTCCATATCTGCAGGTATACGTTCTTTCCCACAATTCGTGAGGGGCATTAAGCCCACCAATCTTCAAAGTTGCTGGGGTTTGAGAAAGACTAGACTAGGAGATGAAGGATAATGAGCTGAAATCAAAATAAGAAACACTAAATGCAAAAATGTCGAGGAGGATTTCACTGTTTAATCAAACTTTACTCAACTTTGTTTACCCGTGAAAACATTCCCTTCTGCAGAAACTACAATATCTGGAATTATTTCAAGTTCAGGCTGACCTGCCTGGGGAGGGGACCTAGAAAACCACAAGCTAAACAAGGGAAAGAATTTCCAAATGGAGAAGGCCAATCTTATATGCTATAGCCAAATTAGCTTAATTCTCTGCTTTATGACCACTTGGCGCATTCTTGGCTCATCCGACCTTTAGAGCCAATTAAATCTAAGGGGTTAGAGGAAGATGTCAGAGCATCTTGTATGACACATTTACCTTGGTTAGCCAGAGTTATTCAATTATTCCTCAATTATGTTCTGGCCTTTGTGGAAAAATAAAGTAAGCCATTCCAACTGAATGGTCCCCAAACGCAACCATCTTGATTGGGCAGCTTCAACATTCAACCTGTTACTCGAACACAGCCCATCCAAAAGATCCAGCTAAATCCTGGTTTGTTTGTTTTTTTCTTTTAGAGGAAACTACTTCATCTGGTTTCTGCCCTTCCCAATCGCAATAAAGACATATTACATCTTCAAATGCAGCAATAAAATGCACAAGAACAGCCATAAAACCTATTTCTAGATCAAAACATGCCCCAAGATGTTCTCTAAGCATTTCACGAGATTGCTACAGGGTGAAAAAATGAAGTATAAGGTTCACCAGCCTCATATAAACATCCTTCACCAAAGTTCTTCATGGAACCTTCTAGGGCCGAGGTCCTTTGCTCCGTGAGTTCCTGAGGTCCTCCCCCTTACTGGGATGAAGAGAAAGGCCAGGTCATTCAGGTGTGTCCAAAAGGTGAGGTAAAACCTCTTAAGATGCGGGCTGAGATGGTGATCAAAGTTCGTTTTTGCCATGCACATTTAAAAGAGGTGGAGTTTGGGTCACACCATTGCAGTCATGACCTTGATTTCTTTGACTCTACTCTGAGAAAACCCTTGTGAGAAAGGCCATTTTGGACCAACATTGTCCAAAAGGAACATTTCTACGTGTTTGGCTACAACTCCCATTTCTTAACTCAAGGGCAATTATACAATCTACTACAATAAGTATTGTTTGGTTTTCTTGCCTCAGCTTTCATTAATTGATACAACCTGTCCTTTATGTTTCTTCACCAAAAAAGGAGTACACTTTTGTTTGATAATGTTTCTTTCCAGTCTTTGCTGCCTCTTCTCTGGCTTTCTTGAGATGAACAAAGTCAAAATATATAGAAGAAAAACACAAAAACAGAAAATTACATCAAGATTTATGGTATGGTTTCTAAAGGAGAGGGCTTGAGACTTTCCCACTCAATGTGGACAAATAACTGGGAGTTAGGATGAAGAGTGGGGGGAAAGGATGTTTTTTATAATTTGTCTTTTAAAAAAAATGGAGTATGGTTCTTTAAGCACTGGACAGCTTTCATAATCAGCTAGGTCAGCCCAACTATTACTAATTTCCACAGAAACTGATTCATGAGCCAGTTAGTCATATTAATACCAAACATCCGGTAAATTTACTGCAAAGATACTGGGGTGGATACATTTCTTTACCCTGGTAGGATAACAAAAATTTGGAACTTGGAAATGAGATGCTAAAGAAGGACTGTTTCCTTGACTCTTGTTGCAAGAAACGAGGCAAAAGATTGGCTAAGACTGGGATCTGGCAATATCTCATTGCAAAATCCTGCTCCACACAAACCCATTCTGTAGCTTCAGATAAAAACCACCTCCTATAGAATAGTATAGAATAGAATAAGAATAGAATAAGGATAGGATAGGATAGGACAGGATAGGTCTTTATTGGCCAAATGTGACTGGACACACAAGGAATTTGTCTCCGGTGCATAAGCTCTCAGTATACATGCAAACAACAAAGTAAAATAATCATAAGATACCCATAGGTTAAAGTAGTAGAAAATATGAGAAGGATAATAGTGGTACAGCCCTACTACATGAGTAAAATATTCTTATAGACATAAGACATTGCTGGAGGAATTCATTGTTCAGGGAAAAAACTGTGTCTAGTTGTTTGGCATGCAATGCCCTGCAGCATTATCCTGAGGGGTGGAGTTGAAACTGATTATGTCCAGGATGTGACGGGTCTGTAGATATTTTCTCAGCTCTGTTTCTGACCCATGCAGTATATGGGTCCTCAATGGAAGGCAGGCTGGTTGCAATTGTGTTTTCTGCAGTCCTAACTATCCGTTGAAGTCTGTATCTGTCCTGATTGGTTGCTGTGCCAAACCAGACAGTTATTGGGGTACAAATGACAGGGTCAACAGTTCCTCTGTAGAACTGTTAGGGTTCTGGAAATGTTAAGGTAATAACTCTGGCTCATCTCACAAAACTAGGGAAAGATTAGGAATGTGTGTAAAATGAAATGGGTAAAGATTCAATAGGGCTTGAAAGTTATTTAATGCCAAGCGAATATTGTTTTCTCCTGGTTTTCACTCAATTCGATGAAAAGGCATCTGTTTAGAGATTATTTCAAAGAGATGGGAATGTCAGTGAAATGCTCAGGGGTGGTATGTAGTGTGATTTATTTATTAACACTCCCAAGATTCCGCAAATGCTCATGTATTTATTGATCTGGTGGATTTTGAATCTGGGTGTCACAAGTCAACACACAAAATATTCCTACCTCCATTTCCCTCCCCCCCCCAGTGTATAGTGAAATATTTGGGGTTGAAAGCTAGAAAGTGGCTCAAGACAACTAAGTGAGCTTCTGTGGCAGAGGCAAGATTTAAATCTTAGTTTCTTAACTCCTAATCCAACATCTGAAACTTGTATCGGGGTTGTAAGAGTCTATCCCTTGGTTTTACAATCTCTTGCCCCATCTTAGTCTTTCCAACTCCCATTAAATCCCAAGGAAAGACTTCATGAAAGAACTCAAATGTTTTATTGCTCCCCCACCCCCCACCCAACAGATTTTAGATGTTAGATTTCCAGTCTGTGTGTCTTCCCGGAGCTTAAGGCCACAGATAAAATCAGGGATGGGCTTTAAAAATTTTAGCAAAGGGTTCTCTGTCATGATGGGTGTGGAGATAGTTGGCCTCCTGCACCATGGTGTGTGTGGGGGTGTTTTGGCCCTCTCCGGGCTCCAGAGGGTTTCCTTGCACCTCTGGGAGGGTAAAAATGGCCTCCCCGGGCTCCGGAGGCTCCCTGGAAGCCGGAAACAGGCCCATTTCCAGCCTTCCTGAACTCCCTGAGCCTCTATGCATGCCCTGCACTTACCTGCATCCAAAATGGGCCACGTGGGGACCTCTGGGAGAGGTGGGGAGGGATGGGCAGGGCCAGCCAGGAGTGGGATTTGGGCGTTCTCTGAACTGCACTTAGTTAGGGGCTCTCCTGAACCTCTGCAAACCCCCAGCAGCCCACCCCTGTACAAAATATTCCTATCTCCCTCCGATTTTCCCCCAAATGTAGAGTGAAATATGTTGGGTTGAAGGCTAGAAAGTTGGCTCAAGACAACTAAGTGAGTTTCTGTGGCTTATCCCTATCAAGAGGGGATGTCAGGTCCTTCCGAACAAAAAAACCACCACCAGCCTTTCTGAGGCTGAAGGCAGCAGCTCCTTCTCCTGCCATGTCCTCCCTTTGAGAGAAGTCAAGAAGTAACATGAATGAACTCAAGGCGTGGGAAGAAACAAGGCCGGCAGCTTTTGATGTGAATGAGAGAGAGAGAGAAAGAGAAAGAGATGTGCCGAATGAGGACAGACAGGAGGGGAGCTGAGCCTTCTTCAGCCACGTGAAAGGAAGGAATCATCTCGCATACAGAGCGCATTCAGCTCCAGGGCTGCACTCTCAGCGACCTCAATCCTCTCCCCTGAACACAGGACTTAGCATTTCAAAGGAGCCACCCTTGGCATTTGCAGCCCCTGCCTTGGGGCTTAAAAATAGCTTTGGCTGTCATTTATAGAAGCTTCGGAGAAAGCAGCGTGGCTCTGTCCTCTGGAAAAGGATGCTAAGGGGAAAGATCACCTTTGGGGCTTCGTTGTCTGTCTCCCCCCCCCCCCCGCCCCGCTCCTCCAGATTCTGGGAATCAGCTGGCCGTGCATGAGACAAAAGGAAATGTTCCAGAGAGTTCACCGTGCAGTGAAATCCTGCACTGCACCTGAGACATGAGCTCCGCAAAGGTGACATTTCTCAGCTCTCCTTTCGATCTGAAATTCCTTGGTGACTGGAGGCGAAGAGACACAGGCTCCTAAATTTTCAAACGGGAGACCATCTTTGGTGATGCACCTCCTTCCTCTAAATCCCTTGCACACAGTGGTGTTGTGGCTCTGAGGTTTGAGCCTGCTTTGTCAGAGGTCAAGGACTTGGACAATGAGGAAGAGGAAGAGGAGGATTTGGCTCTGAGGTTTGAGCTTGCTTTGTCAGAGGTCGAGGACTTGGACAATGAGGAAGAGGAGGATTTGGCTCTGAGGTTTGAGCCTGCTTTGCTAGAGGACGAAGACTTGGACAGTGAGGATTTGGCTCTGAGGTTTGAGCCTGCTTTGTTAGAGGATTTGGAGTTGCCTTCCTCCCCAGGATTTTCCTCTTCGGCAGGACCTTCCTCCCTGATTGTGCCTCTGGTGTCGGCAGATAATCAGGAGAGCGTATCAGAGCCTCTGACTGAGGATCAAGCTGAGGAATTCTGGCTTGATACGAGGCAACGGTGCAGGCAAAAGTGTAAGTTGCAACGTAAAAAGAAAGGATGAATCAGAGACTGAGATGAGGGACTGACACACCCCAGAGAGAATAAAAGTGGGTGTGTTCGCTCTGAGAACTTGTTCAGGACAACGTGTTAATTTGTGAGAGAAGCTTCAAAAGATTCTGAGTATGGTGATAGCTTGTGATTTATGTTCTTGCTTTATTATCGGACTTGGCAGACAGCTGGTGTGAGACTGCCAAGAACTTTCCCGGCTCAAGGAATTTAACCCTGTCATTACTGGACTTGTTTGCTTGTTTATATTCATTTGGAAATTTGGACTTCTCACCTCGTTGGCACAGGTGAGACATAACACAGTGACCTGTCTTTCTTTCTTTAAGCTGAAGCCCGACCTCTCGCATCGCTCCTTCAGGTCCTTTAACTTTAACTTTAAACTTTAACCTTAGACTGTCTACTGTTGACCTCACCCCCTTCCTAAGAGGTGTGTAGGGGGCGTGCATAAGCGTACCCATCGTGCCTACTGTCCCTGTCCTATTGTTTTTTTTATTTTTCTTACATCTACCCATTTCATGTATTCATAACTTTGTATATACTTATACCTATTACCTTGTAAGCGATTGACAAATCAAATAAATAAAAATAAATAAATAAATAAATTTGGCCATTCCTTTGTTGCTAATTTGACTTCAGCTGCTAAGACGCTGAACTTGTCCATCAGAAAGATCGGCAGGTCAGCGGTTCGAATCCCAAGCGCTGCGTTGTGGAGGGAGCTCCCGATGTTTGTCTCTCAGGGCGCAAAGAGAAAATATCTGCTGCGAACCCCATGTAGGCATCGGGAAGGGCATCTGGCCAGTAAATGCTCAGCTCCATTCAGTCACCCTGATTCTGCCCAAAATTAAAGGATTTACAAGGTTGTAAAAGGGCCTATAGTTAAATGCTTGGTAATAAAGCAAGTGGTAAATAAGGCAATAAAGGGACACGGTGGCTCAGTGGCTAAGACGCTGAGCTTGTCGATCAGAAAGGTTGGCAGTTCGATGGTTCAAATCCCTGGCGCTGCATAACGGAGTGAGTTCCTGTTACTTGTCCCAGCTTCTGCCAACCGAGCAGTTCGAAAGCACATAAAAATGCAAGTAGAAAAATAGGGACCACTTTGGTGAGAACAGCGTTCCGTGCACCTTCAGTGCAGAGATGCCAACTTTTGGAAATGAGAATTAGGGAGGATTTTCAAATAACACCAAATTTTGCTTTTGCTGGTCAGAAGCTCGCAAAAGGGGAATCACATGACCTGAAACGGTCCATAAATATGAGTCAGTTGCCAAGTGTCCGAATTTGGATCACATGACCAGGAGGGACCCTACAATGGTTGTTACCAAAGTGTGAAAACTCAGCCATGAGTCACTTTTTTTCAGTGGGGGGGGGGTGGTCCTTGGTGCCCTTGTAACTTCAAACGCACACCAAACGAACCATTGTAAGTCGAGGGCTAACCCCTACCTTCCAAAACTATCCGGGCAGCAACATGAGAAACCACCCCCCCCCATCCCACGTGTCTAGATTCTTTGCGTGACAACACCCTCTGTTGCACAACCCCTTTGGAAAGCACAACTTTTGTCGTGCATTTCGGGGGTAAGGGGCGCGCCAATATCCTTTTCCATCTCTTCCAGCGTGTGTCCCCCTGGCAGTCGTGGAGAAGGAAACGGGTCGACAGGGCGAAGCGGAGGGGGGCGGGGAAGGACGCGCTTCTCCGTGGCTGGAGCGGAGCCCTCCGCACGAGGCCTCTCTCCGCTCGCCGCCTTCGAAGGCCGGGGGAGGTGGAAGCACCTTTCCCCGCAGAGACGGGGTAGCGGTTCTCCCTCTGGGGAAAGAAAATGGTCGGCCGAAGGGGGAGGAAGAGTCGCAGAGGAGGAGGAGGAGGAGGAGGAGGAGCAACCCGGGCCGGGGGAGGGAACCGAAATCCAGGAACTGCTTCATGGAAAGCGGGGACGGGGAGAAGCGGCAGTAGAAATCCACCTGCTGAGGGATTGTGTTCAGCGGGGAGACGCTCCTTAGCAGCGCCCGTAGCAATCTCATGTGACTGCAAACACTAGGTCAGCTAGCTCACACACCGCATGCGCATACAGCTGGACCCGCCGGGCTAATTTTGCTGCTCGTAATTTCGGGAGGATAAAGAAAATTATCGTAAGGCGGGAGTTTGGGTTAATTTTCGGGAGCCTCCCGATGAAATCGGGAGTGTTGGCATCTCTGTCAGTGTTTAGTCATGCTGGCCACATGACCACGGAGACGTCTTCGGACAGCGCAGGCTCTTCGGCTTTATGATGGAGATGAGCAGCGCCCCCTAGAGCTAGAAACAACAAGCACATATGTGCAAGAGGAACTTTTACTTTTACAACTTCTCCTTGGGATCCAAGCATGCAAAGAACAGGTGTAGGATAAGTAGATCCTGTTTCCTCCACGAGTATCAGCTTCCATTCCCGAGTTGACGTGACCACGGAGATGTTCGTGTGGCCATTGGAACTTGGGAAATAGTACCTTTTTTTTGGGGGGGGGGGCAGTCTACCCTAACTTTAAACATCCCAAAGGTGCTCTTCCAATAGGCAATTGGATTTTCTTGAGTTTTTCTTTGAAAATGTTTTGCTTCTCATCCAAGAAGCTCCTTCAGTTCTAACTTCAGTTTAGTGAATCTGGCTTCCCCATAGTATTGCTTGTCAGAAGGTCACATAAATCACATGACCCCTGCAACCATCCTATGAGTCAGCTGACAAGTGTCTGGATTTTGATCACATGACCACGGGGATGCTGCAATGGTTATTAAGTGTGAAAAACGGTCTAAGTCATTTTTTTTCAGGGCTCTTGTAATAACAAACTGGCTCTCAATAATAATGTAATTTTTATTTAGCAAGCGAAAGACCCAAATAAAGCTGGCTCTCAATTGGTCATGGGAGAACTTGTTTTGATCTTCACAGCTTCTGAGAAACATTTTAACACTTGTCTGAGTTCCGTAGTTTTTTTTAAGGTTGGTGTTTTCCCTGTTCTTTATTTTATGATGGGTGAGCTATTCTAGGCCCAAAGAAAACACAGACATAAAGGGATAACACTGAGCTTAAGGCTATCCATGTTCCTCCCCAACTCATTGTGCTGTTTCAAAAAGCACCTGGAACAATACACAGATATGATTAACACAAAAATGATAGAATGTTCTGAGAAACAGTTATTGTGTTTTGTCCCAGAATTCCAGGGTGGGGGAATCATTATGGGGATGAGGTTTCTGCAAAATAGAGCTTTGAATATGACTTTGTAATCCTAGTTTGGGAGAGTTCAATTCTGTGGAAGCTAAGGATTATTAATTCGTGGGAGTATGTGAACTTGCGGTAGGGGAAGAGTAGGCAGAGTTAAGCAAGTCATCAGCCTAGAGCCATGATGGCGAAACTATGCCACAAGTGGAATGCAAAGCCATTTGTGCTGGCATGTGAGCCGCAGGCAAACTTACCTCATGGAGCATGCGTGCCTCACAGCTGATTTTTCCGCTTGGTTTGAGGCCTTTTTCGGCCTCCCAGAGGCTTGGAAAAAGCCTCTGCAATGCTTTTTGGGCCGAATTATAGGCCCGTTTCGTCACTTCTTGTAATACCGGAAGTGACGAAACGGGCCTCTAATTCGGCCCGAAAAGCCTCTGGGAGGCCAAAAAAGACTCAATCCAGCCGAAAAATCAGCTGAGAGGTGCAGTGCAGGTAAAGGGGCATAGGAAGGTGGGGCGCATTGCATTCTGGGTGCTGCCACGCGAGTGTGTGCACATTAGCACATGCACAATTTTTAATACACGAGCCCAAAAAGATTAGCCACCACTGGCCTAGAGTAATTGCATTGTCACAAAGGTCCAACCCCTCCTGAATTCTGTTGACTCTTAGCTGGCGCCAATTTAGCATTGAATTTTAGCTGACTAGATTCTTGTCTATAGGCTCGAGCAATAAAAAATATATGCTTTTTTATCTTGGTTAATTTTGGACTAAAGAATATAATGGTATTAAGACTGCCTTGGGCTTTACAGTTTTCACTACCAAGAAAATATATCTAGATTAGTTCTGAATGTTCATCAAAAATCAGTGGCTGAAAAGTTCTCTATCAGGAGGGTCCAATCTTGGAAACTTTAAGACTTATGGACTTCAACTGCATGCTGGCTGGGGAATTCTGGGAGCTGAAGTCCACAAGTCTTACAGTTGCCAAGATGGGACACTCCCTGCTCTAAATCATGGAGCGAAGAACCTTAGGAAAGCTAAACTCATCCTTTCAAAATTCCTTCTGGCTCCCAATACATACAAACTATTCTTAGATCAGAGGTCTCCAAACTTGGCCGCTTTTAAGACTTGTGGATTTCAACTCTCAGAATTAAAGTGGCCAAGTTTGAGGACCCCTGTCTTAAATGGTTGCAAATGGTTAATGTGCATGTTTAAGAGAGTGAGAAAAACAGAAAAAACTCCCTAACTAAAGATTTTGTTCTGGTAAAATCTGCCCTTCTGGACTAGAGCGAGGAAGTTGCACTAGTAAGGATTTCAGATTTGGGTAAAAGCCAGTTCCTAGTGGTCTCTCCTAACGGTCAGGGCCAGAGTCTTACCCTTTTCTGAAAAGTGTATTCACAATTCAGTCATTTCTTCTGATAATGTGTACCTGAGCAGATAAAAATAAAACTTGTCCTTACCTTCCAATAATCCTTTGCCCATTTGTAGATGCAGAAGGTTTTTTTCCCGTCTACTCCACTTGTGAAAAAAGCTTGTGTTAAGATTTTGAATTAGAGCTGTCAACCGATTGCAGTTGTTTTTTTTTTAAAGACACAATTAATGTGTGGGTAAGTCCTGGACTTAAGACCACAACTGAGTCCAAAACTTCTTGGTTGTAAAACAAGACAGCCGTACAGCGGTGTTTTGCCCCATTTTACAATTTTCTTGCCAGAGTTAACGTGAATTGCTGCAGTTATTAAATTAGTAACATGGTTCTTAAGTGAATCTGGCCTCCCTATCGACTTTGCTTGTCAGATCACAAAAAGATGATCACATGACCTTCAGGACACTGCAACCGTCATAAATGCATGCCATTTGCCAAGTGTCCAAATTCCAATCATGTGATCACAGGAACGCTGCAACGGTTATAAGAGTGGAAACAGTCATATAAGCAGAGGTGGCATCAGCAGGTTCTGACCAGTTCTGGAGAACCAGTAGCAGAAATTTTGAGTAGTTTGAAGAACCGGTGATAACCTTCCCCCAGGAGTGGGGAGGGAATGAAATTTTGCAGTATCCTTCCCCTGCCAGGCACACCAAGCCACGCCCACAGAACTGATAGTAAAAAATTTTTGAATCCCACCACTGGTTGTAAGTCATTTTTTTCAGGGCTGTTGTAACTTCCGAAGTTACAAAAAACGACTTACGACTTTAGTTTTCACTAAATGAATGGTTGCAAGTCAAGGACTACCTGTATAGGGGGTTAAGTATTATATATCATAGCCAGGCCTGGCTGCCTGCCTTTGCTCCCTGAAAGTTTCATTCAGTAGTACCAATCTGGATTGGTTTACACACACTGCATATTTTGTTGAATAGCGGCATACGAAACCACTGTTGCATAGCTAAGGTGACTTGAGTTCAACCAAGAGGGTTAACTCAGAAACAAATAAATGTTAAGAGTTTAAGGCACAGCATGTGAGGGGTCCTTGTTGCTGTCTGAGCTTGGTTGGTTTCTTTGTAGACGTTTCACTACCCAAACTAGGTAACATCATCAGTGCTAGAAGGCAGTGGGATTTGCAAGGAGGAAGGTAGTGAGTCCTTGGTGCTGTCGGAGCTTGGTTGTTTTCTTGCAGGCGTCTCATTGCCAAACTAAGTAACATCATCAGGGCTAGTGGATGTTTCACTGGGTGATCAAACATCTGCAAGAAAAGAACCATTTCGACCCTGAGCTATATATACATTCTCCTTTGTTGGCACAGCAAGTGGTAACAACCAGGGCCCAGTTGATTCGGCCCTTAGGAGACTGAGAAACAGGTTACTTTCTGAGCACTAAACTACCACTTGGAGAATTAACAACAGAGATGGTGATTATCTCTACACTCAATTACTCCTGTTGCTTGTAGTCACAATCGGGCAGGCTGTTGTAAACATCCCATTTATCTCCACTCCCTATTTAGTTTCCATGCCACCCTTTTATTAGCAAATAAATATAAGAAAAGCATTCATGCCAGAGACAGCATATGTATGCAACCAAAAAGTGTTTATTTGGTTAGTTCATTAACCATCTGTAAAACAGTTCAGGTTTGGTCTGCATCCTTCTATAAAAGAGTTCAAGTCTTCAAGAAACCTCCAATTACATACAGCAAAGTAAAATGACAGCACACATTTCAGACCAAAATACAAGACTTTTTTTTACATTTTATAAAACCCGGTCAATTCAAACTTTACATTAAAAAAAAAAAAAGGCAACAGACTTTCAGTTATCCTTAATACAGTATTTTGCCAGCGTTTGCACTGTGGCCACGAAGTCCGTAGAACACAATCCATGTGCTTTAAATTAAAACAAACACAAACACCCTTTTATGTACCCAACATCATATTGAACATGTAAACAAAGTACCACTTAAATCCAAGAACCATTTTTGTACTCCATTTTGTAACATGTAAACTTCAAAAGGACACCCATGAGAGAAAGAAAGGAGTTCTTAAACTGCCCGTACACAACGTTTTCCACGAAAAGGGCAGGCTTAAGGCATGTGAAATTGTCCTAAAGCATCATAAAGTGGTCTGACAGTTGAATGCTCCAATTTGGACACATGAGTTCTATGCTCTTCTCCACGTGAAGACAAACTCAAATCTTTGGAGTGTGGATACATTAATGAAGGTATGAAGAGTGGAGATGCCAGTGGAAGGTATCTAGAACCCAAACTTCTTCTCTTTGGCAATTCTCACAATGGGGAGATTTCAATGTGATTAAAGTATGGAATTTCTCACTCCCACTCCAAATTCTTGGACCAATTTGCTTATCTGTTTGTTTTTCAGCTTCGTTTTTTTTTTTTAAAGTGAGAGGAATGAAAGCATATCTATCTTTACTCTGCGAAGTGGAAAGATGGTATCAGGCCATTTCCTCTGTGTTGTCAATCATGCAATTGACAGCCCTCAAGATTTATTACCTTCTCCAATGTCCATAGACCATTGCTTGACTAATTAATAAATAAAAATTCAATGTTTCTCAGAGTTTGCCCCCTTTTTAAATTAACAACCACTATTAAACACTTGGAAAAGAAATACAAAGAGCACTGAGAACACGTTAATACATATTAATAACAGTTGTTTTATTGCAAAGCCCAGTTTTCACTCATCCATCACAAAGTGCTACTCAAATTGCACTTTTTTTTTTCTTCAAATACAACCACAGAAGTTAGCATGCAGGGCAATCAAACAAGCTTTTTAACTGTTCCTAAAATCAAAATCTATGCAAACTAGGAAGAGATCTGGGATCCCTTAATGCTAAAACACAGATAAATAAGTATACCGCACATCAAGTATTAAATTTGTTCAGATGCCATAAATGGGAGTCAAAGAGACCTCTGTTTCTGTAACACAAAAATTGCAAAAAACCAACAACACCACATGGAGGATTAGGGGGTGGAGAGTAATACTCTAGGAATGGAAGGGGGGGGGAAACAAATATACAACAGCACGGATTGACACTTAAAGTGCAAAGGATAAACAATAAATAGAAAAAGAAAACAACATTACAGCTTTCTACCAACAGGTTTGATGAAATGTTTTTTTCACACTGTTCTATTTTGTGTACAGATGTTTCCCAAGTCCAACACTAGATATAGTCTTGGGTACCTTAAATTTAAAAATGAAACTGGAAAAATTGAGGGAGGGAAGTTTCAATCTCAATCTTAGGAAAGCGCGGATAATCAAAATAGACAAGATTATACCTTCCACCTCAGGATTTGCTTCGAGTAACACAATTTCCCGCCAACATGGTTAGGCGTTAGCTTGGATTGACGTTTAGGCAACATCTGCTTGATGTTATAAATGAGCTTAAAGGGATGGAGATGGGTTGGCTTATTTCATTTATTTGATTTTGGAGGCTGCCTGATTCCAACTGACTCAGGCGTTACCTCACCACATAAAACGAGTCGATAAAAATTAATCCCCCCACCTCAATGACAAAACAGTACATGTTGGACTCTCTTTAAAGTCAAATATGACATCTGAACAAATCCGGTTGACCGAGTTTATAATGCAAAAGCGATTTTGGAGGTCTAGTAAGTAAACTCAGCATGTCCCATGTGTTTTACAGAAGACTGTGAATACAAGGGTATTTTATTATTGGCAATCTTGCAGGTCTTAATATCGTGAACTCTCTCATGGCACTGAGTAAGTAATTTCAGGTAAATTTGCACCATGTGTTTTAAAATCACGTTTCAGTTGGATTCTTATGTTAATCTGATTATCTGGCTTCCAATTTCAGCAACCTGGTGGAATTCACAAGCTCACTTAAACTGTGCACAAATTAAGAGACGATATATACAGTGTACATGGTATTTTTTTTTCTTTAACACTTTGTGTACTAGTTCTGATTCTGTTTCTGATTCCCGTGTCAATAATGACTCGGGATATTTCATGTTAACCATTAAGATAACAATTAGAACAACATCTACTGCTACACAAATAAGAGAAATAAAATCTTCTGAAATTCAGCAGTTCAACTGTAAAACTTCCAATGGGTGGAAAGTGTATTTTCCCATGAAGATGAGTCAGAGATAGAACGGTTAACAGTTGCTTTCTTTTGTAGATGGCTAGGCTATGAATCTCTCTTTCCCAATGGGAAAAATATCTCACACTAGCTGTTCAGAAGTCTGATGCTATTAACTCTCCAGAACGGATGAGTAAAAGGCTCGACCACAACAGGCAACAATCCAGGCAAAGCTTATAGCATTGGAAAATAGTTGTGTTTTCCTTTTTTTTGCCCATTATACCTGCATGGATCTAGCCAAAAAGCATTATTGTTTTTTGAAAAACACATATAAACGCTGGAGTACAAAACCCTCTGCGATTACACTGTTTACACCAAGCTAATCGATATTCTGTGCTTCCTCTAAGAAAGGCCCCTTGGAGAAAAGTATAAAAATTGTATGTTTCCTTAAATAAACATGTGATTCTATTAATAAAACACTGTGGCTATGTTGGAAGTATGAGAAACGTTGTTGATACAATGCTTAAAAATCTAGCCCTGAATTCATTTCACGTTTAATTTCAAAACAAAACAAAACAAAACACAACACAACAGTTTATCTTGAGCCTTCCTAAAAGGTGGCTGTGAATGCAATTCAGATCAGATGCATTTGAGCCCCATTAAAATAGCAGTATCTCCACAACCTATTAAAAGCAGCACCTTCCCATTTATTTGGACAAATCACAGATGCGTACACATTACTCCAGATGCAGTTTTTAATTTAAGAAAGAATTAAATGCATTTCACCATCGCTGTGTGGAAAAATCGATGAACATGACCAACAGCATGGGAGATTGACCCAAAAGTTATGGTGCAAGCAAGCTCACCAGAACTTTTTACACACAGAAAAAGTAGCT
The DNA here is from genome assembly GCA_033807585.1 of Hydrophis major. Lineage (NCBI taxonomy): Eukaryota > Metazoa > Chordata > Lepidosauria > Squamata > Elapidae > Hydrophis > Hydrophis major. The sequence continues at coordinate 8,620,651 of CM066338.1, forward strand.
AGTCTGCCTCTTTTTTCTCCCCTAACTTTAAACCTTTTAAAATCATAACGGCCTAAATCAGGACTCTTCAAACTTGGCAACGTTTAAAATTTGTAAAATGGCTCTCAGAATTCATGGCTGACTGAAGAATTCTGGGAAGTGAAACCCACAAAACTTTAAAAAGTTGCCACGTCTGGAGACCTCTGGCCTAAATAAATAAAAATTAACTCTCTTTGAAGACTGGGTTTTTTGATCAGATGCTGGAGTTTGACAATAGGCAGCAAGAAATAAACGGAACGATGCAAGCACCACTGACTGCTTTCGTACATGCATAGAGAGCTGGTCAATTAGCTCAAGGAGTCAAGAGACGGTCCAGGAATTCTCTGGCCTTTCTCCTATTAGACCTTTCCCAAACAGCACCCTGTCTGTCCATGGTTGCATAGTTGTGGAGGCAAACTTAAGTCTGCCAAGGAAGCTGCAGAAAGGCGTCAATCATTGACTCACTTCTTTGTTGCAGAATACATACTCTTGCAATCGCTTTGCCTGTAGCGGGTTCTGATAAAAACGGGGGGGGGGGGGAAGAAGGCATATTGAGTTGAATTTGCCATAAAATCTACTCCTGGGGTAGAAATCAGAATGGAGCAATTAGGAATCTGAAAAACGTGCCGAGGTTCTGATGGAAAGGAAGGCAAGAGGAAGGAAAGGAGGGGTTGCAAAAAGGCCACCGCTTCTGATGGCCTTCCTGACAGCGGGCCAACTGGGAGCCCAAATCTAAGGGATAAACCAAGGCAGTCCTCAACTTAATGACTATTCATTTAATGACCGTTTAAAGTTAGGAGGGTGCTGGAAAGAGTGACTTACGGCTGGCCTTCTCTGTCACGTGAGCAAAGTTGGGGGCACTTGACAACTAGCATGCATCAGTGTCCAGTGTGTGTGTGTGTGTGTGTGTGTGTGTGTGTGTGTGTGTGTCCGTGTGTCCCATGACTTCTGTTTTACTCCCTTTCCAGGGAGGCTTCCAAAAAGCAAACTCTTGGGGGGGTGGGAGGGGGAGCCAGATTTGCTTTAACGACATGAAGCATTTAATGACCATGATGATTAAGGGCTCCCAGTGTCAAGCAGAACAAAACACGAAATAATGACACTAAACACAACGAGCAAAGTTTAGCTGTGCAGTTGTGCTGATGATTCTTTTCCTGAAAAGCAAACGGATGGAAATTTCCTCTTTAATCTACATGCTTTTGGAGGGGGGGGGGTGTGTGTCTTTTTTTCCCATAGTTAACTTTAAATTCAAGGGAAAAAAAGCCTCACAGGCCATTGATATTGTTATAGCTGAGACCGAACACTCTGGGTCAGTGGTTTGGCGTATTTTATTCTTCTGTTCGCTGATTAGTCACTTTTGTGACTAATTAGGTCCTTCTGACTTGGTGGAATATTTAAATCCCAAAGAGAATTGGTTTTGTCAAGATGTCATTCTTTATAACATGGTTTTTAATCTATGTCCTCAGGCTTACAGCATAGTTACAACAACATTAGTAATATTACAAGTGGCAGACCGATACCTATTGTAACTTATAGCTTGTACATATTTAAAAGCAAAATATTTTCTTAAGAGGGAGCTGTGAACTTTTAGTGAGAACATAAAAATACAAGCTATGTTTTACATTTATACTCAATCAGTTTTCAAATCAACTGATTGTGTAACGTGGAATTTTCTCTAAAAGGGTTATATGCAAAGACTGTAGGACAGAATTAGCATCCAGATGACCAGGGACAAATTAAAATAATAGTCAATCGTCAAATTTCTTGTTCTCCTAGTTTCTTTACAAAGTTTTTTTTTTTACTGTATTTCATTAGTCGATAGACAATTCTCTCTGATCCAAGATGGCAATAATAAATATGGACTTTTAAGGATTAAAACTAATTTCTAATACATTGAATTAATCCAATTATATTCCTGCTCAATGAAGACATTTTTATCTCCAGTGACTTGGGGAACCCCCTTCTATTCATTAGGCACTTCGGTGGTTTAATTAATTCTAACAGGTTCAATACTTATTTTCTTTATCATACAGTAAGTGACTAGACTTCAAACAAAAAAAAAAAAACCTGACCTCAAAGAAATTTCAAACTTATTCTACAGTAGCAGAATTTGGTAGCTCATAAACTTGTTTCAAAGAGCTGAAATTAGGAAGAATCCAAGTCTAAGTGCTGAATTGGGAATAAACAGTAACGGAGGGCTCCTAGAACCACTCAGGAAAAACAAAGAGAAAGGCAGTAACATTAGATTGGTTTTGCCAGTTTCACATTCAGAATACAGTACATATGTTTCTGACCTTAAATGAGAACAGAATTTGATACATTCAGATTTTAAACCAGAAGGATGAAACATCCTAAGGGAAATCTTCTCAGGGCTGGCTCAACAGATGTGCCTTTAAAGCTATCCTTCCACAGGTAAGGAGGTGGATATTGTTGCAAGTCTATACAGAAGTACTACAGAAACATTGGAAAAAATGTAGTTTTAGCCGTAAAGCTTTGAAAGTGGGGTGAAAATGGAGAAAGGGAAGCTAATAAAAGATACACGTGGGTTTATAGTATACCAACTGCATCTTATCTCCAATTCTGGTGTCCTTAGGGACACTCAGGCATAGAGAGTTTCTCAGCCTGAGATTGAGCCATCTGTTAATCGAATAAAAATGATTAATACAGCAAGCAATATATATATTGACAGTTGGGTCATTCTGGGCTGCTGTTCTCTGCCACCATTTGTAATGGGAACTGTGACATAGTTCCTAAGAACCAAGCCAGCCAATTACTAATTGCATGAATGGTTGTCCTTCCTAAACAGAGGCAATTCTAAGAGCGTGGACGCAATCTTTCCTAAGCCTTATGCCGTCTGACTTGCCCTAAGAGCCTGTTGAAATGAAAAAGGGACAGTTTAAACTCATTATTCATTTCCAAGGATGGCCCTGTTATAGCAAAGGGACAGGGCTGCCCAAGCTGTGTTGTCGTCCATGGCTATTTTGGACTCAGAATTAAGACAAACGAGAAGAGTGTACACTGCTATCATTTAAACAGTTTTACAGTAGACGTCAATATTGTAATATCCCTGCACTTTGATGAGTTTAGCAGCACCTGCGCTGAAAAAGAACAAAAAGAAAAAAAAAGAAAAAAAAGGTTGGCACTCACTGCAAGTTTTTGTTATTGTGAAGTGCCTAATGCATGACAAACACCAGCTCTGTGATTTTTGAAAACTATTGAGGTAACTATGGAAGAGAGAAGATGCATTACAGAAACAAATCTGTGTGTTTACACCTAGGGATGCTGTTTTAATCATTCAGAGCTAAAACACAACCAGAATAGGGAGGTGTTTCTCACCACCATTAATGCTCGTTTTTTAAAAACAAAATTAATGTTTGACTACCGTAAACCAGACATTGAGAGCTGGTTTCAAAAGACCTCATTAATCTTTCCAAACTCTAAAAAGCAGTTTGCCAAAGGTGGACAAACAGTTGCAAGTTGTGTTGTCAAATATGTGAATTGCAATACACCCTGAAATAAAATATGAACAGCTGCTCTCCATGTTACTCGCGGTAGCTTAGGCATATGATTACAGTACTTTACAGGTGTGGGAATATTATTCTGGGCTATACACAATGGACTATTTTTAAAACAACAACAACAAAAAATAATAATAATAAACAGGACTTTCAGAGAGTTAAAACTAAACAAAGCAAACATTTATAAAGTAGTATTGAGGAGAAAACTTTGCTTTCTAATTTTCTTCTTTAATTACTTCACCCCGGCAGAAACACAGATACAGAATTGATTTTGGGAGAAGGAGTGGAATCTCTTCCTTTTAAATCATCCTGGAAACCCTGCTGTATAAAGGTGAGGCAGCAGTATAGTGATTTTGAGACACAGATTGACTGGTATCTAATTTGGCTCCAAGACCACAAGTCAGGAAAGTAATCTTACAGACTGATGGGAGTCACACTGAATCATGACATAACCTCTATGAATGGCAATGTTAGCCAAGGCCAGCAAATGAATCAGATTAACTGAATATATTTGTCCGAAAGAATGTTTTCTATGAAAAGACTTTTAGCTCCTAGAAAGGATCCAATTTAATTCGTTTTGGGATGCCCTTTATTTACTCTTGTAAGCAACTATCAGTCGTATTTCAACTTCTTCCCAACCAGCCCTCTGTACTCCTTAATGCGGTGCTATTATTAAGTTATTTTACTGCAGCTTAAGCATTGTAAATTACCTCGAAAGCTGGCTTCTAAGAGAAAAAGGAAAGGAAAACACCCTGCAATTGCATATCTCCTAACTATGCTTGTTTGGTTAGCGAGGAACTTGCATTTAATATTTTGAAATGAAATCCAAGCTCTTTGAATTCTCAAGCAATCCAAGAAAAGATCCTTCCTAGCGTCATTCGGTTCAAAGTAAGGAGTCTTACTTCTGAAGACAGTGGTCTGGTCTGGCATTTTATAGGTACACCTGAGCAACAATCGCTTGCAAGAATTGGGAGAGAGCTTGTATGGGAAAAGAGACGAGAGCTTTGAATTAAAGGAATAAAAAAACTAACTTATCAGTGTGCTCTTATGGAGGACTTCCAATGGAGGGGGAGACTAATAAAAATAAATTTTAAAATTGTGGACTTGAAAGCACACATTTCCCATCCAAAAAGAGAAGCTGCCAATTTAAAAAAAAAAAAAAAAAAGGAGAAACAGAACACCATGTCAATGAGTGCCAACATTTAGCTCATTTCTGCAAACTTATCAGGTGACAAATGCTTCTCCTTTTCTTTTTTTCATTTATGCTTTCCAATCCACTGTTCTTATTTTGCTCCCCTCAGAATGGAATCAGTCTGGTGGGAATCCCACGGAAAGACAATGATTGAAGATCCAACTGGATGGTTCTTTGGGTTTGGGATATTAGAAGATCAAGAGATAAAAGAGGAGATTTGTAACTCAGGGTTGAAAGGTGGGGTCCTTGGTGCTCTCTGAGCTTGGCTGTTTCCTCGCAGATGTTTTATGACCCAACTAAGCAACATCATCAGTGCTAGTAGGGAGTAGTGGTCCCTCTCAAGTTATATTCTGGTGGCTTTCCCTGTCAAGTGTGGGTGAGGTTGAACTCAGAGGTTCTTTGGTCAGGCTGTTTACTGTTCTTTTATTTGGCAGTTCCTCGATTGGGGTATTGTTTACTTCAATTGTTTAGATAAGAGAGCCAGGAGCAACTCAAGGGAAGCCTTGAAGAGTGCCCTTTGCATTAAATCGCCAGGTAAAGTGGGTGGAGATTGTTAAGGAAGGGAAATAGCTGACTACGAAAAAAGGACCCCTATTCCACTAAGAGAGAGAGAGATCCATTAGAAAACTTGAGGACAGGGGAATCCAACCTTGGCAACTTTAAGACTCGTAGATTAGAAACAACTCCCAGAATTCCCAGCACGAATCTTAAAGTTACCAAGGTTGGACTCCCGTGCTGTAGGAGGAGGAGGAGCGCTCCAAGGAGCAGCTTCTCAAACCTTCCAAAATAATTCTGACGCCGAAAAAAGCAAAACTTGGAACAATATTTGCAGCCACTGTGACCTAAGTACGCATCTCTAATTTAAATGTTTGCATGAGTTGACTTTTTAAAGGAGGAGGAAGATCCTGCGAACACACGGAGAACGTGGTCAGCATGTGCTTCTGATGTGAAAACAAGCCCTCAACAATTGGATTGTTGTAGATCTGTGAGTAGACCTACAAAGGAATGCACAGCAGATCTTTTCTCGCAACAGAAACAAAACTTTAAAATGTGTTTAGGATGTGATCCTTTTGACCCCAGGTGTTATAGTCTTACTGTTGTGTACCGATGACAGCCTTCCTGTCAAAATATGGACTTTTTAAGATCAGGTGGGGAAAAGCCCACAACCTGGAGGTCTACATTCCTTCTCCAGAATGTAGAGGAATGGGGATCTGCACATTCTGGAACCAGAAGTGCCGAAGCCTCAAGCTTCTGCCAGGAAGGATGATGGGAAGCTGTATTTCAGGAATATCTGGCAGCCCTGAGATGTGCTCTAAAACATCCACAGAAATTCCACTGGATTACTGTAAACACCTGGCCCAACAATATGCATTATTGAGCACACATGTACAATGGAAAAACAATCCCATTGTTGTAACGACGCCTTTTCAGAATCTACAGCGCAAGAACATGGAATATTTCAACAGTGTGGATCCCCCCCCCCCCTTTTAAAAATTTGTTCATTTATAGAGCTTCATTAACAAGGTAACAAAATAACGCTTAAGTAGAAAGGTAAACAGTACTGTGGCTAGCAAATTATCTGTAGTCTAATTAAATAATATGTATGATCAAAAATAAACTTATAAAATGGAAAATAAAAATAAAACCTTCACGGTAACAATATTCAGCGCAATTTTCTTAGAAAGAGGTAATTTTTACACCAATGTTGGACCCCCATATAATTCTCCAGACAGTGTCTGAAATGTATTAATAATTTCACTGCTCCCTCTCCCACTTTACAAGAAGATTAAAAAAAAAATGCGCCTTTCATCCATAATACAACCATTTAGAATTTTTTTTTTTTTTTTTACTCTTTGCAGCATCTTTTTATTCCTAACGTTTGGAAATATTCTAAATCCTAACCCTAACCCAAATATGCACTCTCTGCCCCATTCATAATAAGGTATGGCACTTCTGAAATTCATCACCACCCATCTCATTAACTGAGATCCACTCCTGAAGTCCACAACAGTGCAAGGGCGAACCACAAATAATAAAAAAGATTATATATATATTTAGTTCCCCTTTTTTTAACGGCACAACACTGAGCTTGGTTTGAGAGTTTAGTCCATTTTGTTTAAAAAAAAAATTCCTAGGAATAAAAAATAGTGTGAACGATGGCTTTATATGTCATTTTGTCTTTTCGGGCAGAGGCCTCCAAATTGCAAAGAAAGCTGTGAAAATTAAAAGTTGATGCGCCCGTTTTCTCCTCCTCTCAGTGGATCTTTTAAAGTCTCTTTTGGCATCACACAGATATATATATATATATAAATATTTTCATTCAGTATATTGTGTGCTAGCTGGGCTTCCCTATTCACAACCATTCCCCCTTGGTGAAAACACATCCTGCAGATGCTGCCCCATCATCCGCAAGTTTTCTTTTTACACTATTGTTCTTCGCTGGACAGCCCAGCCACAGGGCTAAACATGGGTAAGTAACAGGCCTTCTCGTTGCCTCTCATTTTCCTACCGTGAGCCCCTCCAGAGACAAGCCGAGGCCGAAGCGTTTGAGCAATGAAAGAAAAAGTTAGAATGGTTATCATACCGAAGCCGAGTATATGGTTTAAAATGTCTGCTTGCAGGATGTCGGGCTTCTCCATTTATAGAAAGCGGTTATCCATACAATGGGCTTTCCTCGGACGCTCTTTGTCCAGGCTGTTGCGTGAAGGGACGGTCAAGGAGAAGGGACGCGGGCGCGGAGGGAGAGGAGTAGCCCCTGCTGGAGTTGGAGGCGGAAGAGTTTGCAGTTGGCGATGCGCAAAGCGGCACATCCGGTGTGGCGGAGGTAGGACGGGAAGAGGGGTTTTGTTGGGTGCCACGTCCCAGTGCTTCTTCGGAATTCCCGAACGTAATCGTAACTGGTACCTAATCGAACGGCAAGGTTAGTTTGGGAAGTCGGAGAAGCCACTTTGAAAATGGAAAAGCCAAGCAAATTCAACAGCAAGGCATGCAGCAAAGGAAGCATTTGACATCTTTTAGAAAAGGAAGCCATAGATGGAATTAATGAGTCACATTGCTGAACACCTAATTCCCACAGCACTGTCTATTTACACATGTGTGTAGGCTGTATTGCTATTATCCTGCTCATCTTCTTATTTTTCTCATCTTTCCTAAAACCTTCTCCTATTTGTATTGATTTGTCACTGCTTGTTGTATCTTATCAGTAATGGTTGTAAGTATGATTTATGACCTATCACTTTGTTGATTGTATGTACACTGAGAGCTTATTCATCAGAGACAAATATTTTGTGTGTCCAATCGCACTTGGCCAATAAAGAATTCTATTCTATTCATTTGTAAAATAACTTGGCTTTAAAAAAAAAAAAAAATTTATTTGTCATAACACTTATGCGCCAGAAGGAAGTAATCGTTAAGAGATAATGACATTTGAAAAAGGGGAGCAGTTTATAACACCGGCGAGAATCTTATGTGCACAAAGATGGAAAAACACACTAAAATCTCACAATGGAAGAGTGGAGATGGCAGAATGGTTTCAATTAAAGACAATTTATCGAGTTTTGTTTCTGCTTGGAAGCCACTTCTGGAGTTTTTGCTCAAAGTGGGGAAAAAAATGAAACTTTGAATTCAGGTTTTGTTGATTAGAATGATTTTGTTTTTGTAGAAATGGCTTGAATTTGTGTGTGTGTGTGTGTGTGTGTGTATTTTATTGTACTGAAAAACATCACAAGTCAGTATTTGTCTTCCTTTGCACTTCTCTCTCTCAGTTCTCTTGTTTTTTTTCTGTATTTTTGTTTTGTAATGACGCTGAATAAAAGTAAATGCAAGTCAAAAAAAAAAACTCCTACCAAGTGAAGTATTCACAAGCGTACAGGGTCTCCTGCTTGAACAGAGGGCTGGACTAGAAGACCTCCAAGGTCCCTTCCAACTCTGTTACTCTGGTAATTATGTTATCAGCTTTTAAACTGTTTAAAAGTTTAGAGAATAATTAAGGAACAGGATGTGAATTGCTTGGTCTCTTGTGAAATGACTGGTGTTGAAGCATCTGAATCAGTTTTTGGGGAAGATGCCAAATTGCATGGTTAGTAATGGAAGACTAGGAGGCGCTGTTTGATGACATCATTCCTAATGATCCTGTTTATGAAAATAAAGAGAAACACACACTGCACGATTCAGTAAAGGCAGCATAGACTCCGGGAAAGGCTTTTAAGAGTCTGTTAGCAATCTGGGCCAAGAGCCAGAAGAAGAATGCCAGAAACTCATCATCCATTGGCAGAAGTATCTGCTCTGAGAATGCAAATCGATATGGACCAACCATGATAACGAACATAAAAAAGTATGCCAGTCCAATGGCATGTCCAGCTTCTATAATTGATACAAATGAGATTATTAGGGTAAGAGCTTTCATTTAGTTGTCTTCTTCCAGAATGAAGCTCAAGTAAAGAATTTGCTTGGTTTCCAAGTATTGTCATGGCTTCCTCCTCCACAAAGAACTCCTTTAGCGGTTTGGTTTAGCTTTTTGATAACCCAAATCATATTGCTTTCAACCAGATTAAGCAGTTTTGGTGCATTACCAGAAAGGCCACAACAGGATGAAACATTAGGATAGAAATATTTTAAACATTTCTTCATTCGCTTCCTTGCTTTAACTTTACAAAAGGTAAATTTACACACAATGCTCTCTCTCTCTCTGTGTGTGTGTGTTTTATAGAAGATAGGGATGGCTGAATGAACCATAGTGGCTTCACTATTATATCATATAAACCATAATGGATGTGCTACCAGGCTAAGCCCAGAACAGGTGAATGAGATTGTGGCTTATTGTTAATGTCTCCAACAAAAATATACCAACTTGGTTGTACAGGGGGAATATTTAACATATTAAAGACAGCACCCAGAGATCAGTGTAGCTTTCCAAAGGATGCTTTAAGAGAGTAGTTGGGGTAGTAACAACCTTCTTGTGACCCAGGATATATTTGCAGCTTGATTGCAGAAGAGAAACTCACATTTTTAAACAAGAAAATATTTGTTTTTCACATATCCAGCAGTGTTACTAAACTCAAGCCCCCCCCCCCCGCTTTTTAATTCTGAATTTTAAACATTTTATATTTGTTTTAAATCTGCCTTGTGTTACAATATTTATACTGTTTTTATGTCTTATTTGAACACCACCCAGAGTTACTCTATGACAGGGGTCTCCAACCTTGGCTCCTGGAAGCCTGGCGGACTTCAACTCCCAGAATTCCACAGCCAGCAAAGCTGGCTGTGGAACTCTGGGAGTTGAAGTCCGCCAGGCTTCCAGGAGCCAAGGTTGGAGACCCCTGCTCTATGAGGAAGACGGGCAGTTTCTAAACTTGATAAATAAATAAACAAGATAAGAAGTTTGACACGCCTATCTTGTAGCAATGCGATGTTTGATTAGAAAACAACAATTATGTGGTTTATAGCCACTAACCTGTATCCAGATCGCCAATCACATATATGCTGGCACCAATGGGCACAGCTCCATACACAAATGAGGAACTGGCTGGGATGCATAAATTCTGATCACTCAGATAGATCCATCTGCATAGAAAGGCAACATTTTAGGGGGTGAAAATTTGTTCATTAATCAGTAGTCTTTAAAGAAAGATCTAGAAAGAAAGCATCTATTTGCAAATGGCTTTTCCGCAGTGCACTAAAATCCTTGGAAGGATTTTAAAACTGATGCCATACTTCCCTCCGAAGTGACCTATCCCATTCTCAAGATATTCTCAATATTCTCGAAATGCCATGCTCTTTGTTGCAGGAAAAGTCATTTCACGCTGCAGAAGCAGGTGGACGTGGCTTTTATAGAATTTGTAGCCGAAAGCACCGGAAATAGATGACATGCTTCCTGTTTTGGTCAATGCTGCACTTGACTTTTTATTTAATAGCTGCCGACATTCATATGCTGGGAGAATCAGTGACAGAATATAAGTTCTGTACATAGAGGGTTTGGCATTCAATTTGGCATCTAAGTTTTCCAGGAAGCATCTCCAGGAAATACTTCTAGTGTGAATCTCAAAGAATTGCCGTCAGGTACAATAAACAGGGCTAGACTAGACCAAGCTTGGCAGTAGCAGCATGAAGGCAGTTTAATACAAGAGTATTATTTGTTTTCATTACTTTTTCATTCGCTGTTGTTATTTTCTTACTGGCTTACGATCACATTGGAGTCCCAAGTTAACCTCGCTAAACAAGGCAGTTGAGTTTTGCCCCCATTTTATGATATTTTGGGCACAGCTGTTAAGTGAATCGTGCTGTTATTATTCACTAAGTGTTGTGATTAACTGAGATATATCACTAAGCGTTGTATTCTTATGATTCTTGATGAGTGTATTCGTTGCAAATGGTGATCATATGACCCCAGGACAAGACAACCGTCGATAAGTACATGTTGGTTGCCAAGCGTCCAAATTTTGATCTTCCAAATTTTAACTTTGAATGGTTGCTAAACATATGGCTGTAATTTGAGAACTAGCTGTATCTACAGAGCCCGAACACGATTCTTTTGAAGAAAAGAATATTCATCTGAAGGCCAGCCCAATCATGAGATAGGATGGGCCTTACCACCCCAGGCCGAGAATTTGGATCGGTATCAGATGACTGCAAATTGTTATTTGTTGCTGCTATATATTTTATGGGAAGCAGTCCTTGTTGGCACTGTCTGTCGCCTCTGTTGATCTGGACCTGAATATTTCAAGCCTTGAACTAAAAGGGTGGGAACTGCAAGGGATTCGATTCTCTGCTCCCCCAATTTCAGGCAGCAAAGATCAATTCTTCAATATTTCAATTTGGGACCCAGTGCTGTGAAGGAAGAAAATGTATGGTCCTGGTGCAGAGTTTAAGGAGTTTTACACACACAAACACACACACACACACAAAAGTTTGGAATTCAACGACTGTACTGTGAAGCACAAGAGTCACAACACAAAAAGTCGGCTGAACAATCCACGGCAACCAACAGGAATAGATCCTTTCTAATAAGCTTAGAAGCCATTTCCTGAAGACCTGCACAGCCATTTTTATACTCCAATAGCACCATCTTCTGGTTAACAGCAGTATAAGACATATTGCACTGCAGGTAACAGGTAGCCCTGGAGTTACAACCACAACCGAGCCCAAAATTTCTGTTGTTAGTTGAGGCATTTATGAAGTGAGTTTTGCCCTGTTTTGCTAGCTTTCTTGCCAGGGTTGTTAAGTGAATCATTGCTAAGTTAGTAACATGGTTGTTAAGTGACTGGTTTCTCCGCTGACTTTGCCTTTCAGAAGGTCACAAAAGGTGACCTCATGATCCTGGGACAATGCAATTGTCATAAATGTGAGTCAATTGCTCATCTGACCATGGAGTTGCTGCAATGGTTGTTAAGTGGGGGAAAGGGTCGTAAGTCTCTTTTTCAAGCGTCATTGTTAACTTCAAATGGTCTCTGAACGAACTGTTATAAGTCAAGGACTACCTGTATTGTAATGATCACAAACATACACAAAGCACAAAAAGCTACAATTACATGCTTATAGTGCCATTACTCCCATATTCAATATTTATCATGTCAAGTATAACCTACTAGGGGTTGTGAAGCAAAGAATTCAGAAGAGCTCTTTGCACAAGGCATTAGAGCAAGTGAGGCATTCCTCTGGAAGCATAGAAAGAAGCAGAGACCTGGCTGCTTTGAAGACTGTCTCTGGCTGTCTTCAGGTGTGTGTTGACGCACATCTTCATTTCTCGTAACACGTTCAAGGGTGTAAAAGAATTTAGACCTGACCACAGCGTCTCAAACAGAAGGTAATGCGGAGGTTGCAGTGTTCCAAAGTAAAAGGGGAGATGAGGAAGTATTCAAAATAAACTTTGCATTGATGTTATTTAGTATAAGATGGAGCATAAAGAAACATGGATGGGCTACGATTCTGCTATTATACCTTACCACATGGCTGGGGAATTCTGGGAGTTGAAATCCACAAAGTAGCCAAGTTGAAGAACACTGTTCTTACAATAATGTAGTGGAATTTCAGGGATCCCTGTGGGATTTGCTTCTTAACCTGGCTGATGCAGAAGGAGGCTTTGTCCTTGCATCCTCAGAAAATTAGGGATACCTTTCAAAGTGGCGATGAGCCCTCCAAAGGTTGCAGCAGCTTTCATGCTTCATGCTCTGTCTACAGTTATGTATTCTTCAACATTCTGCCCTTTATGCTGTAGGATTAATTTCAATCCTTCTTAGTTTAGAATACCTACCTACCTACCTACCTACCTACCCACTCTTAGTTTAGAATATCCATCCACCCCACCCATCCACCCCATTCATCTCTCTGTTTATCTGCACATTTCTTTTACATTTCATTTTAATTAACTCTGATTTCTGTATTCTATATGCTGGTCTACAAACGAATAAAGATTTGATTGATTGCTGTTCTGGGAAGCTACTGAATAATATTTTGCACAACCCTATAGAAGTAAGCATTGGAAACAGTGCAATGTATAAATCATTGTAGATTCAGGCCAAAAATTGAGCTGGTTGGTCTTATATTGACACTCCTACCCACTTTCTATCTACAAGGGCAGGCTGCACTCAAATGCACTCACGAATGCCTCAAGATGCACTCACGAATGCCGCAAGATGCATTACCTTTGAAGGGAGAGCTTTAGCAATGATTTGACCCCCCTGCCAAAGATCCAGGTTTCAAGCCAACCAAAGATACCAAGTGACAAGACCGAGAAGGATTATCTGCAGAGATAATCAATCAAAGGCGACTTTATTGGCTAGAGGGAGAGCAATTGAGAATTCCCCAGGTGCAAGCTCTTCAGTGAAGTTGCCAAGGGTCACACAAGGCAACAGCCAACTGATTGTAGAGTCGATGAGACTCTGTTAGAGAGCAAAGATTTACCTTTTAAATTCATCGTGGTAGAATTCCGATTTGCACGTCACCATCTCACTGGTTTGATTGTCATCACGGCTTCTCACTCCACCAAAGACATAGAGCTCTGAAGCCACACCACACGCCACAGCCCCAAACCTGAAAAGTAGTAGAAGGTGAGACATGTAAGCATGTACATTAACTCAGCATACATGTTACTAACCCCTTCCCATGTTGTCTTAGCGATTTCATCCACCTCATCCAGGCTTGGGTTAGGTATGTTTCTTTGGCATAAGCTGCTGCCTTAGTATTCCTGCCTCTTATTCCCCTGCACAGCTCAGGTGAAGTCTAAAGGATGAGAATCCTTTGCTTTTTGGGGATGCTAGCTCATCATTGTCTTTCTTTCTTTGCTAAATTTTTATGGCTGACCATCTCACAAACAAAGGACTTTAAGGAATCTCACTAAATAGGCTATCCATTCTTCGTTATGTCTGTTAAGAAGGTTTCTAGCCATGGATTAATTTATACACTTTCACAATGGCATAGAAATCAATTTCCATTAGAGGCTGAACACTTTAATTCTACTCATTGGCAGCCTTTAAAAACAGTAGAAAAGGTTTTCCCATCCTACTTCACACAAAACAGGGACCCATTTACATTTGAGTGCATGTAAATTGCTAACGAATTCAATGTTCTCTAAAACAATATCATTATGGTCAATTACTTAGAGCAGGTAAAAAAAACAATTCAGTAATTAGAGTGAATGGAAACCTTTACTTTTTAAAAAATGTGGAAACGTGGCTTTTAAAAAGGAATAGAACAAAAAAAAAAAAAAAATCCTAGCCAAAGGGCCTAGATACCCCTCATTCCCTCTCCATAGTCTAAAAAGAAATGCAGGCGGCTAGTCTATTGCCTGGCCAGAGGTGAAAATACCTTTTGCTAAGGTCACCTCCCTGCAACAGACTTCTTTCTCATCTGAACAAAAATTTCAGCACCTATGACGGCCAGGTTAATGCTTAAATCTAAGATTGATAAAGAAGATTCCAGGTTCAGTCTGTGAAACGTTGAACGGCTTGTGAGAGTAGGGAAATGGTGGATGGATCTAGTCACCTGGCAGTAAATCTTAATAGCAATACACTTATATACCACTTCACAGTGCTTTTACAGCCCTCACTAAACAGTTTACAGAGTCAGCGTATTGTCCTCATTTACTGACCTCGGAAGGAAGGAAGGCTGAGCCTGGTGAGATTTGAACTGCCAAATTGCAGGCAGCCAGCAGTCAGCAGAGGTAGTCTGCAGTACTGCATTCTAACCACTGCGCCACCAAATAGATCTTAATATCTTACTCACCTCCTCTCTTTCAGTGGGCAGATAGCTGTCCACTGCTGAGTCCTCGGGTCGTAACATTCCACAGACTCAAAGAGCTTTCCATAGGAACCCCCGCCCATTGCGTAGATTTTCTTCTTCATAGCTGCATAGCAACCAATCTTAAAAATGAAAATGCACAACATCTGTTACACAGAGCAAGGCGTGAGTCAATCCACCACAATGTCCCGATGAAAGGCAGCGATACAACAGTAACACAAATGATGAAGTCCCCTCGGATGGTTAAAAGAAGATCCCATGCCTGATACAATTCAAAATAAAAACAAAAGAGTCCAGAAGATGGAGTGCTTTAAAATTTGGATCGCTATTTGGAACATAGGAAGGCAATTCCAACAGGATGGCTCTAATTAGATTCAACTTTTCTCTACAAGAGTTTAACGATTGTTTCTCTTCTTTATCAGTTCTATCAGCTCTAGTGCACTTGTACCTTAACACTTGCATCTTGTATTATGCTAGATTCACAAAAGATTTTACCTTCCCATACCATGAAAAGAGGAAGGTGGAGGAGGAAGAGGAAGAGGAGAGCGGGAAGAGGAACAGGAAGGAGAAGTGGAAAGGGAAGGGAACTGCAGAAAAAATTATCTTGTGATCAACATAAAAGAACGTAACCATGCTAAATTATGACCAGAATTTTATTCCTTGTAATGAAAACCTTTTAATGTTTTGAACAGTCTTGATCTTTGGATTGATTGTATCTGACTCTAAGGCCTCCTTGAAGCCAAGCTGGCAGAAAGCAGAAAAAAAGGTGCCATAAACCAATTGTCAAACCTGCAAGAGAGGTAGAAGTAGTATTTCTGCTTTAAATACATGAAAGCAACAGGCAGGTGTTGCTTTGATAAAAGCAACAAGCAGGTGTTTCCTCCTAAAGAATTAGAATTCCCTAAACTGTTCAAACAGTATATCTTGAGACAACCAACCAATTAAAAAGGGCCTTTCTATTTTTTTCTTTTTTTTTTCTCCCACATTATTTTATTAAGAATGATACAAGATGATAGAGACCAAGGCTGCATATTTAAAGAGATGGTAACAATCTGTGGAGTCCATCGAAGTCAGCAAGACTTGGTCTGGCTCAGCATTAAAAGTTCTTTAATTACCCCTTCATTAGGCTCCACTCAAGCTTTCCAGAACAATTCAACTTCCTGCTTTTGACAGTTAAAAGACATTTTATATTCAAAGGGAACAACCAAAGTTCCTTGAATTGCAAGACCTCAAGTGCTGCCTCAAAAGATCTTCAAAATGGGTTGCCAACATAAAGCTTTAAAGTTTTGCAGGACAAGGCTAGTAAAGGCTTGAGACAGGAATCATTAACAGGGACACCGTTTAATTTAAAATATCAATGAGATCAAGTGGATTTCTTGGCCTGACTACCTTTTGGAAGACAGCCCTTGCGTACTGTTTTTTCCCCCATTTTTAAAGCTTTTGGTTTTTTTATATGAGACTGCTGGGTACTCGTGTTTCACCATGAAACTATGTGGTCGGGTTTATTTTTTGGGGAGGAAAACGGAGGGGGGGGAATTTCTGGCTCGACCTACCAGCATCCATCGGTATTCATCTGGCTAGAGTCAGTGTCAGTGTACGAGAGAGTTGAGGGCTGTTTGGAAACTGAAGCAGTATTTGCTGTGTGAGCAAGGAGGAGACAGCAAAGAGCCTGAGCATGGCTTAACTCAACTGTTCTGCGCTAAAGCTGCTTGGTGCTGTGAAATTGAAATTGAACCTCCTCTCCTCTGCTTGTGTTTTGTATTTGGGGCAGATTTCTTTTCAGGTGGGGAGGGGGAATAGAACTCCTTAGCATCAGAGCGTGTTAATAATAATATAGGAAATACGAATGCTCCAATGGTCATTCCCAAAAATCATTTTTTTAGTGAGCCCCTAGAATCCAAGAGGAGCATACGTGCCAAATTTCAAGTCTGTAGGCTTTACGGTTCTGGAGATTTTGTGATGACGCATGAGGGGTCTTTCGCTTTTATATATATAAGCTTGGATTGTGTCTGTCCGTCTGTTGAGAGAACATGACAGGGTGGTCAGTGAGGAAGCTTACTCTCTGGGAATCCATCTTCGTATCAATGTGTAAGAATTCTTCTATAACCACCAAAGCAGCTTTTGAGATGACCTTTTCGTTGCAATTGGTAGTTCTGAGGCCATTTCTTAAGAGCCAGCATGCTTCTTTGGTTTCACTGCCCTTTTACCGGCTTTTTAAAAGTAGTTCAGAAGTTGAGTCTTGGCAACTGGATTTTTTTTTTCCAATTTTGGCTTGAAACCTTCTGCTGCTTATGCAAGTAGCTTCTTTATTTCACTCTTGACTGAAGAAGCGACTCAGATAAGCAGTGAAACATTTCAAACCAAAAGGGAAAGAAGTCCAGTTGCCATGCCTCAACTTCCAGCTATGTTTACTTGGAAGACTGAGAATCTTCACTGACTTTTTAAAAGCACTTCTGAGAAGCACATAGATCTGGTTTTGAGGTTGAGGAACAGGGAAGAACAACATGAAATTAACAAAATAACTTTATTTTTTTCTAACTGGCTGTGGATGAGATCTTCCATATGAAGCTTTTCAAAAGATGTTATAAAACCTCGCATGGCTATTTAGATCAGGGGTCCCCAAACTTGGCAACTCTAAGACTTGTGGACCAGAATTCTCCAGCCAGCTATGTCCATAAATCTTAAAATTGTCAAGTTTGGGGACTTCTGATTTAGATGGTAAGAGCAGATCTGTATCTGAAATTATACTGAAATATTGAATACTGAAATTATTTCTCCTGTTGGGCTTTGGATAACCATCTCGATAACTATCTCGAAATAAGCAACGGCATAAATTGCTTAGAAAGTCCATCTTCTGAAGCAGGAACTACCTAGAAGTTATCTGAAGATCTGGCCCCACTGTTTTCAGCACCACAACCAACAACCGAAACATCCTTTTACAATATTAATATGTGGTGTAAATCCTATTGGCAGCTGCAGCAACTACATCAACAAACCACTTCTGCAACCTTGCCAAGAAAACTGCAGGAACAGGAGTCAACACTGACTTGATTCTCACAGACAAACCATCAGCTAGCTAGCTGAAAGGGTTGCTAAGAAAAAAATACTAGTTATTCTGAGTCCATCATATGATGCCAATATGCACAGTTTTACAGTATAAAGTCAGGGAAAGTTCTGGGGTTTCTGAGACAAGTGAACGAGAATTGTCCTATCAGGAATTGAGACTCTGCAGACCTTTGGAAACACAACTAGAGAACTATTCTCATCATAGTAAATAGATTTAGACTTATATACCACTTCACAGTACTTTTACAGCCCTCTGTAAACAACTTACAGAGTCAGCCTATTGCCCCCAACAATCTGGGTCCTCATTTTTACTGACCTTGGAAGGTTGAATCAACTTTCATCTTTGAATATTAGTGGTTATGGGTGAGATGTATTGAAATCCAACATAACTGACTGTAAGTTGTTTACAGAGGGCTGTAAAAGTACTGTGAAGTGGTATATAAGTCTAAATCTATTTACTATGATGAGAATAGATGGCCATAGGTTGCTCTATTTGAGGAGCTGATTGAGACCAAACCCCAATTGGTATTGCTAGCCCCTGAACTAAAGTTGTAGCAAGACAACTTTAAGGATTTATATATTTGTGAGGACAGCCAACTTACAGCAACTCTGGGAAACTTTATGACTAACTTATAAATTCCTAAATCAGCACTTAATTTTCCTTTATTTCTTCCTCACTTACCTTCTCTTGTCTCTTGTCTATTAGATACTGTAATTCCTGCAGAAGCAATTGCTTCATCTGGTTTTCAATCTGTGTAATGGCAATGAGTACTTTATGGTCTCTTTTAAGAGAAATTTGGCACTAAGCCCCAAAGAGATTTAAAACCCCTTAATTCAAGTGCATCTTTTTTTTTTGAAATAGACTCTTGAGGATTGGGGAATGGCACAGGAAGGGAAACTGAGAAAACCAGAGCTTATTGTTTCATACTTATAATTGGTAATATTCTTTTATTTAAAAAAAAAAACACATAGAAAAAAGGAGTGGAGGAAAAAAAAGAGATATGGTACAGTAATTTCAGAAAGAAATACAACCAGCTTGCTTTTTATCTTTTGCTTGCCTCTTACCTTCCTAATCATTGTTAAGTCTGGTTGCTTTGTCCATGTCCTATTGTAAATATCATAGGACTCCATGGAAGTGAGCACCTGTTCTCCATCCTCACCTCCCAAAACGTATAGCACCCCATCAATCTCGACCAGACCAAAATTGTGCCGGGCCTATAGGAAATACGAGGTGTAAGAACCAACTCTTAATTATACAGTTCCGCAAATTTCGTGAGGTTACAATACAAGCGATGGAGTGCATCAGCAGCTACAGTACACCGTTCGCAGAAACTGAAAGCTACCTCAGTCATCGGTGGCAAGGGGCTCCACGTATTTGTATCTGGATCATACTTTTCGCCTGAATTCAGGGTAGTTTTGTTTTCATCTTGACCTCCCAGGACAAACAGGAACCCCTCTGAGAAACAAGCCATAAAGAGACATTTCAAAACACAGGTCATAATGGTGGCACATCAAGCTATAACATGCATTTTATAAGAACGATCAACAACTGGTGAGAGAAAGAAGCGTTGGAATTAAATCACAGAAACTATTGAAAGGACTACATCTTCAGGTTTTAATAACAGAATTGGAAGAAACCAGAGATATCTCCTCGTCCTACCCCCTTGCTCAGCAGGAAACAAATGGCTGACCAATCTCTTCTGAAAAACCACCAGTGATGAAGCACTTACAACCTCTCAGAGGCTAATTAATTGTTCTCACTGACAGAAAATTTCTCCCTAATTCTAAGTTGAATTTCTCTTGGTAAGATTCCATCCATTACTTCTTGTCCTATCTTCAGGTGCTCTGCAGAATACTCTTCTTCCTAGCTGGCAATGATTCCTGCCCAGCCAAACCACGTTGGGTACGAGAAGTGAGCCCGAATTTACAGCCTAATCAAGTTGCACCATTTCAGGACATGTCTGCCCACATCTTCTCCTCATGAGCGTGAAAATTGGTATGCTGGACTACATCTGCAACTATTTCAATAGGCATGAGTGAATAATAACCCAGCAGATGTAGTGGGCACCTAACTGAACATCAGACTAAACTATTCATTTCTCTTCTTGAGTTTGGCTTAGTATGTTTTGTGAACACAGCCACTGTAATTTGTTAAACGTAGTTAAGAAAACTATGGTTGGATATAATGTATATACCTAATTACTGGCTCTAAGATGTTTAATAAGTTTCTGTTAGGCAGTAAAGAAAATGTACAAGGACAAAAGGATTACATTCAAAAGAGTAAAAGAACCAGTTTAGTGTAGTAATGATGAGCTGGCCTAGTAAACTCAGTTCTAAGCCTCCCTTAGGCATGAATGCTGGCTGGGCGACTCCAGAGGAAAATAGGAGGAACAAGGAGTATTAGGGATATTTGCTGTCTTGAGTTACATATTAAAAAAGGCAGGAAATAAAGTGTGTGTTATTAAAAAGACGTTTAGATTCTAGAAAGAGAAGAGCAACAAAGATGATTAGGGGACTGGAGGCTAAAACATACAAAGAACGGTTGCAGCAACTGGGTATGTCTAAGTCTAGTGAAAAAGACAATGAGGGACTGACAAGATAGCAGTGTTGCAATTGAGCGGCTGCCACAAAGAAGAGGGGGTTAACCTATTCTCCAAAGTACCTGAGAGTGGGATAAGAAGCAATGGATGGAAATTAATCAAGAAAAGATTCAACCTAGAATTAAGGAGAAATTTCTTGATAGTTACAATAATTAACCAGTGGAACAGCTTGCCTTCAGAAATTGTGGGAGCTCCATCACTGGAGGCTTTTAAGAAGAGACTGGGCAGTCATTTTTCTGAAATGGTCTAGGGTCTCCTGCTTGAGCAGGGGGTTGGACTAGAAGACCTCCAAGGTCCCTTCCAACTCTGTTATTCTGTATTCTGACTATATTCATAGTCAACGAAGAATTTAAAAAAATAGTAAAAAATATACAATGTGACTGAGTTCCTAAGACAAGGATGTACAAGTTTATAGCACTTCCTTGTATACAATGTCTGAGTGGGAAATGACAGCATCTCCAAAATGGCCAGATAGTCCACAATATTGCAATTCTAAGCCGCAACCTTTTTTATACTTGCACCCACATCATATGTGCATACAAAATGTCAGGAATCCAATTGCGATGCTGTGTCTACAATCTTGCCTGTTCTAACTTCCACAAGTATGCACCCTCTGGAGAGGCTGCTAGAGGAAATAGAAGCAAAAAAATGTATTTTGGTAAAAACCTATCATACCTGTTAGAATACAACAGCAAAAGGATAGATAAACTTCAGAAAAGCTATAAATACGTAACATTTTCCACTGATCTCTTTTGAACAGTGGCTTGTATTTATTAGTCAAAAACTGGTCACCTCATCAAATATTTATTTGATATACCATACGTGTCTGGCATTTCCTCCTGCTCCCTCCCTCTATGGTTTTTCCTCTAAACGAGAGATAAGTTAATTATTCACAGGTTAATACTTGCCCAGGATCTGATTGACAGTAGCTAAAAGATTATTTGACTTTGCAAATATTTAAAACTTTTGTGCCCTTTTTCATTCAAGGGAAGGAGGGGACCAGATGTCCTACCTGCAGAAAGTACACTGTGGTTTATCCTGGGTGTACTCATAGGAGCCAGTTCTATCCATAATTGTCTGTGACGGTCATACAAAGGGCACATGCATCGCACTGCAGCTGAAGGCTTTCTGGAACTGAATAGAAAGAAAAAGCAGAAATTAACTCATCTTTATTGGACAATTCATTGTTAAACAATTTAAAATATGCTTCTCTCTCTCACTCTCTTAAATATTTCAGAAAGACTTGGCCTCCAATATGACTCACAAATTAATCAGTACTGGGAAAGACAGTAAGAAGCTGAGATAAACCACTCCCAAATAAAGCTTTATATTTTTTTGGGGGGGGGGGAATAACTGATTCCTGGTTATAAAACAAATCTCAATCAGAACACAACATTTTTATTTGGGATGGAGGGAAGAGAGAAAGAAAATCCAGGAGAAGAACTCAGTTATTTTGATATGAAATTATTCCACCTTATCATTTTGGTTAGAAAATTAACCATTTTTTGGGCGGGGGGAAGGGAAGGATATGGTAGATTACAATTCACCTAATGCATCTTGATCATTAAATATAACCCAGCAAGGAACCAATTCAGGCTGCAACAAATGATCCTTTATAGTTTTCTACAAAGGTTTAGACCAGGGGTAGTGGGCAAACTACGGCCTGCGGGCCACATCTGGCCCGTTGGTCTGTCCAATCCGGCCTGCCCCTGAAAAAAAATAGCTGGGCGTGGCGTATTGCCCCACGCCGCGTGGCCCCCAAAGCTGCAAAACAGTGCGGAGCGCTCTCGGGGTAGGAAAGAAAAGAAGAACTTTACAAAGGCCTCGGGGCTGGGAGTTCGAAATCACCTTCAAGTGTGACCTCTCCAAAGGTGAGTCCCCGCCGATTCCCCTTTTTTTTCCGGGGCTTCCAGGCTTAAACTTTGCAAAGGCAAAGTTTGCAGGCGGGAGCATCTTCCGGCCGAGGAGCGGGAAGGGTTCTGGCGGGCGGACGGGCTGCTTGGAGCCACCTAAAGCTAGGTCACTGCTGTGGAGCCTTGCCCTGCCTTGGTGCCCCGTTTCCCGGCTCAGTGGTCCTGCTCGGGGGGCACTTTAAAAGCCTGCTCCCAGCACCCGAGCAACTTCCCATCAACTTGCGGCTTCCTTTTTCCTCGCGGGCGCTTGTGCCTGGCCCTGAGCCACGCGGCGGTGGGGAAGCCCGGTGGGCAGGCAGACTGCTTGGAGGAGGCGACCCAGCGGTGCTCCGGCAGCAGCAACAGGCAGTTCCGCCCGGGCTCCACTCAGGTGTCCGGCTGGGGCTGTCAGGAGTTGCTACCGCCAGCGCAGCTCCAGTCCCGCGTTGCCTTGGGAAAGGAAAGGCAAAACCAGGAGCTGCTGAGCCTGAGCCTCCGGCGCCGCTGCTGCCGTTGCAAAGCACCGCCGCGGCTCTTCCTTTTTGCCTTTCCCTTCCCGAGGCAACACGGGACTGGAGCCGCGCCGACAGAAGCAACTCCTGACTCAGGGGGCCTCCGAGGGGAGGGGAAGGAGGAGAAGGGGGGGGAAAGAGTGGGGGGTCGATTCCCAAAAAATCTTGTGCTGACCCGGCCCATCTGTCAAATTTTAAAGTCAATACCGCCCCCAAGCCAAAAAGTGTGCCCACCCCTGGTTTAGACCCAAAAGCTTTTCTGGAAGTAAAATATGGACACTTTGGCTACAACGTGGCATTTCACCATTTCTAAACATTATTTCAATATAAAAAGCGAGACGAGTCAGCTTGACCGGTAGCTGCCAAGACTTTCCCAGACTTTGGCTTGACGGTAGACATGGAGCTAACCCCGTGTTGAGTGATAAGTGTCTCAAAACAACCCATAATTCTCAAGCTCATTGGGTTCTTGCTCTTTTCCAGCCTTGCTTTTCTTCTTGCAGATGTTTGGTTACCAAGCTAGGTGACATCAGTCGTCTACCCGATGATGGACTTAGCTTGATAGTGAAACATTTTTGCAGGAAAAGTAAGGTCAGGTCAGCGACAACCCAACCATTCAACCCTTAAGATCTGTTTATTCTCTGCTACATCAATGTCAAACATTTCTTTGATGGAGTGTTTGACCTTTATGTCAAATTTATGTCTTCTTTTGTCTTTTTGACTCCTTGCCTTGCCAATGAGACCCACAGCTGCTTCCCTGAATGACTTACACTCTTTCTTCACCCCCGACAGTCACGATGCACTCTGAGTATCCTCGGGGTTTAAAAGAAGCCAGCATCGCCTCTTCTTGCTGGGGTGGGGTGAGTGGAATGTTGTTACATTCTTTGACAATCTCCCGAACCAGTGGCTCATTCATCATTTGTTCACGCAAGTAAGTAGAGTCCAATCCAGTGACCCACACAGCCGACATAACATCCTTCATATGAACCTGGAGAGCCACCAAGATAACGGAAGTCACAAAATGATCCTGAGCTTTAAAGTTTGTGCTTAAAATGTTAATTAGACTTGCGCAGGAAGAGAGGCAACTTCAAGCTATCTCAAAATGGTAGGAAATTCTACACCAAGTTTTAGCAATCGTAGGCCAAAGCAGGGGCCTTGTCCAAAGTAGAGAACAAATGGTTCCAACTACTAACTCTTGTAATGAATGTGTTGTCGTTTGCCAGCAGCCTGTGCAGATGGCAGCGGAATCGGACAACAGGGAAGAACAGGGAACAGTCCAGGAGTCTGGAGAGGACCTGCATCCAATGCAGAGATGGGGCGAGGACCCTCTGGGAGTGGTGTGCTGACTCTGGAGCCTCCAGAGTCTGGCAGCAGCAAGGCAGAGGAACAAGGGGAGCCTGTTCCCAGTGGGCGTGGGCGCAGAGCTGCTAGAGGAGTAGTGGAGACAAAAGAGGCGACTCGGGAGTAAGGATTGGAGGTGATTGCCCCTCTCCTAAGAGTTAAAAGAGGTGCAAAGGTAGAGAAACCTTCGCAGGAAACAAAGTCATTCGCTCTGTTCGGATTAAATCTGGAAGCTCTGTGTGGACTTTGAACTTCGTTTGGTTTTTTATAGTTAATTTGGCCCTTAGTTGTTTGGCAACAATTCAAAGGAGAGAAAGGTGGATGCTTATCTTGAGGGATTGTTTGGGACTCATTACTGGCTGGGAATGAACATAATTACCAGTGTTGAAATAAAACAAGAGTTGTTTGGACTAAGCGTGTACTTAATTACAAGAGAAGCCTTGGTCAGAACAGAATGGAGACAATGAGGGCAGGGATGTGCCAAAAGAAAAAAAAAGAAAGAAGACAAGAAATAGTAGAGCCTATTTATGAGTTGAATGGTTGTAAAAATCTCAGATCCTGCTAAACTGGAGAATATGACTTTATGACAAAATTCAGCTTCCTTGTATTCCTACTGTTCAGTCTTTAGATAAGAGTCTTGGTTTTGTAGCTAAGAAGATATATTTGACAGTGAGTGAATAAAGCCTGCTGACATCCTGGAGGTCAGGTAGTCCTCAACTTAAAAATAGTTCGTTTTAGTGACCGTTCAAAGATACAATGGCACTGAAAAAAAGTGACTTACACCTGTTTTTCACACTTACAACCACTGCAGCTTCCCCATGGTCACATGATCAAAATTCAGACGCTTGGCAGCTGGCTCATACTTTTAACAGTTAAAAGTGTCCCAGGGTTATGTGATCACCTTTTTGCAATCTTCTGACAAGAAAAGTCAATGGAGACCTCAGATTTACTTAACCACTGTGCTGCTAACGTCACAACTGCAGTGATTCACTTAATGACTGTGGCAAGAAAGGTCACAGAATGGGGCAAACCTCACTTCACAAATGTCTCGCTTAGCAACAGAAATTTTGGGCTCAATTCTGTTCGTAGGTCGACTACCTGTATAGGATGATGTATGAACTACAGCAGGGGTCGCCAACCTTTTGGACCTCATCGACCACCAAATACATAATTTTAAATCTCCCGGACCAGAGACGCTGGGAAAATCCCAAAAAACTTCTGCAGGAAAATTCTCCACCCCATTTTCCTACCGATCAATCATTCTTTTATTCGGAATCACAGAATATCATCTCCAGCTCTGTCCTCAGGGGGAGAGAGAGAGAGAGAGAGAGAGAGAGAGAGGGAGGGAGGGAGGGAGGGAGGGAGGGAGAGAGAGAGAGAGAGAGAGAGAGAGAGACTTTTCGCTTCATGCAAGGAAAGCAGCAGAAGCAGCAGAAGTCTTTCTTTCTCTCCCCCAAACTCTGCCAGAATGGCGCAGCCTCTTGGAGCAGGAGGCCTTGAAGGGTCCCAAAAACTCATTTCTGGCGGAGTTTGGGGGAGAGAAAGAAAGACTTTGGCTGCTTTCCTTGCATGCAGCCAAAAGCAGAAGAAAGACATGGAAAGAAGCAGCCTGGTGGCCAGGCGAGATGCGTGGGGCAAGTTCCCCCCTTCCGCCCTTTCCCGCCTCCCCTCACTACCTCATGTTGTTTGCAATGCAAGCGACACAAGCCTTGTGTTCCCATGGGCCATGTGGGTGGCGCAGCCTTGTGTCCCCGCTCAGCCTGGATTAATTGCTTTGGGGGTGACATTTCTCTGCGGACCACCAAAGTTTTCTCATGGACCACCAGTGGTCCCCGGCCCACCAGTTGGTGACCACTGAACTACAGGAGCAAGGAAACTCAAAGCAGAGCAAACATGAAATGACCATGTTCCAAAGCAGGGAGCCAAACACCCCACATCAGAAGCATCCGAATAAACCAACAGGAGCAAATGCTGTATGTTTTATCCAGACATCTTCAAGGTAACTTTTGAGCCCTGTACCTTTCTTAATTCAGGATCATGGGAAATCCACCGAATGACTGCTTCAAAAATATGTTTTTCATCCCCAACGTTCAACTTCTCCAAAGACAGCACTTCTTTGAGTCTTTGAGGAGTGAGTTCTAGGAATTCTTCTGTGCTGCTGACGTCCCGGAAGTGTGTTTCAAGGTACTCCGAGGCCAGGTAGTGAACGTGGAGGAGACAGTAGTGTAGCGCAAAGTCCCGAATGCCAATGCAGTTTTCCGCAGCAATGCAACCCTCCAGAAACTCACAACACAGCTTCTTTAGGTCAGTAAGCAGCAACAGGTCAGCAGCTTGTACCACATCCTGGATGGTGTCTTCGCTTAGCTTGATCTAGGGGTCAAGGCAGAAAAGTACAGCCGGTTATGACGAAGGCTTGTGTCAATGCCAGATAGTTTCCTACATAAGCGCCTAACTCCGTGATGGCGAACCTATTGCACGTGTGCCACAGGTGGCATGCAGAGCCATTTGTGCGGGCACGCGAGCCCCAACCAAACTTACCTGCACTGTGCATGTACGCACCTCCCAGCTGATTTTCGGCCCATTTGAGGCTGTTTTCGCCCTATTGGAGGCTTGAGGGAAGCCTTTGGAACCTTGGGAGGCTGAAAAATAGGCCTTCCAGAAATACCAGAAGTGCCAAAACGGGCCTGTTTTCAGCCTCCCAAGGCTCCAAAGGCTTCCCTTGAGTCTCCGACAGGGCAAAAACAGCCTCCAGGGGACCCAGGGGTACCCACTTCAGGGGACCCACTTCCGGTATTTCTGGAAGCCTCATTTTTTGGCCTCCTGAGGCTGCGGAGGCTTCCCTTGAGCCTCTGGGAGGGCGAAAACGGACTCAAATAGGTCAAAAATCAACTGGGAGGCACATGCATACACAATGCAGGTAAGGGGACAGGACAGGGGTGTTGCACACGCATGCGCGGAGCGCATTGCATTGAGGGTGTCGGCAGGAGTGTGCTTTCGGCACACCACAACAAAAAGGTTCACTATCACTGACCTAGCTGATTTTTCCTGGTTTACTTTTAGATTAATAAACAGGTAAAAGTGGAGTGCTAGAAAAATACAAAAGGACACGTGAACCTGTTGTAGCAAGACCCATAAACTTTCTTCTTCTCCAGTAGACCCACATTTTACTGGCTAGGTCATGAAATACAGGAGCAGAGAAGAGCAATGAATATGATTAGGGGACTGGAGGCTAAAACATATGAAGAACAGTTGCAGGAAGTGGGTATGTCTAGTTTAATGAAAAGAAGAATTAGGGGAGACATGATAGCAATGTTCCAATATCTCAGGGACTGCCACAAAGAAGAGGGAATCAAGCTATTCCCCAAAGCACTGAGATAAGAAGTAATGGATGGAAACTAATCAAGGAGAGAAGCAACTGAGAACTAAGGAGAAATTTCCTGACAGTTAGAACAATTAATCAATGGAACAACTTGTCTCCAGAAGTTAGTTATAAATGCTCCAACACTGGAAGTTTTAAAGAAGAGTTTGGATAACCACTTGTCTGAAGTGGTGTAGGGTTTCCTGCCTAAGCAGGGGGTTGGACTAGAAGACCTCCAAGGTCCCATCCAACTCTGTTATTCTATTTCTAAGTTGGCTTTCAGAGTCACAGAACACATAGCAGATGTCCCATAGGGCTTGCAACTTTCGGCAAAGTGTTTGGTTGGCTGTTGCAGAAGTGAGATTCCCCACTTGGACCTCCAATTTCCTCCAGCTGCATTTTCTTAATGGATGCTAGAGTATATGCAGAATTCAACAGATAAAAGCACGATCTCTTTGAACGATCACACTGATGCTTAAGAATGAAAGGAGTATTTATTTGACAAATTGGGGCCAAGTCTACTTTAGCTTCACAAAGTTTTCAGTGATCCACCAGGAGATCCATCAGAAACTGGCCAGGATTCATTGTGAAATATTTCTGCTTTATGAACATATTTCCTAAGAGATTTAACCTACTCAGCTGTAGACTAACTTTTGAGCAGACATGGACAGAATTGTGACTGGATACACATATGTGCATACACAATATTCCTGAAGATATATGGAGGAATAGTATTAGTAACACATACCTGACCACTGAAGATGTAGTCCAGAATCTCTTTCATGGTATCCACAGATATCCCTTCAAGTTCAATTTTATACACAGATCCATCATCCTTGGGAGAGTTATAGTTCAGCTTTGTTCTGTAAAAGACAGACTTTAATTTTAAAAAAGCAATACGAACAGGGCAAACATCTCACAAAATTACACATGAGAAACAGCCTCCAGAGTGTTTTCAATTATATCATCTTCTCTGGTTGTTCTCAAAAATTCCAATACACAAGTAGAAAATCCTTAGGACTAAGTTAACACTTCATGATGTTCAGTGCTGTCTCGTGGCATTTTAGTATTCCACTAAATGAAAAAAAACACCACTCTTTTTCATTTTATTTCTCAAATCTCAGATAAGTTGTACATTTGTCAGGCCCATATAAATATCTGAACATTTACAAAATAATTCCAAATTATGTAATGATACATTTCTCCAAATGCAACAAATATAAGTCAGTCGATGACTGCAAAACAAGGCCCAGGTGACACGTCATGGCCCTTTATCAGGAATTGCATGAATTGTCCAATTAAGCCACATAATTAAAGAAATGCCCACATAAATTTTTAAACTTCAGGGACTCGCAATTTGTCAGAATCACAAGAATAGTAGAAGCTATTGTTAAGTATTACAATGACAGAAACAATAGAATCAATCAAGCAAAATTTGAATTATTTGACAGCTAGATTCATATGAAACCCTGGACACTGACTGGGTCTTGTCTTGCTAGCCACTATTTAAGCTAGACAAGGTTAATGTCATAGTCACGTCTCTGTTAAGAATTGGTCAAAAGGCCATGCTGTTTGTTCTGTCTTGTCAATGAAATCTTGACATAACTTTGCTGTGGCCTTCATTGAAAAAAAAAGGATGCTCTGCAAAACATGTCAGCATGTGGGAAACTCTCCTCCTGCAAACCAACTAGCTGACTTGAAGCCTGGGTGATTGGGCAGGCACATATAATCCTTCCTGATGGGAGCCCCAGCAGAATTGTTCTCTTTGCCACATACATGCATACACACGCAACCAGGAAACAGCTTTTGTGTGCAAGATTACAAAGGATGTGTTACATAGCAGTTCTTATGAGTATTTTATACAGACTAGCCTTTTCTGGTTCAGCTTTCTGATTCAATCTATGTAATTTTCCACTTAAAAACTTGAACTTACACACAGCATCGAAGAAACTTGCAATTAGAAACTCTGTAGAGATTTTCAGCCATCCAGGATGTCATGGTTGTTCCAAAGGTGCTTTTTTTCAAGGAGTCAACTGGACTTTCTTATTTTTTCTTTTGAAGACATTTTGCTTCTCATTTAAGAAGCTTCTTCAGCTCTGGCAGGATTTTTCATTCCCTTCCTTTCCCCAGTATCCTCTCAGAGCTGAAGAAGCTTCTTGGATGAGAAGCAAAATGTTTTCAAAAGAAATAACAAGAAAATCCAGCTGCCTCCTGCAAAAGCACCTTTGGGACTTCCAATTAGGAAACATACTCTTTCCTTCAGAATAGACAAGGGAAAGTCAGCAAGTGAAGCAAGAATGCCGTAGAAATAGACGTCCTTATTTCTTTTGGTTTCGTTTAGGACAGAAATGGATCTAATTTGCTGTCAACTTTTTTCTTTAAAGGGTTTAAAAGTTTTAAGGCTTTAAAATGTAGGTGAGAAAATTTACTGCAGCATTGCTCGACTCACCAGTAAGAAACTCATATGCTTTTCCAAGCAGCAAATTTGCAAGGAGATAACATACAGATTGGCATGGATTCTTCAGAGAGAAGGAAGATGGGAAAACGTAATTCTCAACTATCAACTAGAAGTGAATCCTTGGTGAGAAGTTATTAGAAATAAAATGCAGATTAACATAGCTATTCCCAGGACTTGTTTCGAGGTATACATTTACATGCATGAAATATGCAATAAGCTCCTAAGCATAAAAAAATCATTGAGCATCAGTTATGCAGGATGCAGAGGGAGAGCCATAAATTCATCCAGTGACATCAATTTAATGGAATTTAAAGGCTTGCTCACCATCCATAACGGCCCTCTTTCAACCTCTGATTTTATTACATCCGTGTATCAGCCTGTTAACTATTTGGTGATTTGATCATAGATACAGAGCTGTAAGCTGCTAAAAGGTTTGTTAAGACAATTTATCTCTTTGTGTACTGTATGTGCATTTATCTACTTGTGTGCACAGGTAGATGAATCTATATCAGATTCACTGAGAAACATAAAACACAAAGAGTTTAATCTACAGAAACCACACAGCAAATCTAACTCAGGACGCTTTTATCAGAAACCCGAGTCAGTATTAAGCTTTTATTAAAGGTGGCAGAAAAGGGGATTTTTTTTTTTCAGCAAACACCTGATTCCCATCCCTTCCCTGTAGTCAAAGTCAGGATCACTGCTGATATGGATAGCAGACACAGAAAGAGACAGGGGGATAGACAGAGACCGAGAAGGGAGAGAGAGAGAGGAGGAAGACAGGAAGACAGAGACAGGGAGAGAGACACAGAGGAGGGAGAGACCAAGAGAGAGAGAGGGGGGGGGGAGAGACAGGAAGAGAGAGACAGAGAGAGGGAGGGAGGGAGAGGGAGCTTTTGTTCAGGTTTACGGAACTTTCAATCCAGCACTCATTTTATTAAATTCAAGACATAACATAATGGGAAGTTTCTTGAGCCTCTCTGCCCTTGAGTTACTCATTATGCAGATAAGAAGGAAGGTGCTTTTTCTTATTTGTTTTCCTCTGCCCCCCCTCCCCCCCCATACTGGAAGGGAACTGACATCAAAGCAAAGATCCTCAAATGGGAAAAGGGCTGCAGGGAGAACCAAGGGTCTATGCTCCTCCCTGCTTATGCATTCTTCCAGCCTTTTATAATTCCCTGGAGATGTGTCTGGGGTGAACCAGTGTTTAAAGAGGCGCATATAGCCTCTTTGCCCTGTGGAAGCAACCATATAGATTTCATTGCTTCCTAAATCTCACCTACAGCTACTGATCCAAAGCAACACAGTAGTTGTATTTTTTTTTCCCAGCTAAATCCTACATGAAAATTTGTGGGCTGCCAGAATGAGTTTCCCATGTTCACCCCAATTAAATCTTGCTTAATTATGTAATATGTAAGGCGGCTTTAATGTGGTGTGTTTTCACTCTATAGCTGTAATGTTATCCCTTTGTTTTTCCAATTTGATTTCATTAAAATGCATTTTAGGTGGCTTTATCTTACAGAGTTGAGACCGCGAAACAGACATGCAACCCTAAGATCAGTTCCTGTCCTCCACAAAACAAAGGTTTATTATTTTTCTGCATGTCATACCTCAGGCCCTTTGGCAGCACAAATTAAAAGATATATGGTAAGCTTTAACCACACCCTGTTCCCACTGCCAATTTTCTGAAAATTATGGTTGTATGTTTTCTTTTCAGGTGCTCTACACAAGAACCACTTAAAACAAAAACAAACATTCTGTGTAAAAAACCAAAGAGACTCTACCCTTCCATTTGCAGAAGGAGCTACTGCAATATTTATACTTAAACTTCATGAACTATTTCTATTTCCCTATCCACCCACATATTCTCTCCTAAGTGCATTAGCAGGTCAGTGGTATCCTAAAAACTGGACCAGTTCTCTTAAAAGGCCTGCCAGATGAGAATCTTCTGTTGGAAAGTAACTTCCATGTGAACTTCAAAGCTGATTTAGAGGTAAGAAAACAGGGATGTAAAATCCCTATTAGGAGATAGCAGCTGAACAGGAAATGAAGTAGCAACACAAGATAGTATACTCTCCCTATTTCTGGTAAGACATATTGCATTTCTGAAATGTTGTATGTGCACCAGCCCAAACTGATCCAGCTGCAGGGTGAAGGCCTCTTTATGGAAAGTTATACTGGTCCACAGACAGACAGATGTTGGTAGATAGATGTTTTTCAACTTCCCAGTCTGCAGCTGAGAGTTAGCACTTAGCCCAAAGTCACCCAGCCACTTTCTGTGCCTGGGGAGGATTAGAAGATGAGCCTTGTTAGGAATACACACCCTAGCAGAACGTGCAACGGCAGTCTAGCAGGCAGGCAAATGATGTGAGATAAACGTTGTTGTAGTTTTACACTCAGTAAGACAGATACACTGTGCCAATTAAATAGTTTTTATTCCAGCAAGAGTTATAGCACAGTCAAAACAGTCCATATGTCATAAACTAGTTCAGTCCATCCAAGGATTAATCAGTTGCAAAGTCCAGTGTTGAAAATAGAGGTCAGTAAACTTACAAATAATCAATCCAGCAATCTATCTCTTTTGCAGTCAGAGATATGAAGAAAATCAAACCCCTTTTCTCTCAGCAACAGCAGGGAAATACACAGTTATCACCATCAATCCAACATTGTCAGCTACTACAGTAAAAGCCAGCAAACAGTGAGCTCTCTTGCTCCCTCTTATGGTGATTTTACAACTGCACCCAAAATACATGTTTTAATAGTTAAAGTGATACACACACTTTAACTCACTAACATAGTTTATATATTATTTTTACCCAAACTAAGTTAGGTAACCAATGCTATCCCTAACATTCTCCCCTTTTGGGTAATATAATTATATATCTATTTACAATTTCAACCCATAGTTTTCACAATTTTCTTTGTGCTTAACTGCACCTGGGCTTTTGTAAATCCATCTGCAATGTTTTCATCAGTCATGCAATATTCCAATCTCATTAAACCATTTTTTACAGATTGTCTTACATTCAAATATCTAAGGTCAGTATGCTTAGATCTTGTTTTTACAGCAATATTTGTAGCCAACCTTATGGCTGCTTGATTGTCCTCATAAACTACAATGGCATCTTTAACAGTTACTCCCATATCTAACAATAACTGTTTATACAGAATTAAGTCAGTACATAATAAAGATAGACATGAAAATTCTGCTTCCATTGTGGACATACTTATGTGTTGCTGTCTAATTGACCTCCAACCAATCAGTGTTTTACCTAATAGTATAGCCATACCTGAAGTTGATCTTCTAGTTTTTATATCTGTTGCAAAACTTGCATCAGCATATACACTTAAAATCAAATCATCTTTTGGCTCCAAATACAATGCATAGTGCATTGTTCTTTTAAGATACCTTAATATATGCTTTAGTGCTTGCCAGTGTCTTTCATTGGGTTCAGCATTGAATCTTGCCAATTGATTAATGCTATAGGCAATGTCTGGCCTTGACCAATTACTTATATATGATAAGCTACCTATTAATGATTGATAAATGGTCTTATCAAATTTTGAACTTTGAGCATCAGTATGACAAAATTCCTGACTCATTGGAGTTTTTGCCGGCTTACAAAGTTCCATTTTATACATTTTAAGCAATTGGTAAATTTTATCTTCTTGTGATATCTTATATCCACTATTGGTTTTGTTTATTATCAATCCTAGATATTGTCTTATTTCTCCTAATTGCTTTAATTTTATCCTCTTACTTAATAATATTATCTCAGCAGCTTCATTATTTATCTTAGTAATTAAAGCAATATCATCTGTAAACAATAATAATGACACCATTCCATTTGCCTCTCTTTTAAATAAACATGGATCAGATAAACCGGCTTTAAACCCTATACTGTTTAGCTCTTTTACAATATATTGGTTACATTCATAATCAGATTGTTTTAATCCATAGAGACTTTTATTCAGTTTCCAACAGTCATTATTATTTTTATCATCCTTTATACCTACTGGTTTTCTTAAATATATAGTGTACTGCAATGGTGCATGCAGATAGGCAGTTTCTACATCTAAGTGATTTATGATATAGTTCTTCTTAGCTACCCACACTAAAGCTGCTCTCAAGGTTATTGCCTTTAAATTTGGTGCAAATACCTCATCATAATCACATGTAGTTTGATTAAATCCTTGAGCTACCAACCTAGCCTTATGGGTAACAGTCCCATTTTTACCAGTTTTTAACTTAAATATCCATTTGCAGCCAATGGACTTTTCACCTGGAGGTAATTTGGCATTTTCATAAACTTTCATTTCTTTTAATGAATTTAATTTTTTCTCTATGCCAATTTTTTTGTTCCTTTGCAGGATACATTCTAAGTTCTTCAACAGTAGTTGGAACTTTACTAACTTGGCAAACTACACTTGCTTGATACCTGTCAGGTGGTCTGGTTACACGTGTAGTACATCTAGGTATTACAGGACTTACAGGTGGACTTTCATGTTCTACCTGTTCTTGATTATCTATTTCTTCCTGTTCTGGTATTTCTTCCTGTTCTGGTCCTATATGCTCTTCCTGTACTTCCTCTTTAATTGTACTCTTCTTATTACTGATTTTTTTCTTTTGGTCTTTTGTAGGTTTCTATAATTACTTCCTTACTTGAATCTTGTTCCAGTTATTCCCATCCTACATGTTCTAGGAATTTCGCACGAGCACTACAGTAAACTCTAGATGTTCTTTTCCCAGAATCTGTATGATTTGTGATTAGATTCATAACCTACAAAGAATAACTTCTTAGCCCTTATTTCTCAGTTGTGTAGGAATATGCACCCATGCTGGTGCTCCAAATGTGTGCATGTAACTTAAGTCAGGTTTTCTACCATGCCACAGTGTGAATGGTAATTCACCTGTTGTTGAGTTAACATTATTCAATATATGATTACCACACATTATTGCTTCTCCCCACAAATTTTCAGGTAATCCTGAATCTGACAGCATAGTACGAGCCATTGCTTGAATTGTTTGGCCTCGTCTTTCTATAAAGGCATTATGCTGTGGCCTATGTGGTGCAGACTTTTTATGTTCAACACCTGCCATCTTCAGTTTATTTTGGAATTTATTGTTTATAAATTCCGTACCATTATCAGTGATAAGAGTTACTAACTTCCTTTTAGTTTTTCTTTCTGCAAATTAAAGAAATTTTGATATGTTTCCGTTTTGCTCTTCATTAGATAACAGAAACCATACCTGGAATAATCGTCCATTATACTTAGTATATAATGAGCACCTCCCACACTTGGTTTTTTAGGACCTATAATATCAGCAAATATGACCTCTAGAGGCTTCTTTGTTTTAAATCCATTAACTCTATTTGCTGGCATTTGCTTGCTTTTTTCCTGACTACATGCATTGCAGTGCAAATACTTACTGCAAGGTTTAAGTTTTATACCCTTAGATAGTTCTACTGTTTGTTTAAGCATTTTAAAATTTATATGCCCCAAACGTCTGTGTAACAAATGTATGCACTCATCATGAGGTTTAACATGATTATAAACTGTGTTAGCTACCTCTGAATGATTATCATTTAATACATACAATTCACCTTTTAAAGTTGCAGTCACCTTTTTACCTTCTTTTTCAATTATGCAATTGTCTCCCTTAAAGGTAATTACATAACCTAGTTTAACCAAAACTCTAACCGAAAGCAAATTAAACTTAAGTTGTGGTACATATAACATTTTTACATTTTCTCTTATGCAAGAACAATATGATATACCTTCACCTTTAGCTTTCAGTTTCCATTCATTAGCTAACGATATCTGCTGTGAACTCCTGGACATCTTAATAAATCTTTTCTTATCTTTTGTTATGCAGTGTGATGCTCCACTATCTACAACCCATAAATTATTATTCACAGTTTCGTTGCTATACATGGCTAACTCTATGCATTTTTCATCCCTTTGATGCCTTTTATCCTTCTGGCTGGCATTTTGGCTTTTTGCTTTCTTGTAGAATCTTGCCAAATGTCCCTTTCCTCCACAATTAAAACATTTTCTAATTGTATACGCTGACGAAGATATTTTCTCTTCTTTACATTGTGGTTCCCTTCTGAGTTGATCCCTTTCAAGCCTTCTCCTGGCTTCTTCAATTAATCTGCCAATAATGTCAGTTAATGTGAGGTTATCTTTTGGCAGAACCTCAAGTGAAGTTATGTAGTCATTGTAGTTTTTATCTAAAGAAGACAAAATTATATAAACTTGGTGTAGTTCTGTGAAGATAAGTTCTTTTTCATGCAGTTCCTGAAAAATTCTCTTCATTATATTTAAATGAGTCATCATATCTCCATTCTTTTGAAGATGTGTTCTGAACAGTTTCCGTGTAAGATTTATATGTGCTCCTACACTGTCTCGAACATAAATCTTCTTTAAATTCTCCCAATCTATTTCATTTGGCAGCTGTTTCTTCTCCTCGAATATGTACAAGCTGCTCATCACAGAGTGTCAGTCCTATTATACAGAGAGCTTGCTCATTCTTCAGTTGATATTCTTGTATTTTCTGGGCATCATTCTCATCCTCCGGATCCCATGCATCTACTTCTGGTGGGTTTTGAATTATACTCCACAAACCTTCTCTGGGTAGAAGTAGGCTACATTTCATAGACCATGAAACATAGTTTGTTCCATCCAGTTTGGATATTAGAGACAAACTGTGTAAATTGATTTGTGCCATCTTTATCTGGATATTAAACTATAATTAATAAAACACAGCTGTCTGTTTACAGTATTGTGTAACTACACAAACTCTCACTTTAATCTAAGCCTGTTATATCCTGGTTAGTCTGAATGTGCACCTGGGCCCATAACCAGTGTTAGGGATACACACCCTAGCAGAACGTGCAACGGCAGTCTAGCAGGCAGGCAAATGATGTGAGATAAACGTTGTTGTAGTTTTACACTCAGTAAAACAGATACACTGTGCCAGTTAAATAGTTTTTATTCCAGCAAGAGTTATAGCATAGTCAAAACAGTCCATTTGTTATACACTAGTACAGTCCATCCAGGGATTAATCAGTTGCAAAGTCCAGTGTTGAAAATAGAGGTCAGTAAACTTACAAATAATCAATCCAGCAATCTATCTCTTTTGCAGTCAGAGATATGAAGAAAATCAAACCCCTTTTCTTCTCTCAGCAACAGCAGGGAAATACACAGTTATCACCATCAATCCAACATTGTCAACTGCTACAGTAAAAGCCAGCAAACAGTGAGCTCTCTTGCTCCCTCTTATGGTGATTTTACAACCGCACCCAAAATACATGTTTTAACAGTTAAAGTGATACACACACTTAAACTCACTAACATAGCTTATATATTATTTTTATCCAAACTAAGTTAGGTAACCAATGTTATCCCTAACAGGCCTCTTTGCATTTGGTCTGGCAACTTAATTACTACATAATACAATATACAATAGCTCTTGTATATACAATAGACACACATGGAAGATTAACATACCGTATTTTTCGACGTATAAGACACTCTGAAGTATAAGACGCACCAAGCTTTTGAAGAGGAAAACAAGGAGGAAAAAAAAACCTGCCTCGGCCTCCCAGCAATTTGCCTCCTTGCAGCAAACAGCCTGTTCAGCTTCAGCCCAGCCTGATTAGTACAAGCAGCTGATTGTCAGTTGGATCCGCTGTTTCGGGCTGCAGGGATTGCCATCGCCTATTGCCACTTCTCTGTGCCCCATTTTTGGCCTCCGCGCACCCCGTTTTCCACTTGTTCAGATTCTTCCCACTGGAATGGGCAGAAAATGGGGCGCGCGGTGGCCAAAAACAGGATGTGGAGGCCAAAAATGGAGCGTGCAGAGACAGCAATAGGCGATGGCAATTCTTGCAGCCTGAAACAGCTGATCATTGGGAGGCTGATCCAACAATCAGCTGCTTGTGCTCATCAGGCTGTGCTGAAGTGATCAGGCTGTTTGCTGCAAGGAGGCAAATTGCTGGGAGTCAGAAGGGGAGGGGAGGGTGAGTGGGTGGGGCTTTGGCAACATTTGTTGTATAAGACACACAGACATTTCCACCCACTTTTCAAGGGGGGGGTACATCTTATACTCTGAAAAAATATGGTAAATCTATGTTTTGGTTTGCTTTCTCTGATAATTTATTTATCTTTTTGGACTCATGCACACATTGTAACTTTGAGGACATGCATTACTTGGGGAAACCACTTTCAGAACCAAATCTGGAGCGCGGTTCTTCTCTTGGTTTCCAAAGTGTATGTAAGTCAACTACTGAACCTTGGCCAGGGTGACTTTGGGATAGTCGCTCTCTCAGCTCAACCCATTTCACAGGGTTGATATTGCAGGAGGCCAGAAGGAGTATTATGTACATTTGCTTCCCTGAGTTACTTACAAAGTAACAAAAGGAGGATTTTAAAATATTAACACAAACATAGCAAATAAGTCAGTAACATAGTATCTAAATGAACTTAGGGTAGATTTTTTGTTGTTGTTACGTGGATGGTGTGCAAATATTCTATATTGTAAATACATAATCATGTTGCAGGACACAAAGTAAGCAAGCTAGGATAGCATGCACGGCTTCTGAAGTTTCCTCCAACCTTCTTAACTGCAGTTCCATTCTGGTTCGGGTGACCAGAAAGGAGGAGAAGAGAAGCTTCCACGGGGCGTTGTTGCCCAATTTTCTCTCCTGTAGAAATGTACTGTGGGAATGATTCCTAGCGTTCTTCCTTTTTATCCCACCTGGCCCCAAATTCAAGCTTGATCTCTCTTTGCTTTGCAGCTCCCTTCCCATCAAAGTTTTGTTGTGTTTTGCAGAGCTATCCCTTGCTGATGGACAAGGAGAGACAGTCAAGAGTTCTAAGCCCAGTGATATCATCATGTTTTATTCCCAACATACTGTTGGATGGGAAAATGAATAAAAATGAATCACCTCCTGAATTCTAAGTTCTCAGATTTTTCTTTTGGGGATGTAAGCAAAAAGAGTCCAAATCTGGGGTTGGCTACAGGAGACTTCAGATTAATTCTACCCATCAACAACCCCACAATGTTTACAAGCTTAAAAAAAAAAAAGAACAACTCTGCAATTATTTGCTATATCTTTTCAAGGGAAATAGCAACTGCAGGAAAGAAAATTAGAAATAGTGGAAGGGCTTGTAAATACCATTTCTACTCTATTCATTCAAGATTGAGGATTTGGATACGATGCACATATGACCAGTGCTAGCTTAGATAGCAGCTTAGAAGAAAGTATATTCAGTCTTAATAATAATAATAATGAAGATCTACGCTCTCACTCTTTCTCTAATTACCTTTCATCTGATAAAATTGTATGAGTCAGTTCCATGCACTCTCATCTCCATACAGAAATGAATTGAATTATTTTTCATCTACTGTTAATCTTCAAGGACAGATAGAAATATATGTTTGCATCTATCTCCAAACTCTGTATTTTACCCTCTAAACTCTTTATTTTACCTGTTATGGATTAAATGTATGTGAATATTCATATTATTGAAAACATTCCATCCATTAAAGATTACCTGTTCCAAGGATATAAAAAAGCTCCAATGGACCTAAACTATATGCTAAAATGATAAAACTAGTTCAGCTACTTACAAGACATGTAAGACTACATGAAAACAGATGTTAAAAATATCTGAATTGTAACTATGGCTGACAATCCATTTCAGAGCTCTTCAGCAGCAGTTTTTTTTGTATGTGTGTATGCACACACACACATCTCAGTATTTTATATGGAAACTAATAAACTAATAAAAAAGGGTTAATCTACATACCGCCAGGTGGGAAAATGACAGCGGTACTGCTGTTTAACATATTTATTACAGTGCTTGTAAAAGTCACACATTATTCCAAGTTACCTTGATTTTTGAACTTATCCTACACAGTGGAGAACCAGGTCTTCACATGGAAGAAATAGTATAATAAATCACCGCTCTCTTTCCAAGGGTGTCACAACATTATGAAAACTCTAATTGTATCCTATAATAAGGATCTTGAAATACCCAGGCATCTTTTAGACTGAAGTGTTATGTGGCTTTATTTAAAATGCATATTTAAATAATGTATTTAGACTAGAGGAAGGGAAAAAGAACTACACCGTTTAAATTATATGTGACACATCTTCAGCTTCATATCTGAGAAGTATTTATGTAATCAATTGTGAAAGTCCTGTCTCAGTTGCTTACTGCCATTCTCTATTCCCAGTGTTAACATGCTTTCTAGACCATAAATCCTCCCAAAAAGGCCTCTTTAATTACTTGACAGTCAGCAGTTTCATCGCTCTTCTTCACCATGAAGAATGCCTTTTTGATTTTCACAAAGGAGCTGATAACTGTAATTACCAATATTACCCACTGAAGTCTTGGTAAACAATAGGAGCTCCCCCTCTTTCTGCATGAATGATACATCTGAATTTGTCAGTAATTTTCCCACCAGCCCACCCATTCATCCAGATGCAAGAGGCATATTCTAAACTTCACCCTACCTGTCTTAATGAGGAAGCCAGCAATTTCCTTCTGTTCACAGCACAAGGAAAGGACCGGTTTTAAGGGTCTCTGACAATTAACAGAAGGGTTGCCCATGGAAAGAGATCAACATAGGAATCTCCTATGAGAGCAGCCAGAGGTTTGTTTACACTTTTTAATCTATGGTATTGCCTTTCTTGTGCTGGAGAAGTAATTATGTAGAGAAGTAGGAAATGGCAGGACAAAGGAAAAGAAGGGGGGGTTGGTAACTAGCTGGGCAAGCAAGAAGTAAAAAAGCAATCCAAAGAACAGAAAAAGAAAACCTCAGAATCCATAATGTGGTTGCTCATACATAATTTTACCTTTGCTACAAATTGTAAATTAAGCAATATGAGACTTCTCATCTGGTTGTTCTTAGAGCTAGTCTGATCTCATGGCTTGAAGGCACACAAGATAAATATTTTCTTGATGTTAATCAGGCCTGGATGAAGAGTCCTACAGAGATGGCCAGGTGAGCAACTATCAGTTTCATATTAGAAGCTAAGATACAAAATGAACTGAAAGCTAATTTCAACAATCTCTTTCCCCTGACACGGCTTCATACTTTCTCATCGAGTTCACTAAGTTCCTTAGTTGAAGAACTGATGCAATAATAGGCTTAATTTTTCAATGAGAAGAGACAGGGCAGCATTACAGGGAGGAGGAGATTCTGCACATGCTCAGAGACAACTTCCTAGTTTAGGCGAATTATTTAAGACATTATATAAAGGCTACACCAGCATCAAAAATGATTGTCTTATTTGCTGGGTTCAAAAATCTGTGAAAGCGTAGATTCAGCCAGCCTACTTTCAAAATTATTTCGTATAGTTTAGCAGTGTGAGTAAGCCAAGCAGTTCTGGCTTGTTCGGCATACAGTTCAACAAGTGAAGGTTACATGCAAAGTCAGACACCACCTAGCAGGCAAGTCATGGAAAAATGTTGTCAACAATTGTCAAGAAGCCATGCAACTCTTTCACAATCACAGGCAGGAACTTGTTTGAAAGAAAAAAAAAAAAAAAAAAAAACCCAGAATCCAAGGCCTGCTGTAAGGCTGCCAGTTCAGCCAAAGCTTACTCAGCATATCTAAATAGCCTGCTTAAGGTCACAGGATTATTCCACTCCATGTCCAATAATGGTTAACTTTTAACTGATCCCTGGATTTCAACATTAATGCTGCACCCTGAAGCCATCTATCCTAAAAGGATAACTGGATCACAACTAGATGAAAGGGATGTTCCACAAAGAAGAGAACTTCTCCAGGATCCCCCTGCCCAAATGCCATTCTGTTGACACCCAGATCATGCCAATCCTGTTAGGAGGGAGTTGAAGGCTTCTTCGCTGGGCATCTCTCAACCCTTTTATAATAGTTATAAAAGATTATCTGAACTGGAAAACTAAATCCTGGCACAATCTCTCCAACTACCGGTGCCTTTACTAATCAACTGGAAACACCGCAAATCCTGTGGGAGGATGTGAAGTAAGATCATTTAATCCTGCCTCTCATTTATTTACCAACAAGTCACTCAGGGAGTTTCTCAAACATATCTGATTGGCCTGTTTACCGGTAATGTATAATGATGCGACTCTTCTGGCACCCTTAAAAACCATGCCGATTTAACTGAAAACTCTCATCCCACAAACCTACATGAATTTAAACAAACACAAGCTCCTACAGAAAATGTGTGGAGGCAATCTGAACAATAAAATACTGATTTTTCCCAAGCTGGCATCTCTGCAACATCTCTTTATGGCTATCACAAGCTAGGTAGGGATTTGTAAGAGGCTATCACAAAGAAACAGAAGGTTTACCCTGTCCCTTGCATCAATTTTGCTACTAATTTAACGTATGGCTATTTAATCCACTATCAAGGAGCTCCAGGCAGCCAAGTTGGCTGCTAGGTGTCAGAACCAACTACTCCATTGGGTAATTTACATTCATCTTGAATGGTGGATCCTTGGGAACTGAATTTGGGATCAGCCATAAAAGACTAGATTTCTGAACCTCTCAGCACACTGGGTTACATCTGCATCAAGATATCCTGATGGGGATGAGCCAGTGGAAATGGAACAAGGTTTGGCACGATACCGTGGTGAGAAGGGTATGACATGTTTTAATGTCATTGTTTATTGACTCTGTGGTGAGTCATCTAGGATTAGCGTATAAGATAGGCTGCTATAGATGACTTATAAATTAAAAAACAAACTCGCTTCCATTTAATCCTCTAAGACTATAGAATATAACATAAATAGAATATTAAGAATTTAGGCACATTGTACAATTATCATTGTAACTAAAATAGCTTATTGTATTACAACTGAGAAGACAGAGCAATAGATGGCCTATATAGCTAGATTTAATATTAAACAAATGAGCCAGTGAATGTTTTATACATAACCCTAACCCTATTGCTTCCATATTCATTATCTTCTAACTCTGCCTGATTTTACTGTATTTTTGGTCCTATGTTTCATATCTTCTGGTTATGGGGAAAAATAATGGAAAAATATATGCAATAATATCCCATTTTGCAGGAGGAGCAAAAAACAAATAGCCTTTCATCGCATTCTGTGACAGCCAGCGTGCGATGCTGGTTAAAGTGCTGAAAATCTATCTTCTAAAATATTAGAAACTCGTGGCAGACTTTAGACTTTTAACCTTCTCTAAGCCCAACAGACCTCCCTCACAGGGTTGTTGTAGCAGGAAACAAGGGAGACAAGCTACCTTCAACTCCTGACAGAAAACCCAGGCAATGCAGTGCATGGAAGAGACAAACCAAGAAGAGACAGGCTTAAAAGTCCTATTTCTCAACCTCAGCCCAGATGTCCAGAAGGCTATATTTAGTTAGGGACTAAATGCATGTATTTAGCAATAATTTGCATTATTGCAAAGACTTCCACATAGATGGAAGGGGCAATTCTGGGAGCTGTCTGTCTATCTGTCTAGGAAAGGCAGAGGTTGAGAAGGGCTCCTTCAGAGGAAGGGACTCTGCAACAGTTCAGGGGACCTTCCAACTGCTGCCCCACACCACAACCAAGAGGTGATATCCCCTTTTTGTGAGGAAAAATATAGATAGGAAATGAGAATGACAATTAAATTGATAGCTATTAGATAAAAGTAAATAGATATAAGTCAAGATAGACAGAGAGGGAATGAGACTAGACGTAAGGAGTTTTCCCCCAAACGCCATCACGCTGCTAAACAAATTCCCTCAACCCTGTCAAACTATTTACAAAGTCTGCATTACTATTACTATTCATCCTCCATCCTTCCTTTCACCCATCTCCTCCCACTTGTGATTGTATGACTGTAACCTTGTTGCTTGTATCCTAACTATTTATATTCAGTTTCCTAGTATCATTTGTTTATTGTACCCTATGGCTATTATTAAGTGTTGCACCTGATGATTCTTGACGAATGTATTTTTTCTTTATATATATTGAGAGCTTCTGCACCAAAAGCAAATTCCCTGTGTGTCCAATCAACAAGGCCCATAAAGAATTCTACTCATCTCTGAATTCTTTTACAATTTGGAACAATTGGTATAAATGGCTAAAAAACAGAACCAAGAAGGGAGACAAAAATGTTAATTGAAACAACCCCCAAGAAAGTAGAAATAAAATTTTGTAAACTATACAAAGATATAATAGTAATTATAGCTACAGATATTATTTAATAGTAGATAAATGCAATATAATGTATTAGGATATTTACATCAAAATCATGTCTAGAGCCCAAGAACGTTGTTGATACCGTGATGTTTTACAATGTAAAAAAGAAAAAGAAAATTAATAAAAAATATTTAATCAAAGAATTCCCTTCGTAGAGATGGAGAATAAAAATGATAGATAAATTGATAGCTATTATAGA
Organism: Hydrophis major; assembly: GCA_033807585.1. Classification (NCBI taxonomy): domain Eukaryota; kingdom Metazoa; phylum Chordata; class Lepidosauria; order Squamata; family Elapidae; genus Hydrophis; species Hydrophis major. Next base: position 8,665,252 of record CM066338.1, read on the forward strand.
TATGAGTGGAGATAGATGATTGATAAAGAGAAATAGATGATAGATGGATAAACTTGATGGTCACTTTGAATGAACACTCATCGGCGGGCATTCAGAGGAAATCCCGCGGCCTTCAGCTCTCAAAGGGTCACCCTCCCCCCCATAGACACGGCATAAACGTGGCAAAACAAACCCAAATCCAGGCCCGCAGATGTTTTACGACCCAGAGAAACAACACAGGGGAAACGGACCAAGCGCTCCCCCTCCCGCCCATAGAAGCAGCAACGGCAACCACCGGGAGGGTCCACTCCCCGCCGGGCCCGGGCTCCGCTCACCGCACGTAGGGGCTGGCGGCGGCCAGGATGTTGGTCTGCACCGGGATCTCCTGCCCGTCCAGAACCAGGTTGGCGTCGCAGAAGCGGCCCTCCTGCCGGAAGGAGCTCAAAGCCCGCAGCAGCCGCGCTGCGTGCTGCGGGTCGGAGACGGAGCTGCCCGGCGCCCCGCTCGACATGGCGGCCTCGCCGCTGCTCCAACGACCCCGCTGCGACTCGACTCGACTTCACCGCCGGCCGGGAACTACCATCCTCCTGCCGCGCCGCGCCGGCGCCGCCTGACCTCATCTCTGCGCGACGGCCACGCCTACCCGGGGGGCGGCGCCGCGAGGGTGACACCGCCCCCGCGAGGGGAGGGGGCGCGCATCGCCCCTCGCGGGGGCGGAGCTCCCGCCGCGCCTAGCACGTGCTGAGCGGCTGCAAGGGGGGGGGGGGGCAAAAAAAAAAAAGGCAGAAGCTGCTTTCCCCGACTACAATGCCCGTCGTTCCCAGCCGGGAGGCTGGCGTGACTTTTCTGCCTTTCGGCGTTGTTTTTAATGACTGGAAGGGCCTGGCTTTCTGGACATGCTCAGAAGGAAGGCAGGGGCTGCTGCGTTGAGTTTCCAGCCCAGCCTTCCAAATGGGGACTACAGTTCCCAAGCTTCCCAGCCAAAAAATAGGGTCTCTGGTTTTCGGGCTTGACTTCCTCTGGAGGACACCCAATTAAAGAAGATTTGACAATGTGCAAAGGAGCAGTGGTGTTCTGTGCGCAGAGACAGGTGTGATAAATCGCACCAAATGTGGATTTTTCAGGCTAAAAGAATGCCCAAAGTTGGAGTTTTTGAGAAGGTTATTCTTCTCAAGGGGGATGTTGCAAAGACCCTGATTTTGTCAGCTGGAGAAAGGACAGCCTGGGTTTGAAGATCCCATGGTCATTCCTGCTCACCTAGCAAGTTCGAAAGTTTACTTTATTGGAATTGCACCTCCTACAATGAAATTAAATGCCATCTTCGGTCTACATTAAAACTATAACAATAAAAACACAAGCACATGCATTGCACTCTATACAATTGAATTGGAAACTCCTGATATTGCATTGATATTGCACTATATAGTAGAATTCAACAGCTGCTGCTCTGGGACAGAAGCTGTTTTTCAGCCTATTTGTCCTTGCTTTTATTGTCCTGTACCGTCTGCCACATGTAATAGTTCAAAAAAGAGTGCAAGCAAAAAAAAAAAAAGGCTGACCCACCCAAAAACAGCAAGCAAGCAAAATGTGAGCAGATAAATAAGTAGCACTTCAAAGGGTAGGTAACAGCTTTCTGTGTGCCTTTGAGGAATAACCGTGTTGGCTACATTGGCAATGGACATTGTCTTTGGACAATGTTGACTCCCTTGGCTAAGAAATGGAGATAGCACAGTGCCCTATGATGGGGACACCTTTAACTTTTTATTCTTAAGGAGCTCTGCCCGTGAAAATGGGCATTTCACCACCACTTAACTTACAGCAAGGACTTTTGGGAAGACTCTTGACCACAGGCCGAGAAGAAAATAATACGTCACAACACTAAGCCCAAATTAAACAGTTGAAGAGTTTTCAGGAGTTGCTCCTCATTCGGGTTTATTCTAATATTTAGGACATTTAATCCAAGGACAGCCTTGGACAGCATCGATGTTTGCAAATGTCTCCACAAAAATCAGAATGAGCCCCATTACCCATGTACTCCACAAAATGTCCAGAAATCTGTCATCGCTAAGTGTCACAAAAATCTTTGGTAGCATAGTTGCATCAGACTATTGCAACAGACAATAATCAGCCAATAAGATACTAAAGTTTCCAGATTTGTATTCTTGAGAAGCATCCAATATCCAGAATTGGGCAATGCTTTTATTGGGGTCAAATTAGTTGGGTTTGGAAAGTTCCAGATCTTTTCAGGAGTCGTGTTTGGTATGTTCAGTCACCTGCTTGATGAAACATCAAAAGCTGAATAACATCTACCTGAGTCAACGCCAGTCTGTTTAAGCCAATCTGTTTTCTTCCTGATAGCAGAAACTTCCAATCTTTTATTGCTTTTCCCCTTCTCTTATTTGATGAAAATAGAGAGAGATCCTAAACAAGTTTGTTGCTCCTAAGAAAAGTATTGGCTACTCATGGATTTTTCTTTTTTTATGGAATAAACTTGGCTACAATTTCTGGTAATTTGCAGCAAAGCTTTTGTTATGTTCATTCATTAAATTTGTATGACATCCATCTCACTATCAAGTTCCTGGGTGGTTTACGGTGCTATGATAACATATTAAAACAATTAAAAGATTAAAAACACTAAAGCATTGGGACCTTAAAGTTAAAACATTAATATTCAAGCGGATAAAAAGAACCAATCATAAATGGGGATCTACTAATTAGCCCTCTAAAGCAGGATTCCACCAAGCCAGTTAGGGTTATTTGTATGCCATTCTTTCAACTTTCTATTTTATTCTCTCTAATTTTAGTTTGATAAGGCTCTTTATTTTTAGAAGAGCCAAGAGTGGTTTAGAAGTGAACGGACAGAATGTCCTTAAATAAAATTGTCAACAATAAATCAATTATTCTAAAAAAAATGCAAAAGAAGACTGGCTATTTAAAGAAAGAAGAAGAAAAACAACAGAGAAAATCATCCTTGAGTTTAGTGCTTATATGGATGGTGTGATTTTCTTAGCAGTCTTCTCTCGTGTCATAAATGCAGGAACTAGAAAGGGGGAAAGTATTAATTTAAATTTTAAAAAAATTAAAAAACATTCATAAAAACATACATTTATACAGTTCTAGCCCAAAGCTGGGTCACATTGATGAAAGGGATATTTCTGATCTACAAGTCAGTGTGTGTGTGTATTTGTCCCAGGGGACATTGTAAAAAATGGATAGTTGTTGGAATAGTGCCATATTTGCAATAAATATCTTTGTCATTTGGAAGAAGCCCCCATTTTCCCATGTGGTCTTTAGTTCTAGCCAAACAAACACACAATCAATCCTTGGCAATAATATGATGATAGTTGGCAGGATTCTCTTCTCCAGAAGTTTTTCGACTCCAACTTCTAGTTTACGTCCTGGATTTGCCAATGGCCTCTCATAAGATGCACACATGTTTACTTTCCAAGCCTAAACAAAGCTGACATCATAAATGTATTTATTTTATTAAACATGTAAGGCTTTCCAATTCTAGATTGACTTCAGGTGGCATACAATAAAACCATTACCAAAACACAAAAGCTATCCGGAAAAAAAACATTGCATAAAATCCACTATTGACTTTCAACTAGTCTTTTTCAAACGTGGCAACTTAAAGATGTGTAGATTTTAATTCCCAGAATTCTCCAGCCAACTGTGTTTGAAAGTGTTTGAAACGGTGTTTTAAAATAAAACATTAAAACATTAATTTAAACTAAAGCCGGAGAGATAAGCCTAATTTTCAGAATATAGCCCATTTCTGAAATGCTAAATCTTGAACAATTTTGAGAGATTGCAGAGTTGCCTTTCTTTTTCTAGATTTATTTTTTCAATCCTACTTTTCCTTGTCTTTTTCCCCCTAATGCTTTTATGACTTTAGCTTAGATTTTTATTTTATTTTCACTATATTATCTTACTATAGATCATGGTAAACCTTCTACATAAATTTGTGACCAGTTATCAAGCTTTTACAAACAAGAATTAATTTTAAGAATGGCTTCTTTGGAAAACCTCAACCACTCGGAGCCTTGTAGAAAATAATATTAGGACAAAAACAATTTTGGAGGTGACAAAGTGGCTTGTGATATTTGTGAAGCTAAAACTACAAGGTCTGTTGATCAACACTATTTGAAAACACAGACCTCTATAGTGAACAGAGGAAAGTGTATCGGGTAGGCATGGAATAATTGCAGAGGACATAAATTATGCAAAGGTTGTAATCATCACATAATTTGCATGATGATATCATGGCACATGTGACTTTATCTTGGCTTCTCTGCCCAGAAGCAAGACTCTGTAGTCTTTCTTCTCTGTGTTATTAGTGTCTATTTGAGGTACGTTCTAGTGAATCTCGAATTACAAGGGAATGTCTGATTCAATGCTTGGCTTAGAAATTGTTTTTAGCATCAAAGAGGGAATTCACAATTGATCTAATACCACCTCCAAATCCTCCTCCAGGTATCCAGTTGTGGCTTCATCAGATAGGCTGACAACTTCTCCCACATCCCACTGCTATAATAAACTGCTGAGTCAGACAAGCCTCACTTTATGCCAGAATGGGTGAAGCTTAGCATACTGGATGAATTCAGCTATGATTTACCACTTACAGTTTCCTACCATAACTTACCAACAACAGCAATAGCACTGAGACTTATATATCACTTTACAGTGCTTTACAGCCCTCTCTAGGTGGTTTACAGAGGCGGCCTCATGCCCCCAACAATTTTCCTTATTTTACCCACCTCGGAAGGAGAGAAAGGCTGAATCAACCTTGAGCCTGGAGGGATTTGAACTGCCAAATTGCAGGCAGCTGGTAGTCAGCAGAAGTAGCCTTCAATATAGCACTGTAAACATTGCGCCACTGAATGGTTCAGCCATAAGAAGCCCAACTTCATGGCTTGGTGCAAGGTGAGAACCATTCCTAGTCCTTCTGCCAAATTCTTAGCCTGAGATTTTTTTCCCCCAATTATTCCATTTGTGACCAAGAATAGAATAGATTAATTCTTTATAATGGTCCGAGATTAGAGAAGTGTTTGTTTTTCCCCAACCTTAGCCATTTTAAGATGTCTGGACTTCAAATCCCAGAATATCCCAGAGAGGGTTGTTGGCTGAAGTATTCTGGGAATTGAAGTCAACACATTTTAAAATGGTAAACATTGGGAAACATTGCTCTAGATTTTGTGGTATTTTGGAAGAAAAGAACCAGATGATGCAACCAGGACTAGCAATAAACAAACACCGGGGTGGAGCATTATCATGGGCACCATCTTTATTCTTTGACAGACCTTTATTCAAGAAAATGGGAATAGTCCAAGAATTTAGAGAGAATTCTTGGGGAGGAGCATTCTTCCTTTCCATCTGTTCTCTCCCTCGCCACCCTCATCAGCAATGGTTACAGATTCATCCTCTTCTCTGTCTAATGGTAAGGCCAGCCTGGAAAATAACAAGTTGGGAAGAAAGAAAAGAGAAATAAGATTTGGTAATCCATTCTGCACCCCTGCTTCAGGCATAAGCGTTACATGCTGATTTGACTTAAAGCTATACTCAAGCACTTAGCTTGGATTTGAGCTTCTCGCTTTAATAAAGAGCTGCCCAAACTGGAAAGGTTGCCTTGGTGTGGAAAAAGTGTGTTCAGCTGATGGATTATATCTGGATATTTCCATACTACATGGATTAGAAGAGAAAGAAGAGATCTGAACTAGTGCAGATTTGAGTCTTTCTGCTGTCAGAGAGCAGAGCCAAACCTCCCCATTCAGTAGGGGTTTGGAGACAGGCTTATCAAAGAGAGATCCAACCTAGAATTAAAGGAGAAATTTTCCAGTAGTGAGAACAATTAATCAGCGGAACAGCTTTGCCTTCAGAAGATGTGGTGCTCCAACACTGGAGGTTTTTAAGGAGACACAGGACAGCCATTTGTCTGGAATGATATAAGCAGGGGTGGGATTCAAAAAATTTAACAACCGGTTCTGTGGGCGTGGCTTAGGTGGTGGGCATGGCTTGGTGGTCATGTTATTGGCTGGGCGTGGCCAACTCAATATCACTCACATCGAGGCACGCATCTCCTTGCCTGGCCTCTCATGACTGTGGGGATGCTGCAACAGTCGTAAGCATGAAAAATGGTCATAAGTCACTTTTTTCAGTGCCATTGTAACTTTGAATGGTCACTCCACACAAGCAAAGGACCAGCAAAGGAGGGGAAAAAAACTCCTGAGACGTTCCAGAGACAGGAAGTCTAGTCCTGCCAAGAATGTAATAAGGGTTAACGGAGAGGCAGTTTCTGTAAGCAACACCAGAATGTTTCCTTCCTGCCTTCCTTACAGGATTAGGCCAGTAATTTCTTCTAACAACCGGTTCTCCGAACTGCTTAGAGTGTTAACAACCGGTTCTAGCGAAGAGGTGCGAACTGGTAGAATCCCACCCCGGATGTAAGATCTCTTGCTTGAGCAGTGGGGTTGGACTAGAAAATCTCCAAGAACCCTTCAAGATAACTAAATTATCCAGTTGTTCTTTTGGCAGTGAAATGCCATAAACAGCAAAGATGAAGACTGTTCTGTCCCCTCATTAGCATTCTTGAGATCCCTGCGCTTTGATTGGTCAAAGCGCAGGGCACTCTGATTGGCTAGGCGAGCCGAGCCGATTGGCTCACTGGGAATCTCCCGCGATTGGTCTATTCGAATCGCGGGAGATTCAAAGCGGTGCCATTGGCCGCGGCCGCCGCGGCTAAAGAAATAAAAAGCCGCAAAGTTTCTCAATAGCCTCAGTTCGGTTCCCACATCAATAAAAGAGCTTGATACAAAGTCACCGACTCCTGGCATCATTTCCGAAGACACTACAAAGACCTAAGCAGCAGTCATAGTTCAGTAGCATATAGGTAGTCCTCAGCTTACAATCATTTTTGAATGAACCTTCAAAGTTATGATGTTGCTGAAAAAAGTGACTTACAACGGATCCTTGCACTTATGACTGTCGTAGTCCCTGTAGTCACGTGCTCAAAATTCAGGCATCTGAATTTATAAACAGTTGCAGCATCCTGGGGTCACATGATTATTATCTGTGACTTTTCCCTGCCAGTTTCCAACAAGGAAAGTCAATGGTGGGGAAAAGCATCCTAAAATTGGCTGTGACTAACAACTGTCTTGCTTAGCAATGGCCATACTGCTCGCCATTGTAGTCATTGGTCAAGGACTATCTGTAGGTTGATAAAACCATTTTGTTGTTGCTCTGGTCACTTCCTGGTTCACTCTGTGAAGTTATTTTGAACAGCAGGAAGAAGAGAAGAGAAAAAACGATGGTGAAAGATGGCTGGAATTCAGTCCAATGTGCCCAAATTTGCTACACAGAAGCTGATTTTTTTGATGTTGCAATTATTTGTCCCATGACCCATTTCTGTAAAAAGTATGGTTGGCCACATCATTCTAAGCCAGTGTTTCTCAACCTTGAGCAAACAGATGTGTGGACTTCAACTCCCAGAATTCTCCAGCCAGCATGGACAGGCTAGGGAATTCTGAGAATTGAAGTTCACATACCTTAAAGTTTGCTCAAGGTTGAGAAACACTGTTCTATGTGTTGATTATTGTCTAGACGAAGGATAGGGAGCCCAATGTATTTTTGTACGTACCTCCCTTGGCACAAATTCTAGTATTCTTTTTTTAATTAATACATGGGGAAGTGCCATGTTGCAAAGCAAAGCACCAGTAATCAACATTGATTTTTGTCTCCTGGCAAGTGCCTCTGGGCCTCGTGTAGGATCCATAAGCAATATTACAAAATCTGTGACTTGTTGCCATCCAGTGCAGAAGACAAAATTTGGGGCTTTGTAACCAGCCACAGTCCTTGTGCCTATTCGTTTTAAGAATGAACTCAGCTCAGTGTCTTTATGGACTTTGGGCTGAAGAAGACACATACGCAAGAAGTAACTCATGATCGATGAGTTTGGCAATTAGAAAGAGTAGAATATGGGGCAAAAAAGGGAGTCAAGATATAACCTTAGAGTGAGAAGGGATAAAATATAAATATACTAGCTCAATACTGTGCTTCGCTACAAAACTACGGTATGTGGTCGGGCTTAGTTTTGGGGAAGGAAAATAAGGAGAAAAAAATTCTGCCTACGAGCACCCATTGGTATTCAACTGGCTAGTGTCCTGTCAGTGTGTGAGAGAGTTGAAGGCTGTATGGAAACTGAAACATTATTTGCTGTGTGAGCAAGAAGGAGACAGCAAGGAGCCTGGGTGTGGCTTAGCTGAACTGTTCTGTACTAAAGCTGCTTGGTGCTGTGAAATTAAAACTGAAACTCCTCTCCTCTGTTTATGTTTTGCCTTTGGAAGAGATTTCTTTTCAGGTGGGGAGGGGGAGTCGAACTCCTTAGCATCAGAGCGTGTTAATAATAATAATCCATGAAATACTAATGCTCTGATGGTCATTTTGAAAAATCCTTTCTTAGTGAGTGTTTATAAGTCAAAAGGAACATACGTGCCAAATTTCAAATTGGTTTACGGTTCTGGAGATTTTGTGATGATGCATGAGTGGTATTTCGCTTTTATATATATAGATTTAACCTGCTGTAAACTTAGGACCACTTCTTTGTATCTTTTTTCTTTCTTTTGCTTTGTGTGTTTTTTTTCTTTCATTTCTTTCCTATTATCACTTTTATTTAGTTTTTTCATTAAACTTGCATTGTTTTACTTTGTAAAAAAAACCTTCAATCAAAAAATTGTCATTAGCTTTGCTTGGACAGTTTACATCTTGCAATGAGATCTATAACTTCATTAAACATCCACATCTGTCTACCAATAGGAGAACAAAAATGCCAAATCCAGCCTGGACATCTGGCTGACTGTGCAATTAAATAAATATGACTCATCAATTGTCAATAAGAAAGACAGAAAAATCTGCATCGTGGTCATGGCAGTACCTGGAGAAAGTGGAATAGAAGAAAAAGAAATGGAGAAAATCATAAAATACAAAGATCTCTGAACAGGAGTGGAATGACTGTGGCAAAAGAAAGCAAAGATGGTACTAAAATTAACGCCTTGGGTGCAATCCTGAAACAACTGGACCGCCATTTTAACCTCATCCATATTGAAGGAAGGACTCACTGGAGAAGGACCTAACGCTGGGAACGATTGAGGGCAATAGAAGAAGAAGGGGAAGGCAGAGAATGAGGTGGCTGGATAAGAGTCACTGGAGCAGTCGGCGTGAACTTAAATGGACTCCAGAAGATGGTAGAGGACAGGAAGGCCTGGAGGAATGTTGTCCATGGGGTCGCAATGGGTTGCACATGACTTTGCAAGTAACAGCAACAACAAAAATATTGGGGGGAAAAAACCTCCCATCAGTCTATTGGTCAAGCAATGATAGCTTTGACACCATCAAACAGCAATGTCTGCCTATCTGAGGTCTTTGGGAAGGACTCAATAATGCGGACAAAAATGCTAAATCCCATCAAAGCATCTAGTTGACTATGTGACCAATCATAATAATAGATTGATCCAATCTGGCAGAAGGGGCATATCTGGGGTCCATGGTTTATGAAAAAGTGTCATCTAGCTGGACCCAGGCCTTTTGGAATACCATGCCACCCAAGATTAGACTATCCCCAACTTTATTGGTCTCCTGGAAAGTTCTCTCAGGCTTGGAGGTCAAGAGGTTAGCTGAGCAGAACTAGGAGTTAGAATGATGAACCAAGGGTGGTAAAAACAAAATGGGTCCATCACAAAAGCAAGAACTATTTATATGGGTTTTTACACATTCTGAACCCCTAAATAAAGGACAGGTATACAATTCTCAAGGTCAGCTCCAATAGATGAAATTTGCTAACCATATGCAAGGAACATTCTATTTATTTTATTTTTATTTATTTGATTTGTCAATTGCTTACAAGATAATAGGTATAAGAATAAACATGAGTAAGAATACAGGAAATAGCTACAAATAAATGGGGACAGGGACAGGAGGCAAGATGGTGCATTTATGCATGCCCCTTACAGATTTCTTAGGAATGGGGTGAGGTCAACAGTGGATAGTTTGAGGTTAATCCTCTTCTTTCCTGCTTTTTCAACCTCAGCTGTGCCGCGCAAAGCAGTTGAGATTGAAAAAGCAGGAAATAAAGGACAGCCAAGAGCCTGGGTGGGCAGATGGGAAAAACAGATGACCAAAAAGTTGTCACAGCAAACCGGTTCGGTGTCAGCTGTTCTTCAGAGCTACCGGTTCTATAGAACCGGACCAAACCGGTAACATCCCACTCTTGCACTATGCCTAAGTCCAACCGTAGGCGGCGTATTTCCCTATTGCCCGGAACCCAATTGTTATGATCTTTTATAGATCCAATGACCAATCAGTTTAGAATCTGGAAAGTTTGCTTAGAGGTCACTGTTCTATAGCATAACCTAGAAACATGTGTTCACTCACTCACCAGGTTGACTTGTGTTTGTGCCAACACAGACTTTCAGGATAGTCTATTTCCAGCTGATCCGAAGGGGTGAAAAAGGATTTATAGTATCTTTCTTGGTTGCTGAGAACGTGCAGGAAGAAAGCACTCAGCGCTTTTTACCTGTTCTCACAGCGGCTTCGTAGCCAAAGGAAATGTTCTTTAACTCTAAAATCATGTGAAAACCAACAATTAAACAACTCAATTATTTCAAGAGGAATAACTGGCTTAATTTTGCTGCCATCTGCACATGGATACGGCACAGAGGAGAAATGTCCTTTTGATTTAGCCTTGCAAACAATGACTCCGTTTCTGCAAACAGCCTCTCCAAGTCAACAGAAGCAGCAGATGATGTAACAGACAAAACCAGGAAGGGCAGGCTTGAACGCAGAAAAGTTGAAAGCCACCTGCTGAAACTAAAACAGGAAATGGCACCACCTTTCTTTTCCCATCTGTCTTCTGGCTCTCGTGCCAATGGGAAAAACAGAAGAGCAAGCTCATCCTCCTTAACCTTTTCCAACCTTATCCCCAATTTTAAACACAGCAGAGTTGTGCTTTTCAAACATGATAATTTGAAGATAGGTGGGCTTCAGCTCCCAGGATTCCCCAGCCAGCTATGGTTCAACTTGTCAAGTTTGAAAAACACTGCAATAGATAATCCATCTTGGTTACCAAATCTCTATTTATCCCAAAGGAAGGTGAATTGAAAATAAACTCTCCCTGCAATATTAGACTAATAAAATAAGGCTGTTTATTTTTTTTAAAAAACACATACATGTACTCTATATAATGCTTTTCTGCCTTATTAACTACATTGGCTAATTCCCACTGAAAACAATACTGGAGATTTTTGTTTTGTTTTCCGAAAATTGTGTGCATGTGAAAAGCAAAGTTGCACAAATGCATTCTATGTATGTATAGATGCACTGGCCAGAGGCTAGATTCCAGTAAAGGGTAGTGCCACAAGAAACACATAAATTAATACGAATTGCTTTCATGACAACTGACTCAAATTGGCTCTCCAAATTAGTATCCCATTTGCAAAATTAATTCCTCCTCCATTTGCATAGGTACACACACAAATCAGTCATTCACGTACAAGGACACAAATAGACTGAAGGGAAATCTAGCCCCGTCCCAGCTGAAGATGAGGGTGCCTCCTCTGGAATATGGCCCATTGAGTTCAATGGCTTTAACTTCTAAGAACGTATAAACAGCAGGCATCTTGGCTTGCCTGGTTTGTCCTGTATAAGTCAGGGTGAAATCTGAGGAGATCATTGGGACATTGAGCTGTTTGCAAAAAGGGAGTGTTTAACAGAAAATTATTTTCCCGAGGTTAAAATCTATGGATGCTTCTAATGTCATAAGCCAGTGGTGGCTAACCTTTTTGGGCTCCTGTGCCAAAAATTGTGCCAGTACCCAGAAGACAATCCGCATGCCCCCCCTCCATGCCCCCTACGCATGGGCACGCAATCTCCCTCCACACCACCCCTTACCTGCACTGCACCTCCCAGCTGATTTTCGGCCTGTTTGAGGCCTTTTTCGGCCTCCCAGAGGCTTGAAGAAAGCCTCTGCAGCCTTTGCCGGCCTCAAAATGGGCCCATTTCATCACTTCCGGTATTTCTGGAAATACAAGAAGTGATGAAACGGGCCTATTTTTCAGCCTGCAGAAGCTGCAGAGGCTTTCTTGAAACCTCTGGGAAGCCGAAAAAGGCCTCAAACGGGTTAAAAATCAACTGGGAAGTGTGCACCTGCGCAGGGAGGTAAGTTTGCCTGAGGCCTGCATGCCGGCACAAATGGCTCTGCATGCCACTTGCGGCACGCGTGTCATAGTTTGCCATCACAGTCATAAGCCCTACTCTTCCTACTAGGTAGATATGCTTAGAACTTCTACTCTTCTATGAAGATTCTCAGTCATCTAGGCAGGGGTGAGATTCAACCAGTGTTACTACCGGTTTGGTGACTATGGGAATTGAATTCAGACTTTCACACTTCATAGCAACGTTTCTCAACCTTTTTTTTTGCCAGTGGCTTCTCTGTCCAGATCCCATCACTGGATACATTAAGAAGCAACTGGCATGTTTTCTGGCATCAACAAGACCGTATCTATAATAAAATACACTTTGCTTTTCTATGCCCCCAAATTTCTGGGTGAAGAAAGCAGGGGAAAAATTTGGAAGGATGACCAATACATTGTTATCATTTTGCAAAGTTTTAGCCAGCAGGGCTAAGAATTCCAGTTTATCATTACCCACAAAACAGAGCCAATGTCCATTATAAACACCGGCATCGCACATGGGAAGGGTTCATGGTTGTGTTTTTGTTTTCGCAGAGCAGAAAAACATCACACATAAAATTACTTCTAATGGAAAGGCCAGCTGGTATTTGGGTCAGGAGGAGAATCAAATCTTCCTGTTTTATTCATGCAGGTTAATGGCTGTGTTACTGGCTGACTCCGGCTCAGTCATCACAATAGCACAGATGTGGGGTTAAACAGATTAACCCAACAGGGAAATTAGAGAGCCTTGCCTTGCTTCACAAACACACCTACACCCTTTTTATACAAGTGACAATGCATTACCAACTTCACCCTGATTATAATCTGCAGTCAATTTCTTCCAGGATATTGGTGTCTGGTACAACTTCTGGAGAAGGGTTCATTGATTTGAATTCAAGCCACATCCTGACTCACATCCTTTGAAGCTTAAACCTTTGGCCCTGAAATTTAGGAGAGGGCAATGGAAATGGAAACAAGGTGCCAAAACTGATCCAAATCAAGATGGTCAGACATAAATGTCCAGGAGAAACAGGGTGTTCCTGAAATAAAGGCATTTTGACGTGACTCAGATTGTTGCTGGGATTTTCTTCAGGATAAACATAATCCTAAAACAGGATGTTGCATTGAATCAGTTTATGTTAATAAGGTTGGGCTGAGAGCTGACATTGTAATTTCCCACAGTACACTACTATATAGCACATTTGAGATTAACTTTGTTGAAGAGTGTTTCTCACACTTTAAGTTGTGTGGGCTTCAAAATCCAGAATTCCCCACTCAAGTGTTGAGCTCACACATCTTAAAAGTGGCCCAAGTTTGAGAAACACTGAAGAAGTTCCCTGCAAACTGATTCTAATGATAAAAGAAGGCAATGATTAAACATGTGGAAAAGCACGTTTAGTGAAATTAATACCACCTTAATTAATGTTAATTAATGTATATTTATTCCTGAGCTTGCTCACTTATTTATCCAGCCCCATCTACTTTTTGAAGTACATCAACCGTTCCCCTTCTCAAAGGCCAAAGATAGTTGACCTGAAAAAAAAGGTATATACGTCCTTTGTTTATGGTTTACTTTTATTAGAGTTGTACAAATCTAGTTTTCTAAAATTCAAAACAATATCTAAACAAAGTAGAGCTTAGGCAATGAGGAAGCCTAGCCCATATGTTGCTATTGATAACCTTCAAGTTTAATGAACATGGTGTTTAAGGATGAATAAGTTTTCATCAATGTTGCCATGGACAAGCTTCAAAAACATAACCGAACATGTGTTGACCAGAGACATAGTTGATTCTACATTGGCTGATCATCTCAAAGGCAAATCTGGTGCCTTTCAGGTGTATGCAGCTCCTGTAACCCCAACCATCCTGACCAAACTGGTTGAAGGACTTCTACTCCCAAACATCTGGAGATGATCAAGTTGAGGAGGCTGATCTAAAAAAACCAGGAAGGCTTGTGGTAAGCCTAGATCAAGGGTCTTCAAACTTGGCAAGCTTAAGGCTTGTGGACTTCAACTCCCAGAATTCTAGGCAAATCTAAATGGATAAACATGACAGCAGTTCAGACACTTTCCCTTCAAGCATTAAGTCAAAAACCATCTATGTTTTAGATGAAGCAGAACACAAAGCAAAATTAAAATCCAAAGGAAGGATTAAGCTATGACATGCTGATTATAATCCCTTTGCATTATATCAAGTTCCTTGTCAAAGGAAAACCAGATTTGATTTCTCTCTGTAGGATAGGACGATATCAAAATATTAGCTGAATTCAGACAGAGTCATAAAAGAGGTTTTTATATCGCAACGAGCTATAAAAACAAGCTTTATAAAGCATGGCAGTTGCCTCATACAGCAAGCAACATTCAAAATAAACAAACATTTAATATGAATCAGAGTCATTTTTAGATTACTTTAGCAAACCTTTCTAAACTTTAACCATTGTAAATAGATCCATGCAACAGGTAACCTACATCGTGGTTTAATTCCTGTGAATCAAAACTTAGGATAAATCCACTGATTTTTTTATTTTTAAAAAAAACAATTTACTTGCAATAGAAATGCAATGAATTTCAGTGGGTCTATCCATTGGTAACAGATAGGCAACGATGATACTGGTGAATACAGCATGCTACTCTAACCTATCCAATATAACTTTGCTTCTGAACTTTACCATGCAACTGCAAAAATTATACAAGTATCTTTGATCTTTAATTAGGCATTCCAGTCTTACTAAGTATTGTGTTTTCAACTGCTTGCTGGATTAGACATCTTAAAATACAAATAGTCCTTGACTTATAACTTCATTTAACTATGGCCCAAAGCTAAAGTGGCCTCCCCCCCCAAAAAAATCATAATTTAAATTCGCACTTGCAACGATTGTAACAGTCCCCTCTCTCACGTGATTGCATTTGGGTGAACATAGTGGCTCAACTTCTGACCGTCATAAAATGGTCATAAAATCAGGTCCAGGCACATGATGACTGCAATGACTTATGATGGAAATTCTGGCCCAGTTGTGGTCATATGTCAAGGATTACCAGTATATATAACATGCCTGTTTCAATGAAGAGTACTATAAGGTAAAGGTAAAGGTTCCCCTCGTACATACATGCTTGTCATTTCCTGCCTCTAGGGGGCGCTGCTCATCTCCGTTACAAAGCCGAAGAGCCAGCGCTGTCCGAAGACGTCTCCAAGGTCATGTGGCTGGCATGGCTAAATGCCAAAGCGCACAGAACACTGTTACCTCTCCACCAAAGTGGTCCTTATTTTTTGCATTTTTTAACATGCTTTCGAACTGCTAGGTTGGCAGAAGCTGGGACAAGTAACGGGAGCTCACTCTGTTCCGTGGTGCTAGGGATTCTAACCGCCGCCCTTTTTGATCGACAAGCTCAGCGTCTTAGCAACTGAGCCACTTCGTCCCTTTTGAAGAGTACTGTAGTTTTATTGAAATATTTTGCCTTACTTGCCTTAAGGAATATCATGTGAGAGACTTTTTAGTTTATTCTGGGTCAAATCAAAATTCGTTGGCCACTGCTAATTGTCAGGTTTACCAGATGCAAAGCTTGTATTTAAGTGAGAATTTTACTTGAGCAGGTTGTTTATTGAAATGGAGAAAACTGATCCATCTCACTTCTGTTAAATCAGCCAAATATTATGTATTCTTGAGACTGTAATCCATTTGAACTGATACTTGGCATTCCTGAACATAGGTAGGTCCAGTTGAAAGAAAACAAATTTATTAGAAATATCGTAAGAACAAAATAGCATTGGAAATAAATTAAAATCCTGCTGAATTTGAAATGATAATTAACAATTCTGTTTAGGACAAGAACAAAGTTGAGGTAATGTGAGGTCCCATAATGAAACACAATTTTTTAAATAAAAGTCTGTTGATAAATGTTTGTTACACATACATTAAAAGTATTTCAATATTTTTAATGTTTCACTTTGGTTATCAGATTTAGGAAGTTAAGCACCAAAACAATAAACAGATAACTCTAATTGCAATTCTGACAGATCATATAAAGATATGGGTTGTTTGGTTGATTGCACACAGTTCTGTGATCCTCTGTGTTGATAACAATAAAGTGTTGTGCAAAGGCTGGGTGAACACACTTGCTCAAGATTACCTATTAAGCCTCTCCAATTCCTGTATGTTGTTGAAGGTAGTTGTTGACTTCTGGCCACAAGAGAAGCAATTTGGCTGCCACAACACTTTTGAAAAGATACTTCATCAAACTACTGTTGGTTTTAAGTGTTTCTGATTGAAGACTGTTTATGGGGCATTTGAGTTCAACAACAGGATGCCATTATATGCTTTTTATTTTAACTCTTCCCCTCAGTGCAGCTTAGAAGTGAATTGTTCTAGAACCATGGAAGAACTTAGAGCTTCCTTAAGAGCTTTGGAGGAAAAACAGGATATAAATCTGAACTAAACTAAAATGATTTTTTTTAAAAAAAACTTTCTTCCTTGGTGTGGAGGCTAAATCATAGGATGAATGGTTGTGGGTATCAGGTATGTCTAGTCTAATGGAGAGATGGACTGGGGTGGTATGATAGCTGTCTTCCAATATCTGAGGGGATGTGATAGAAGACAGAATCCAAAGCACCTGACGGCAGAATAGGAAGTCAGCGGGAGAAGATTGTTAAAGAGAGATCCAATTTAGAACAAAGGAGAAATTTTCATGGATTGTGATGAATTTATTTGTTGCTTGAGTTTAGCTTTAATTATATGTCAGCTCAGTGAGATTTACTAAATCCCAGTGATGCAAATGATTATTGTTTAGGGAAGCACCATGATTTCTTCTGCTGTCCTGGCCTATATCGCATTGCAAAATTGATTGCACCCTTAGTTATTCTATGCAGGTAGCTTTTGATAGAAACAAATCTTGATTTCTCTGGACCGCCCACTTTTCTTATACACAAAATGTTCTGTTGGTAAATTATATTTACCCTTATCTCAACATAATTGAGATGAGTATACTTTTATTATTTCATACATCCATGTCAGTTTGTATCTTTCGCATAGTGTGACATTTTGATTTACTACTTTATTTAATAAACACACTGCAGGAATAGATAGCAATTATATCTAAAATATTTGACTGGTTAAAAGCTCAGTCCTAAAAATTCTAATTAACCAAAGGACATTTGCAGATCATTCAGACACAAGATGAGAGCAACTAAATGAGTTAATAATACTTCCACACCATTTATTTATTTATTAAATGTATGTGTCATCCATCTCTCTATTCAAAGACATTCTGAGTAACTTACAATGGCATAAAACGTAAAAAACATTAAAGCATTAAAGTAAACAATGAAGCACAGTTTTAAAACCAAGTACATGGATGGTATTGGAGGGACTTTTGACTCTCATTTAACCAACCACCTCCAACGTAGGACATCCCATCATGGTCCCAAGCCAACTAGCAGAACCAGTTTTTCAGGCCCTTCTAGAAGACCAGAAAGGTGGAGGGACATCTCACCTCTGGAGGCAAGATGTTCCAGAGGATGGGGAAGGGCTTCTTCTCCTTGATTCTGCTAGCCAAAATTCCTTGACCAACAGGATCCCATTGGAGAGGCCAATCCCATCGGAGCAAGGCTATGCCCGTGGTTTGGTGGACAGTCTTAGAATATTTATTCAATTTGCAGTTACCAAATCCCCAAATATTTCCAACAATTAACGGTGTTGTACAGATCCAGGGGTAATCTCAATAACAAGATACAGAACATCTCCACGCTAAGAAACAAAATAATTATTTCAGAACAAAAACATTCATTCATTCACCCAACTAGAGAGGATCAATTCTACATGTTATACCACTCAGTTTTGAGCATCTCCCTAAATGAAATCAAGGCGAGAACAAGCCTTACCTCAATGCATTGATGCTCAAAAGAACAGGCAATTCCTTCACTTACAACTATTTGTTTATCACCAAAGTTACAATGGCACTGAAAAAGGTGACCTACAACCAGTCCTTGCACTTCACAACCATTGCAATGGTCATGTGATCAAAATTTGGGCTCTTGGCAACCAGCATGAATTTATGACAGTTACAACATCCTGGGATCACCATTTGTGATCTTTTTTTATTTATTTACTTATTTGATTTGTCAATTGTTTACAAGATAATAAGTATAAATATATACATAGTTATGAATACATGAAATGGGTACATATAAAAAAAACAAAAGAAACAATAGGACAGGGACGGTAGGCACGATTGGTGCGCTTATGCACTACAGGCCTCTTAGGAAGGGGGTGAGGTCAATAGTAGACAGTCTAAGGTTAAAGTTTTTGGGGTTTGGGGAAGAAGCTACAGAGTCAGGTAGAGTATTCCAGACCTTGACCACCAAGCCACACCCAGAGAACCAGTAGTAAATATTTTTGAATCCCACCACTGCACTTTGTGTGCTTCCAAACAACAGACTGACTTCTGACCAAATACCTTTTTGCATTTTCTGAAAAAATACCTAAAGGGTTCATACACAAAGATGGTGCTATTGGTTGGTACTTAATGTTATGCACGTGCTCTTCTTTTTTTGAAAAAGGCATTACAAAGGATTATTTAAAAAGTCCTATGCTGTGTCAGCTATAATTGAGGAAACCACCTACCTTCTCTTGTGTAAATCTTAGACATTCTTACTCTTCATAGTCTAACTTACATCACCCAAAGAATTTTTATAGCTGAGATAAAATAGAAGATCTGAGGAACACCTCCCAATTTTTCTTTTCTTTTTTCAGGAGGAGATTAAGACACAGTTGTGGTAAATTGATGCAACAGGACTTGGTGACAAAAGAAAGTGACACACGTCTAAAGATGAAATGTAAAGATGGCAACACCTCCAACCCACACTACTAAGAAGGAACAGTCACAGGTGTGCAAAGATTATGCACATCCTGAACTAAGAATGTGGCCTGGCCTATAAACAGATTCAGGACTTTCCCCTCATGTCAACAGCACAAAAATGCCACAGCGTCTATTGTTGTGTTCTTGAGATGTCATCTCTGCTTCATCTGTGAAGGCAAGTTAGATTCTGTAGTTGTTGTGCTATTAAAATGGTGTTTTCCATCTATACACCTTGCTGTATAGAGACTCTGTGACAGGGGTGTCAAACTCATGTCATGACAAACTCATGTCACGACTCATGTCATGACGATACGTCATGTGACATATCGGGACTTCTCCCCCCTTCACTAAACCGGCATGGGCGTGTCCAGCGTGTGACACATCCGGCCTATGGGCCGCAAGTTTGACAGCCCTATTCTATGACATCTTGTCAATGCCCATCAGGAGCTGGAAGTTCCAATTAGCTACTTAACAGAATAACAAGCTGGAAGGGAATTTGAAGATCTTCCAGTCCAATCTCCTGTTCAGAGAGAAGACCCTCAGAAAAATGGCTGTCCAATCTCTCCTTAAAAATCTCCAGTGATGGAGCACTCACAACTTCTGGACACAAGCTGTCATGCCCTTGGTAGAGTCGGACTCTGAGGGAGAGGAGGAACAGCTGACAGGGAATGGAGGGGTGGCTCCGGAGGTTGTGGAGGAGGCTGGGTGGGCAGAGGCCACTGGGCAGTCAGAAGAAGAATCAGGCCTATCCCCTCTGCAGCCTAGGACACACAGGGAGGATTGGAGAAAGAAACAACTTGGCTTATGAGAGAGGAAGCGGCCATGATCCCCCTCATTGGTGGCAGCTGGGGAGAATAGTATATAAGAGAGACTGTTAGAACACAGCGTTGCCAGAAGCAAAGTGTGTTTTATTTTGAGGTGAAGTTGTCTTGGTTGGTGTCTTTCCAACAGTCTGTGCCTTGTTATCTCCTTGAAGTTGGTAATTACTTATCCTAGTCCATTGTGGAAATTTCTTCATTGTAGTTTGGTTTTTTATTTCACCTCTATCTGCTCATTAAGTTTGGACTGTATTGCTTTCTTTTGAAGACTGTTTTTGAGTATGTTTTATCTCCAACTGAGAATTATTGAATAGTGGGGCCAAGTTGGAGGCATTAAAGGACATTTATTTTGGATTTTGTTACATTTGTGTGACACTCTGGGTCATCACATAAGCTGTTCCACTGGTTAATTTTTGGAAATTTCTACTTAGTTCTAGCTTGGATCTCTCTTTGATTAGTTTCCATCCATCACTTCTTGTCTTGCCTTCAGGTGCTTTGGAGAATAGGTTGACTCTCTCTTCTATCTCAAATATTAGAATACTGCTATTATGTCAACCCTAATCCTTCTTTTCATTAGACTACACATACCCAATTCCAGCAAACTCCAGTCCTCTAATCATCTTTGTTTTTCTTCTCTGCATTCTTTTCAGAGACATATATTTTATATCATGGCAAAACTGGAGGCATATTCTGTGTGGATTTTACCAATGCAGTACATTATAAAATGGTACTGAAGCCTGTTCAGGGACAAACAATAAGATCCTTTTTTAAAAAACTGAAAACTTTTTATGGTCATTTTGCTGAAAATAGAGAAAAATGAAATGATATTTTTGATTTCCTTAAGCTTCTGTTGTGATTCTGCAATAATATTCTAACTACTGCCAGCTGGCCTGACCTGAAATATCTTGAAGTTTACAATGAGCAAGAAAAAACACCTTTTCTCCCAGCTGAGATACACAGAACTTTCAAAAATTTCTCCCTGCAACGAATGATAATTAAACTATAAATTTGTTGTCATTTTACAACATCCAAGGCATCTAAAAACCAGGGTTTTGTACATTAACATTGCTAGGACTACGGCATTTTATCGTATTTTTGAGCTTCTGAGGGCCATTATGAAAACAGCCATGTAAGAACAACAACAATTTGTCACCTCTGGGTTTTCCCCCCAATTTTAAAATAATGTTCATATTAACAGAAACTTCACATGGGTAGCCTTATTTTTTCTAACTATGTAGATGACATCTTGAGATCTTCCAACATGTTAAAATAATGCTAAAATTCTGGAAGATCTCAAGATGCCATCAACGTATTTGCAATTAAAAACACACCTGTGTTGAAGTAATGTATCCTAATGTAAAGATATTCATCAATAGGCTGAAAAGTAGTTATTAAATCAATTAAAATGCATCTCCTAAATTAAGTCCCCATCATACCACTTATATCTTCTTTTGACTTCTGTAGCTCTGCCAAACCTTTAAAAAAAAACAAAAAAAACAGGTGGCAAATCTTGAAATGTAGAATATGCTGATTCTGCATCTTTCCTTTGATAAATCTCTTCTTCTCAAGGGCTCTATTTAATTTCCAGTACAGACTCTTTGAAGATAACCAAGAGATCTAAAGACCAGTTAGTGGCTTTGCTTGGTTCTTTGCCTGGCTTTATCACTTAGCAAACAGTGATGCCTGCATGGTTTGGTTGACAACTGTTTCCAAAGGAAGCTTGACAGCAAGTTAGTCAATAAAAATCCAGCAGAAATTATCTTCCAACGCTGCTAATAACAGGTGGGTTTTTCACATCAGCTGATAACAGAGGCTGTACTCTAACCCAGATGGTATAATTACAAATGCATGCTGACTTTAGACTAAAACTGTTAAGTACTTGGACATGGGTTGGAGTAAATGGAGACAGTCTTTGAATGTGAACTTTCAGCTCTTTATTGCATAGTGACTTCTCAAAACAATAACAGTGAACCCTGCCTTATATAGGCAACCTTTGTGAGAATTGTCCAATAGCGAGCTATGAACGCTAGCACTTTAAACCAATAATAATCCTCTGTTAAGGGCCAATCGGATTCCTAAGAACTAACCAATCCGATCTGGCCGCCTAACAGCCAATCAGAAGTGCAGGGCCAGAACCCTGCACTTTACCTCAAGCTCATACTTTATTAACTATGGTACATACACAACACCCCTTCCCCCTGGCTTCTTAATTATGGTGTAGTTATATAGTCCTTTAAATAGGACGGTTGTCTTTTAAGTCTTTCGGATTTTCGTTGGACTGGTTGATTGCAATCCTGTTGAGGTAGATTGTTGTTTGGCAGTGGCTCTGCTTCTTGCTCAGGTGCAATTTCTTGCAGTGCAAACAATTCGCCTTCCTGCTCCATTTCCTGAGTCTCACTTGATTTGTCGCTCCCTTCGAGCAGGTTCCCTGGAACGTCATCTTCTTCTGTACCTCCCCCCCCCCTCGGTTTGGTCATGGGGGAGTTGTTGACTGGCCGTTGTGAGTCGTGACCGTAATTGGTCGATATGCCATTTCCACAGTCTATTGTCACAGCATTCCACTAAGTGCGGCTCCGTTTGCTGTGGAAGAAACTGGGGAAGGGCAAAATCTGATGGACAGAGCAGGAAAGAGGTAGAGCAAGGGAGAGGGAATTCGGAGGAAGACGCAGGGCCACTCCCTCTTCATCCTAGGGCACATAGGGAGGAACGGAGAAGGGAGCAATGTGAATTGCATCACTTACGGGGGAGGAAAGGGCCCTGATTCCCTTCATTAGTTGCAGTTGGGAACAGTGTATTAAAAAGGGAAGCTGCCTGCAGCAAGCTGTTGGGAGCAAATTGTGAATTTATCTGGTATCGTGGAGGCTTATCTGTGTTCCAGGTGTCTCCCCAACTGTGTTTGTTTTGCTGTGCTTTCAGGTTTGCAATTCCTTCTCTGCCCTGTCAAGTTAATTACTGCAGCTTTGTTTGTTTGGATTTTTAGTTACAGTCTGTATGTACTTTGTTTTTGGACTGAATTTTCTCCGGTTAAAGGCTGTTCCTGGGAGAGGTTTTTCTCCAGCTGAAGGTAACCTGGACATTGGGGGCAAAGTTGGAGATAATAAAGGGACTCCAACTGATTATCTGACTGTGTTGCCTTTGTGCCATGCCCCAGGTCATCACAGAGGTGTCAGACTCTATTTCATTGAGGATGCACCAGGGTTGTGTTTGACCTTAGGGTCCAGGGTGGGTGTGTCCATCTTGGTATCACTCTTGTCGGGGGCGCTTGTGGTGGCCCAAGCATTCTGCGGGTGAAAACAGGCCCCCGATCTCTGTTTTCAGCCGCGACAGCCTCCTACAGCCCTCTGCAAGCGAAAATGGAACTTAGTTTGGGCGGTGCGTGCCCTCCAGGCCTCTGTTTCAGCCATAACAGCCTCCTGCAGCCCTCTGGAAGGAAAAACAGTTGGCAGGAGGACGTTGCAGCAAAAAAACAGGGCCTGGGAGATCTGCATGTAACCCTCCCAAGCTCCATTTTTGCTGGCAGAGGCACTGTGGATCGGTTTGCTGTTTCCAGGGCAGCTGCATGGGCCAGATCTAAGCACCTCATGGACTCTTGAGTTTGACACCCCTGGCTTAGGGTGACATGGGCTACGAGTATCTTCATATAGCTTAGAGTACAAGAAACATGTCTTCAGCAAAGCTGGACTCCTGATTAATATTTCCAGTTTCCAGGCTTATCCCCATGATGAGGTCCTTCAGATATTCAGGTTTGAAACTATACACAGCCAAAAGTTTGGACTGCAAATTGCAGCCCTAAGTTTGTTCCACCATGTTGTTTCTTATTTAAGAATAGGCAAATTTCTTTTTGGTTCCAAGTCCTATTTTCTCAGGGTCATCAACTCCCCCCCTCTGAATTGCAACCCCACCTTTGTGCCTCCCAGTAGTAAGCCACCAGAGACAGAGCAGGTAATTAATTCTAATTGATCACTGGCATGATTTGAGATATTATTTGGGCCATACATAACTCCTGGGCTGAAAGCTACTGATCAACTTTAATATAAATCTAATAATGTAAGAGTTTATTTGTTGTTCAGGGTTAAACTGCAGGGTCCTTTGGTGCTCTGTAAGCTTTGTTGCTTTCTTGCAAACGTTTCATTACCCAACTAGGTCACTCCATCAATGGTAGAAGTTCCATTCCTTTCTAGCACTGATGAAGTTAACTAGTTGGGTAATGAAACATCTGCAAGAAAAAAACTAAGCTCAGAGAGCACAAGGACCCCACATAATCCTAATATTTTGACTTCATCCATCCGTTTTTCCCCCTCCAAGTCATGGTTGCTGAACAAGCCATTAAGCTAGAACTGGATAACGCTGGAGAAGCAACAGCTGAAGCTTAGACTCCCATCCTTTTGACCAACTGTAGCAGGTTGCCAGAGATGCAGCATCATCATTGGAAGAGATAGTATGGCTATTTTTTTTTTTTTTTAAAAAATCATGTTTGGCTTGGCAAAATGTTTATGAAGAAAGTAGAGTAGCAGCCCCACCTGCCCCGAGGAAAACTGCTCTTATTCCCACCTTTAAACCATCTAATATCTGAAAAATAGAATGGTAATTTTCAGCCTTATGGGGTACCACACGGTTACAAATTGCCTATGTTTAACTTAACCTATCAACACAAAGTTGACATTCTGGTCCACAGCCTGTTTACCTCCTGTCTGAAAGAGACTATTTGTTGGCCTGTACACACAAGTAACTCAAACTCAACATAACTGAGTTGTTGATCTGCACATGCAGATCCCTGGCATGTACAGAATTATGTAAGATCGTCATTGCACATCTTCTCAATTCTTATTTCACTGGAGCACTCAGTCAATAGAATCAGATTTTGCAGAACCCTATAACAAACCTGCCAAGCTTGTTGCGCCAGTGAGTAATATAACAAATAATGTACATCATAAACAAGGCCTCTATTATGCTGCTTTTGAGTCTCGCAGACTGTAGTCTGCCTCTAAACTTAGTTAGCAGTCACCACTGTGTTTTCTAGTTGGCTTTGCCAACCAGAATATGGTAATGGGCAGAAAACACACCAATCTCCTTCCTGTCTACAGGAACTTCCTCTTGATGGAAGGGCTAGGAAAAAAACGTTTTCACTTTTGCAGTGAATTTTTGTTCTTTTTATTAGAAACTCACATTTAATAGCTAGGGAGAGATTGCTTCCTACATTTGCCTGTACCATAGTCAGTGGAAGGGATGTTTGTTCCTGGAATTGAAAAATGTGTGTATGTGTTTGTGTACGTATGGATTTGTGTTTAAAGACACACACATCAGAGGTGGTATTCAGCCAGCCCGGACTGGTTCTGGTAATGGAAAATTTGAGTAGTTGAGAGAATTGGCAAATAGCACCTCTGGCTGGCTCCTCCCATTCCGTCCCCTCCGTTTCTTCTCCTATATTCCCTTGTTTTTTAGTGCAGCTGACTCGCAGAGCAGAGCAGATTGCTGTGCCTCAGCTGAGCTAAAAAACAGCTCCACTCACCAGCATTGACACAGAGTGCAGTTTCTGAGCACTGTGTGTGCATGCAAAGCACTCTCTCATAGAACCGTTAGAAAAAATGTGGAATCCCACCACGGATACACATATACAACATACATCCAATTTTTTCAATTCCAAGAATGGAACTCCCTTCCATTGACTATGACAAGGGCAAATGAATATCACACACACACACACACACCACACGTGCACACACACACACACACACACACACACACACACCTTGGATACAAAGAGACTGACAATAAATATGAACGACCAAATATTAATTCAAGTAGAATTATTGACTGTGTAGTCCTTCTAAATTGAATAGAAGCTGCTCAACTGGGAGATTAGATAGAGATTATGGTATTGGGGAGAGACTGCTTCAATTGCTATTCAACCATAGACCTTGCTTTTATAACAAGTTAAGTCGGAAGATTCAATGTAATGGGCATATTGCATAAAAAGAGTTAAATGACTCAGTCCACTAATCCAATGCTGTTCTATTTAACCTCCAGGAAGTCCATTCAGGGTTAAACTAACTTTACTCAACTGTCTTGTAGGAAGGCTAAACTTAGTCATAACTAGGTTATGTAAACTTAGTCTGCTATCATTCCTACTCCTCTAAGTAAAGGAACTGAAATGAAATGGTAACTGATTAGCAAGGAGATGTAACTAGATTCATGGAAGACTGGGTTCTCCCAACACCCTTCACATTACGTGCTTCATTACAAATGATCATAGATTAGCATGATCAGCTAGCAATTCATGCTACATTTTAGATCTAGAGCTGAATTCCCAGAGTGCCCAATCCCACTTTAGCCTAACTGGTTGTGTAAATCTAGCCAGGTATTGGGAAGAATAATAAGACAAGTTGGTCTACAGAGTTTTTTCCTTCCTATAATAGTTCTGGCTATTTCTCTTATTTTGAAGGTCAGAGGGCAGCAAAAGACCCTGTAGATTTTAATCTTTGGTTGCAAATATTAGTGAAACCAATACAGGCAACTTCCAAGGAAAGAAAATGAACTGTGGGCCAATGAAACAGAACAATTTGAAGAAACACAACAAACGACACAGGATAGAAAGCCATTTCTCTGCACTACCCTAAAAGTATCACACATGGAAAAGAAACAAAACATAGACGTTCTCCAGATGCCCAATAAGACAAGACAGGCAGAGTTTGGGCCTCTACAACATTGGCACCGCCTTCTGCACAATCCCATTGATTTCTTTTGGCAGCCGATTTTTTTTCATTCTGCCAAGATCTTTAACAACACTTTGATGTCATTTCTTCATGCCATTTACATTGTCATATCAGAATGCTACTCAGAAATTTCCTCTTATCTGTTGTGCTGTTCCCTATGTACATTGCAAGGCCTTTCCCCCCAGTTCTGCATTGCTTTTGTGTAGCTGCTATTTGTTTACAATGACTTACTGACTCTACACTGATCTGGAAAGCTTCTGCTAATGCCAAGACTAAAAGCATAGTAGGAGAAGCAGAAAATTGCATTTGTTTTATTGACAATGCCTCCTGAACTGCTCAATCTGGAAAGGAGAAAAATGGGAGAGGAGGAGCCGATCAGTGCAATTTCTGCAAATTCATTCCAAGCTACATTACGTTTTATGGATAAAAGACCCAGATACAAACTGAGCAATATGATAGACGCAGTACAATGCACTGAGACATTTGCAATAGCAATGGCGCTTAGACTTATACACTGCTTTATAGTGCTTTACAGCTCTCTCTATGCAGTTTACAGAGTCAGCATATTGCCCCCAGCAAGCTGGCTCCTCATTTTACCCACCGTGGAAGGATGGAAAGGCTGAGTCAACCTTGAGCCTGGTGAGATTTAAACTGCCAAATTGCAGGCAGCTGGGAGTCAGCAGAAGTAACCTGTAGTATTGCACTCTAATCACTGCACCACCGCTGCTCCAGAGGTGGTATTCAGCAGGTTCTGACCAGTTCTGGAGAACCGGTATCAGACATTTTGAGTAGTTCAGAAATCTGGCAAATACCACCTCTGACTGGAGATTTTACAGTATCCTTCCCCTGCCACGCCCACCAAGCCACGCCCACAGAACCTGTAGTAAAAAAATATTTAATCCCACCACTGCGCAGCTCATGCAGATCTATATACTGGAGAAACAAAACAATCATTTCACAAATGCATGGCACAACCTAGGAGAACAAATCTACCAGGAGAAGATTCAGCAGTCCATCTGCATTTGAAAGACAAAGGTCACTCTTTTGAAGAGAAGCAATGTCCACACTTTGGATCGAGAAGATTGTTGGTTTGAAAGAAGGGTAAAAGAGGCCATTTATGTTAACACTGAGCAGCCCCCTCTCAACAGAGAGGGAGGGATTAAAACATACCTATTTCCTGTCTATATTGCAGAGGATTCTTGGCGCAGTGGTAAAGTGCAGTACTGCAGGGAACTTCTGCTGACAGCTGTCTGCCTGCAGTTTAGCTGTTCAAATCTCACCAGGCTCAAAGTTGACTCAGCCTTCCATCCTTCTGAAGTAGGTAAAATGAGGATCCAGATTGTTGGGGGCAAGAGGCTGACTCTGTAAAACCGCTTAGAGAGGGCTGTAAAAGCACTGTAAAGTGGCATATAAGTCTAAGGGCTAGAGCTATTGCCCTTCCTTCCTTCCTTCCTTCCATCCATCCATCCATCTACCCACCCATCTATTCACCCGGTATTGCAGGCTGACTCTGCCCACTGCCAACAGTTTGATCCTGACCGACTCAAGGTTGACTCAGCCTTCCACCCAAGGTCGATAAAGTGAGGACCCAGATTGTTGGAGGCAAGAAGGCTTAGAGAGGGTTGTAAAGCACTATAAAACGGTATATACATCTATTGCTATTGCTATTCCACCTCATTTGAACTGTGATTCAGGTGACCCTGAGGACACAGATAAACCTCCAAGTGGCCTCAAAAGCCCTCAGAGAGAGAGCTAATGAACAGATGACTGCAAAGAAATACAATCCTTTCATTCCTAACCACCTCATACTGTCACAACCTACCCTTCCATCCCCCCACCATTCAATTTTAACTGATGATGCTTCTTGGATAGGAAGAGAAATGTCTTCCTATTCTCCCTCAAATAAAATAAAAACAGTCCAGTTGCCTTTTGAAAGAAAACAAAACAAAACAAACACACACACCTTTGAGACCACTATGACCTGGGTTACTGAGAATCTCCATAGACATTCAAAGCATTCATAAATCAGTATTTTGAAAACATGACAAACATTGCAGCAAGTCAGGCTTAAACTTGTTAGATGGGCTGAAGGGCTGAAATCTAGGTAAATAAATCCCACCCTTTCAATGACAATGTAAAATAAGCCAGGACAGGGCAACTTTGAAACCATAAATGCTTTCAACTTGCATCAGACACCTTTGTTAAAAGAGTCCCACCCTACCAACCTTGTATAACAGATGGCCTTTTTATAGGATTGGAAAGTCCTTGGTTCAAAACTCAGCTAGGCCCGAGCCATGATATAATGGCGTCTTCATCCTAAGATGGTGAACCTCATTCTATTCCTGGGGAACATGTTTAAAATGGGAGAGGGGGAAGGACGTCATCAGGAAGGTCAATGGTGCAAAACAGGTAAGGCAATATCATGAGTGTGAAAAGGGCTATGATTGTACAGCTTTATGAAGCTTGTATTTTTGTGTGTGTTGTGGTTCAGTTGCTAAGCGTGACTCTTCATGACTCCATGGACCATAGCATGCCAGCGTCCCCTGTCTTCCAGTGTCTCCCAGAGTTTGCCCAAATTTTTGTTCAATGCATTAATGACACTATCTACCCATCTCATCCTCAGTTTAGAAACAGTTTTAAAAATCCGTAATAGTAGAGTTAGATCTAATATACAGGAAGGTAAGCATCAGAGCAGGCTACCTGAGAAACAGAAAGAAGTTCATTCAACATCAAAGTGATAGAATTGTCTATGTCAAATGCCAAAACCTGGCCACAACACCCAATCCAATATGTAACTTGCTTAAGAATGGGGGGGGGGGGGGTCATTTAATACACTTGAGTAGTGACCAAGACATCCAGATAACCAGAATACAAAACCAAGTTGGAAGGGTCCTTGAAAGTCTTCTAGTTCAGTGGTTGCCAACCAGTGGGCCAGGGGCCACTGGTGGTCTGTGAGAAAATTGGGGTGGTCCTCAGAGAAATGTCACCCCCAAAGCACCCTCCAAAGCAATTAATCCAGGCTACGCGGGAACATAAGGCTTGCATTGCTTGCATTGCGAACAACACGAGGCAGTGAGGGAAGAGAGGAAAGGGCGGAGGGGGGAACTTGCCCCACTTGCCCCAGGTGCCTCGCCTGGCCACCGGGTTGCTTCTTTCTGCTTTTTTCTTCTTCTGCTTTTGGCTGCATGCAAGGAAAGCAGCAAAAGTCTTTCTTTTTCTCCCCCAAACTCCACCAGAAATGAGTCTTTGGGACCCTGCAAGGCATCCTACTTCAAGAGGCTGTGCCATTCTGGCAGAGAGAAAGAAAGACTCCTGCTGCTTTCCTTGCATGAAGCCAAAAGTCTCTCTCTCCCCCCCGAGAATGGAGCTGAAGACGGTATCCTGCGACCCCAAATAAAGAATGATTGATCGGTAGGAAAACGGGGTGGGGAATTTTCCTGCAGACTTTTTTGGGGGGATTTTCCCAGGGTCTCTGGTCCTTGGGATTTAAAATTATGAGTTTGGTGGTCCCTGAGGTCCAAAAGGTTGGCAACCCCTGTTCTAATCCAACCCCTTGCTTAACCAAGAGACCCTATACCATTTCAGACACATCGTTGTCCAATCTTTTCTATAAAATTGTGGGAGCACTCACAATAGTTAATTGTCAATTATCAGACTAGTTCTTGCTAGTAAATGTAGTCAATAATCATCTGGGGGACTGAGCTAAAAAAACATATGTAATCCAACACAGAAGCAGAATGAGTAGCAAAGATATTTTTTTCATGGTTCTGTAACTGAATCATAAAAATTTAGAAGCATCTACACAAAGAACTTGTTTACAAAATCAGAACTTGCCATTTCTCTGTTTAATTTGCTTACACAAATATATTTTCCAGCAGAAAAATCTCCGTTTCTCTTCTTCTTCCCCCATTTGATCTTCATTAGGATGGGACAATGCAGGACTTACCTTCAGCCCTAAGGTTAGATACAATGCAGCAATGATTCTACATGGGCAGTCTTGCTGGTCACAGAAGGCCAGCAAGTCAATAATTAGCTATGAGTTTAAAATAACGTGGAGTTTGACTCCCAAATCCTTGTGATTTTAGGACACATGTTCCAGTTGCTGTTGAAAAGCTGAGCCATATTGCTTTGGTTCTTTGATCACAACTATTGTTTCAGTACAAACAAAAGGGAAACTATATTTGTTAGGGCCAATAGAACAGACCTGCAAACATTTCCAAACCCTGAGCAGTAAACATTTCATGTTTTGGTCAAAGTGAGCTTGCTTTGCCAAGAGTTCTTGGGAGAGCATGGTATAACCACTAGCAAATCCTTATGAGCTACCCTGTAAATTGTAAACAATCATATTTAGGTTAGACACACAAAATTTAAATAGAGGGTATGGAATTTTAAAGGAAATGATCAAGTAAATAATTATGTACACAGAGAACCAAATAAGATTTAAGTTTAGGGTATTTGAGCTAAGTATTGTGAATTTTGCAGAAAATTCACAATACTTAGCTCAAATACCCTAAACTTAAATCTTGCCATTTTTATAGAGGTTGAGGGACAAAGACCAGTTCATTCAATAGCTGTAGGCTACTCTTGAATATTTCCATTGTGGATGGGTGTTTTTTTTTTCTTTTTTTAATAAGGATGGAATTTTTCAAACTGTTGCTCTGATAACAGCTTGGATTGTATCTTAGACCACATATTTCCAAGTTTTCCAAGCACTCTACAACAAAAGCAGAGCTTGCATCACTTAAACCATTTCAGGCAGAAAATATATTTTCTGGGGGGGGGAAATGGTGAAGAAATCTCTTGGAAAGATGTTGAAGCCAAGAGCCAAGCTCAGGCTTATCCAAGCATTTTAATCTATGGCAAAGTTCGGAGATAAAGCAAAAGAGGAAGCATCACATGAGGTTCCTGCCCCAGGCGGATCCTGAAGCTGTTTATGGCCCCTAACTGAGGCCATTCCAAGAAATTGGGTAAAACCTGTTCCACAGGCCTCCTTGTCTCACTGGCCTACTTTTCATCCTGGCTTCAAACAGAAACCTTGGAGTCTTCCTTAGAGAAAAGGAGCGTTTGTTGAAATCAGTGCTGGAACTGATGTAAATCATCCCCGGCTTTAGTAAAAAAATGCCAAAGGAAAGACAATAATGTCAGTAACAAGCTGACATTGCCCAAATGAACCAACTGAATGAATAAAAACATACCAATCCTGAGCAGTAGTCTTCGTGTATTTGGTTTCTTCTGAAAAATTGATTTCATTGTAATTCTTTCTATTCCAGCCTAAGGTTTTTATAAATAGAGGTATTTTCATAAATACAAAGTAAGGTGAATTTGAGAGGACATTATGAGCTACTCAAAACCATAAATAGATCCGTTTTGTTCTGCCTTGGCAGAGTGTACATAATCAGCCCATTCTGGTCTTTAAACCATCATTTATGACTTGGGAATAAAGCTAGAACAGATGGGATGAAGACTAATATTGGGTAGCAAAGGTTTTGAGGGGCTCTTGGTGGTCTCTGAGCTTTGTTGTTTTCTTGCAGACCTTTCATTACTCAAACTAGGTAATGTCATCAGTGCTAGTATAGAGTGTGGTTTGCTGTCAGTTGTTATTCTAGTGCAGCAGCTCCCAACCTTCGGGGCACTAGGGACCGGAGGGAGCTTGGTTTTGTGTGATGGGGCTTCGCTTGTTTCCATGGCCCTGTTTCTGGTATGCCACAGCCCAGTGCCAGTACATGGACCTGGGGTTAGAGACCCTTGTTCTAATGGCTTGCCCTATCAGTGTTAGTGGGGGTGGTCTTAGAAGGTTGGGCTATTTCAGTGGTAGGATTCATTTTTTGTTACTACCGGTTCTGTGGGGCCTGGCTTGGTGGGCATGGCAGGGGAAGGATACTGTAAAAACTCCAGTCAGAGGTGGTATTTGCTGGTTCTCCGAACTCAAAATTTCTGCTACCAAATCTCCAGAACTGGTAAGAACTTACTGAATACCACCTCTGGGCTGTTTACTGTTAGCTTCTTTGGCAGTTTCTTCTTGATTGGGGTGTTGTTTACTTGATTGTTGGTCTAGCGTAAATTTGAGGATTCTTGTTTTTTCCACCTGAAGTGTTAATTACAAGTGTTAATCCCCAACATGGCTCCAGAAGTTTATTCCAATATAGAAAACACAATCTTGCAAAAGGCAGCTATAACTATAGGCCTTCTGCCTGGAATATGGAGAGGAGAGGTTATTTCCATTAATTAAAATCAAAACTAAATAAACTCAGCTCATTGGGTGCCCATAATTACTAGGTTAGTAACTAATGTGACTAATGTGGCTGAATATGTTCTATAGATACAGTTGGATGGATTGGAAGAAAATAATACAGAATTCTTTATTGGTCAAATAAAGATTGGATTGGATTGGACACCCAAGGAATTTGTCTCTAGTGCATAAACTCTCAGTGTACATACAAACATAGACTGTACATACAAACATAAGCTCTCCATGTACATACAAACAGCAAAGTGATAAATTTTAAGATATCAATAGAAGATAATAGGAAAGATGAGAAGAATAGTAACAAAATTGATAATAGCAAAATTGAAATGGTTTGACAGATAACTGAAATGGTTAAAAAAAACAAATGCAATTAAAAGAATTTCTGAAAATCCAACAGTTGACTTTCAGTCTGATCCAAAGCCAGATCTAAATCTTGATCTCAGATCAAGATCAACCTGGTCCAGACAATCATATATACAGCCAAGTATTTTGTCTCCAGTATTCAACCTTTGACATAAATATAAAAACCAGGATAGAGATAGTAGTAAATAACACCAGTATGTAAATGCTTAGGTCAGGCCCTCACAAACAGATGCCATTAACTGGTGTTGGATTTCCATAAATAAACTTACTAACCCGCCATCTAGTGGGAGAAAGTTTCTATTCTTTTCTAAAGACATGCTACTCAACCCATCCCTAATGATCTCTCTCCATCTTGTGGTCATTGAAGATATTCCAAGCTTTCTCAACTATCATCCCTGTAGCCCATATGCCAAAACATATCCAGATTTTACAACCTAGCAAAGCTCTTGAAGAATATTCAAACTAATAAACAAACTCACAATAATATTGTGTATAATGTAGTAAGCCAAGAGCTAGTTTTCATTGGGTTGAAGGAAGTCAGCAACAGCTATTCAAAAGCCTGAGAATCAACAACAATAGAATACTTTTATTGGCCAAGTGTGATTGGACACACAAAGAAGTTGTTTCTGATTGCATATGCTCTCACTGTACGTACAAACAACAAAGTAATATAATCATAAGATACCAATATGAGAAGTTAGCAGAAAAGATGAGAAGGATAATAGTAATTCAGCCTATTACATGGGTAAATATCCTTAAATATAAGACAATACTATGATCATTTGGTGTTTAGCGGAGTGATGGCATGGGGTAAAACTGTCTTTGTGTCTATGTGTTTTGGCATGCAGGGCAGCAGTTGAAACAGTTTATGTGAGGGATGTGAGGGATCTCCAGATACTTTCTCAGCCCCCTTTCTGCCCCATGCAGTATACAGGTCCTCAATTATCTTGTATATTGCATGGGTCATAGGTGAGGATCTGCGTATAGGTCTTCAAGTAAATTATGCAGGCTTCAGTATTGGATCAAGGACCATTGAAAGTACTCACCACCACAGGAGAGGTCTATCTTCAAGGTGTTCCAGAAAGAAAATATATTTCCCCAGGAGCTTTACATAGCCAACCCAAGGCCCCTATTCCCTGTCCACTATGCACAGCTGAAGCTAAACAGCTTTGGTTTGATAAGGTCATATTCTGCAAAGCTTCACCTTCTGTGAAGAACCGCTTCCAACAAAGAGGTCTCCTTTCTCTCTAAAGTTTGGTTCTTCAGCATCTGAACTGAGAGGTGTACAAGCCTAGTCCTCTTCTGGACATGTCAGAAAGGACCATAAGCAAGCTAGAATGTAGTTTTCCTAGAACCAGGCAATGTGACGATGATAGAATCAGAGGAGGGAGAGAAGAAGGAGGAGAAGAAGAAGAAGAAGAAGAAGAAGAAGAAGAAGAAGAAGAAGAAGAAGAAGAAGAAGAAGAAGAAGAAGAAGAAGAAGAAGAAGAAGAAGAAGAAGAAGAAGAAGAAGAAGAAGAAGAAGAAGAATAATAATAATAATTGGTTAAAAACTGTTCACCATCACTGGACTGGATCTTACTGAAAGGTTTTTTTTTTACCAGTTTTGAGATAATACTCCTATTATTCAAAATGTCCACGTCTTTCATCCCGGCAATTCTTAGACTGGCCAATGCATTTGCAGGTTGATGAGATGCAAGGAAGTGACGAATGAAGGTTTCTTCTTATTCCTAACTCTCCAGAAATTTGATGTGTGCTGTTCCTTTCTATGGATATACATTTAATTTCCACCTCTTTTCTTTGTTCACAATTTTTAAGGATTGCTGAAATTGTCACATATATTCCTCACAAGATATACATAGTGTATGTCAACATCTCACTATGGATACTGAATTTTTAACTGAAAACAGTGATGAATCAAATGTTCAAGGTTTTAAAATTCTTTTTTGGGAATAAAATGCCCAACACCTTAAAAAATACAATAGCTCCTTTTATTGCCTCTTTTATCTGTGGCTGCCATACAGCAAAGTGTGCTTATTTATCAATGTAATCTTTTCGGCTCACATGGAAATTTGTCCATTAAAGCTTGCTGTTTATTCTTCTTGATTTGTAACAGACATTTGCACAATGGCCTTTTTCAAATGCATTGGTACATCAATAGCAGCAGGTCTTGTGTTTTTTTAATGATCATTCAAAGAAGCTTCTTTTTTATTTAAATTGGAAGCAAAGGGTTTAGTAGGCTGCTACAGGCAATAGGAGAAGAGATAGAAAAGAGAAATAGGTTTACAAAACCAAGTCAGAAAGTGTAGAGAATTGGTGATGGGCTCTCTGTCTATTTATCTCTCTCTTTCTCAATGTCGGAACTGCATCAACTGTTGATCCAGTCATGTATTTCCTTAGTATAATTTTTATACTCATAATTTCCTGGTCTACAGGAGAGGACTTATCCCTGGCAGAAGAGATCCCTTGTTCAAAGTATCAAGTGGCTTTCAATCACTCCTGCTATGAATTTGTGAGACTCCAACGCACGTTCACAAGTGCCCAGAGCTGGTGTGAGAGAGGAGGTGGGCATTTGGCCTTTATTGGGAATGAAGGGACTCAAACATTCTTGGAGGAACACATCTCTGAGGACAAGGAGTGGTGGATCGGAATAACCTACACCTCTTCCAATGAAACCAATGAAGGTAAGAAGAACTGAGGACAGTTGTGTGTGCAGAAAGTTGTGGTTGGAATCTTAGATACAAATGTGAGAGGTAAATTGTAAAGGGACTGAGAAGCTCAGCTTCTGATGCATTTATGAACATATCTATGTAATTTTCTTGACAATGCTAAAGAAGTTTGTTACTCCTTGCTTCCTTCCCTCCCTCCCTCCTTCCTTCCTTCTCCCTTCCTCTACTTCCTCCCTTCCATCTCTATCTTTTCCTTCCTTCTCCCTCCCTTTTCCTCCATTCATCTCTATCATTCCCCTCCTTCCTTCTCCCTCCTTTCCTCTATTTCCTCCCTTTCATTTCTATATTTTTCTTCCTTCTTTCCCTCCCTCCTTCCTTCCTTCTCCCTTCCTCTACTTCCTCCCTTCCATCTCTCTTTTCCTTCCTTCCTTCCTTCCTTCCTTCCTTCCTTCCTTCCTTCCTTCCTTCCTTCCTTCCTTCCTTCCTTCCTTCCTTCCCCTTCCCTTTTCTTCCCATCCATCTCTAACATTCCCTTCCTTCTTTCCTCCCTCCCTCCCTCTCTCCCTCCTTCCTTCCTTCCTTCCTTCCATCTGCCCCTCCCTCCTTTCCATGTTTTCTATGTAGGATGCCAAATCTCAATAAATTGTACTCAAATGTGCCATATAAACAGCACTCTTAAATATCAGCAATAAGGCATGGGGGAGAAAGAAGTCATCAGGCTCTGTCCATGCCTATGGACTTCTTAAATATTGGCCAATTAATGAGTGGCCAAAATGCAGGAGAGGGCATGGCCTTTGAAGCAATTTACCGGACATGTTCTGATTATTGACAAAATGTACCAAGAGCCACCTTTCCACTTACATAAGCACCTAAGATGACTCACAAATTTGAAAGCAAAAATGCCAAGTTTAAAATATTTAAATGACAATTACAGTCCATGAATGATTAAAGGATTGATGGAAGAGCATCTGAATCATCTTGCTAAATTCTCTTCTTAAAAAGATGCTGTGGCATAAAACAGCAACCCAATGAGTATACTTTGCCATGGAAGCCAGGGAATCAACACTAGCTTGTTTGCTATCTGATCACCCACTACTTTCTGGGGGATAACCTGAGAGATCCTCTGGTTGAAGGGATATCTATTCAGTTGGTCAGTGGCCAAGGAAGGAGATTTTGATGGACACTTCTCTTTGTAGCTGTAAAATATTTTGTGGTGCATCCATACGCTATATCAATTTCTTTCCATGCAGGATCTATGATTTGGCTAGATACTTCGAACATCACCTACACTAAGTGGTTCCAAGATCCACCCTCAGTCTTTGCCTCGTCCTGTGGCTATATCCTGAAGAATGCTGACTACCAGTGGGGAGTAACTGAGAATTGTAGCCAGGAGTTTGACTTTATTTGTGAATTTGGTAAGAAATTATGCCCAACCCATGCCTTTAAAATACACAGATATGACCACCTAGATCAGAGGTCTCCAAACGTGGCAACTTTTAAGACTTGTGGACTTCCCAGAATTCTGGGAGTTGAAGTCCAAAGTCTTAAAGTTGCCAAGTTTGGGGACCCCTGACCAAGACCAGTGTTTCTTAACCATGTCAATTATAGCCATATAATTATGGGAATCTGTGCCACCAAACAGCACAAGACTGGCACAGACCATGTCTTCTAGTTTCTCAGTATCCCTATCTGTTCCTCATTGGAGCACTTAAGGAAAGCTTTCCCAGATTGTCTCACCAGATGTTCTCGAATTCAGCTCCCATAATTCCCAGGTATTTTGCCTTTGGCTGTCTTTGGAAATTCACATATTCAAGTCCAACATATCTGGAGAGTACCTCATTAGAGAAGCTGCATTAAGAAGATAAAAAAGACGTTTTCATGATTCCTTCCTGTCCAGAATCAGGCCACAGCATTGCTTGTGACAACTCGAATGCCACTGTGCAGTGTGGATCAGGAGAAGTCATTCAAATCGGAGAGAGTTTCTATGGGAGGAAAACTCCTCACTATTGTCTCCTTGAGACTCCCCTGCAGTTTGACGATGAAGAAGAGTGCAGTTGGATTAGCGTGAAAGATGAAGTTGCAGGTAAGCCTCAACATTCATATTGCAAGTGTTAGAAAGTTCACCCTATGTGGCCCTCACATTAGAAGCCTCCAAAGGTAATAATAAAGATTACCTTCAGTCAAGTTTTACTTACTGTAACCACATGAACACGTCCAGGTAGTTTTCTTGGCAGCAATAGGCAAATTCCCTCATATTCAGCCTGGTGCTGTCTGGTTTATCCTACAGTTCAAACATTTCTTAACGGTTTCTAATCATATTCAGATGCTAACAAATCCAATTCTGCTTAGCTTCTTGGAGAGCCTTAAGGGGCAATCCAGACAAGAATCACAACCAGAATTATCTGTCTGTCTGTCTGTCTGTCTATCTATCTATCTATCTATCTATCTATCTATCTATCCATTATCTATCTATCTACCCATCTCTCCATCCATCCATTATCTACCCATCTCTCCATTCATTCTCTCTCTCTCTCTCATCTATCTATCTATCATCTATCTATCTTTCTTTCTCTCTCTCTCTCTCTCTCTCTCTCTCTCTCTCTCTCTATCTATCTATCATCTATCTATCTATCTATCCATCTTTCCATTATCTATCTATCTACCCATCTCTCCATCCATTCATTATCTACCCATCTATCCATCCATTCTATCTATCTATCTATCTATCTATCTATCTATCTATCTATCTATCTATTTATCTATCTCTCCATTATCTATCTATCTACCCATCTCTCCATCCATCCATTGTCTACCCATCTCTCCGTTCTCTCTCTCTCTCTCTCATCTATCTATCTATCTATCTATCTATCTATCTATCTATCTATCTATCTATCTATCTATCTATCTATCTATCTCTATCTATCATCTATCTATTTATCTTTCTATCATCTATCTATCGATCGATCGATCCATCCATCCATCCATCCATCCATCCATCCATCCATCCATGAAACTGAAATCAACTGAAATCATAGCTCAGGCGGCTATTTTCGCAGGGCAATGTCACGGGCTCCAGGCATGCCAAGTTGCAGCGGATGGAACTTTTTTCGGAGAGCCTTGTCCAGGTTTAGGAAGCTACCTCTCCATCCAATACCATTGCATGGAAGGTAAGCAGTCACCATTTCTACACACCATCCATGGAGGCAGAGATTGGTAAGTGACATCTGCGTGGAAACCCTGTTTAAAAATAGCCAACCAGCAGTCTGTTGTTGTTTTTTCCCCAGAAACAACAATGCGATATCTGAGATTCAGAGACTTATCAGCTTGGTGCCAGCCTGTAATAGTTTGCAGAATCATTTAGATTCTTGCAAATGCTGCACTCCTAGCTGGGGATTATTTCTAATGGTGAAGAAGCTGGATTTTCATTTTTTCCCAGAATCACCTTAATTGGACTCTGAAGCTACAACCAAACAAATCCCTTTACCAAACATCTCTGTAGCCCTGGTGGCAAGATGAGCGGCCAACACATTTAATAAAACAAACAAACAAGTCAACCTATTTCTTCTCTGACCTTGAGCTCTATTGAGCAGGAAATCATTCCAGCTGAAAAGGTTAATTGTGCACTTAGCAGTGTAGGATTTATATTTTATTTCTACCTGATCTGTGATCAGAAGTAAACAAATTCAGGGTGAGATGAGGACATTTTTATATAATACTTTTTATAATACTTATATTATTGGAATCTATACAAAAAACTTTAGCATTGCAGTACACTCATATTAAAATTAA
The DNA here is from genome assembly GCA_033807585.1 of Hydrophis major. Taxonomy (NCBI): domain Eukaryota; kingdom Metazoa; phylum Chordata; class Lepidosauria; order Squamata; family Elapidae; genus Hydrophis; species Hydrophis major. The sequence continues at coordinate 8,704,902 of CM066338.1, forward strand.
TCATTTGGCTGTTAGGATTTTCTATTTCATATTCTATTATAGTTTTACTATTTTGCTCAGAAGCTTGGTCTTAACACTGAGGACTCTTCTGTAAAGATCTTGGAGCTTCAATACGAGAGTATTGTGTTGATATTGTTAGCTTTTGTTTCCCAGGTTCCATAGCGATGAATGAAATGGTTGCAAATTTTATGGAGGATATTTTGTCTGTTTGTGGAATATAGATTTGACGAGGCTCAGAGTTGTCCCTGAATGCAAAAGAGGATGTATTCTCTCTATGGCAACTCTGAAGCAAACCCAGCTGAAGCCATTTTGTGCTGCCTCATAGTTGCCATGAAGCCAAAAGGGAGAAGTGGGGGGGGGGGAAGGGAATAGATAGCCAGGCTCCAGCCAAAAGAAAATACTTTCTTGAGGGAACCAAGGTCACTGAAACAGGTGGCCACTGAAAGTGGAGAGGAGCCTGCTGTCCATCTTCATTGGACAATATGACCAGTGACATCTGGGAGTTTGATTCTTTTAATGAGGTGAAAACCACGGGGAACTGTCAGAGTTGTTTTTCACCAGCTGTGCCAATATGATATATCCAATAAACATATCCTTTGAGGAATCTATCCACCCTGGAGTTATGCTTTCAATGGGTGCATTACTCGGAATGCTGACGCTTTACTCTTTTACAGGCTTGAGCTTGGCGGTGACAGAAACCACGTTTGTGTTGGAAAATGTCACCATTTCCTTGAAATGGCTGCTCTCACCATACACTGGAAACCTCTCCTGCATAATCACCACTGGAGATGGAAATAGTGTGGATCCCTACTATCCTTCAAGGTCAGAGAAAGCTTGGGGAGAAAAATGAGGCAGAGACTTTAAAATGCAGCTGCATTTTAGAGTCAATGAGATTCAAGAGTGGACTTTGCTAGACTATGTTTTGATAACCATCCCCATCTTCCCCATCAATGCAACTCCATGACCCATATAAAAAAAGGACACAGCTTTGATGACAGAGTCACAGTCACTGTCTTAACCTTTTTGACCCCTACCTCATCCCTAAGGGACGCAGTGGCTCAGAGGCTAACATGCTGAGCTTTGTCGATCAGAAAGATCGGTAGTTTGGCAGTTTGAATACCTAGCGCAGCATAACAGAGTGAGCTCCCATTACTTGTCTCAGCGTTGGCCAACCTAGCAGTTTGAAAGCATGTAAAAATGCAAGTAGAAAAATAGGAACCATCTTTGGTGGGAAGGGAAAAGTGTTCCGTGTGCCTTCAAAGGCGTTTAGTCATGCCGGCCACATGACTATGGAGACGTCTTCGGACAGCGCTGGCTCTTCGGCTCTTCAGCACCGCCCCCTAGAGCTGGAAATGACTAGCATGTATGTGCGAGGGGAACCTTTAACTCATCCCTAAATGTAATGTCCTCTAAGAAGGGATGCTTGGTCAGTTTGGACCTGCAGCCAATATCTTACACTTTTCAATGCCTTGCTGTAGATCTGGTGATCTTGGGATGGAATGTATTAAGTGTCAGTTTAGAACCCGTGACAGGTGGATTTCCAGGAGGGAGGGGTGCATTCCAGAGAATAACAGGCAACTTGTGACAGAAAGGGGGTGAAGACAGCCTCCCCTTCATAGTTCCTAGAATATTTTATAGATGCAGATAGGACAGTCTTCAGTCTGGCCAGAGTTTGTCTATAGATGTCAAGCAATAAAGATCTCAGCTTGGAAGAATTACCAAGTGTTATTCTTGATTTGGGGCTTGACAGATCCGCCGATAATTTTCCTAGTTTTGTGTTTACAGCTTGCATAGCAATGTGACTCACTGTTACATCGAACCAGGCGAGTTCACAGTTTTTGTGGAGTGCACTACAAGTGAGTGGCACGTGACGGCTCAAAAACTCGTCACTGTTCGAGATAAAATGGATAAGCTCACCGTGACCGGGTGCTTCAGCAAATATGAAGTGGGGAACAGCTCTCATTGTAGGGGCCTTTATGAAGAATCCTTGTGGATTCAAGTAGAACTTGATGGAGGTTAGTATGGTGTCTCTGCTCTCTTCCAATTGCCATTCAAACAGTATATATTCTCTGTACATAAAGTAGATCTCTGCTAATCTGAACTATTCCTTAAAATATCCAAATCTTTTCTATAAACAAATCATCCTGAAAGAAAAGCGTATACTTTTGAAATCAGGGCCAAAACTCCCAATAGGAAAAATTGGACAGATTGTGTTTCCTGCAACACATTCTGAGAGCAGGAGAATAAATTGCTAACTAAGTTTATTCATGGATTGGAAGGAGGAACAGCCATTTTGGGATTTTGGTCACTGGCAACAACTTTTCTTATTAAGATTTTTTAAAAAGACCTGATGACAAACATAAAAGCTGTGTGTGTTTGTGTATGTATCAGCTTTCCTCAGGAAGGGAGGCAAATAGGTAATTAGAAAGGAAACAAGAAAAGAGAAAAATTCTTACATAGTTATGCTGTGCTTAGCCTTCACTAGCAAGGAGATTGGTGGGTGTCGGAAACACAGAAAAGATGTGGTTGCTTTAAAGAGCTGCAAACAGAGTGCTGTATTTGTATCCTGCATATTTCAAAATGGAATCAGAACTTAATGGCTACTTGATTGATTGTTTTCAGTTCTTAGCAACTACATAGATAGATTTTAACTATCTGATCTTACAGGCGTTCCAATTGTGCACACATTGTCACTGGAATTGAGTCTGTCTACCTTGGGACCCTATTGTCAGGTTTACAAATGAAACATACAGCATAACAAAAGGCGGGGGGGGGAAGGAGGGGGAGAAAATAAACCATACATTCATTGAAAAAGGTTGCATTCTCTAAGAGATGTTAGAATTCCTATCTTAGATTATAAAGCTGTTTTTTCTAAAACAGAGGCTTCTAAATATGTTGCAATTCCCTTTATCTTCAGTCAGCCTGGCTATTGTCTGTCCATCCATCCATCCAAGTGCATTTGTTTATTTAATGTATACTGCATAGTATTTGTCAATGACTCAAGGATCTTCAAACTTGGCAAGTTTAAGACTTGTGGACTTCCAACTCCCAGAATTCCTGAGCTAACATGACTGCAGGAGGAATTCTGGGAGTTGAAGTCCACAAGTCTTAAAGCTGTCAAATCTGAAGACCCCTATGTGTATAATGAACACTGGGATAAATGTGCTAAATAAACAAATACATTTATAATAATGAAGGCATACAGCATTTATTATATCACTTTTAAGCTATTTTGGATTTTTGGTTGTTGTTTTCTTTTGCAGGGACTGGAGTAACCTATACTGTATTAAGTGATAACAAGACTGTGATGGAGACCAGCACAAAAATAGGAACTGTCCCTCATAATCTGACTTTGGATGGAGTCCTTCAACGGCTGATTGGCCCTGGGGTCCATTCCCTGGAAATAGTTGCCACCAGCAACACCACAGATTCAGAGGTCATAAAAATCCTGACTGTTCATTTAGTAGAGCCGATTTCTGGTCTCCAAGCCATGTTAACCTCCGACTCCTTAGAATTAGGAGAAGACCTGGAAATCAAGGTCTCTGTACGTCGTGGCGCCCCTGAAAAAGTGAGATTTGAAGTGACGGGAATGAATGAAACATTTTCTTACCCGAAAGATGTAGTTGAAGAGAAGTCTGAAATTTATACAATCCCAATGAATTCTGAAGGTATTGTAATGCAAAGATTCTAATTATTTATATCCAGCCGGTTTATATGCTATCTTTCCTCCAAGTATTCATCCGAGACACCAAACATAATGCTTCCCATTTTTCTCTCTGAAAGTTAGATCTAGCAGTGAGGGGATTTCATGAATTGCCTGTATAAGAGGGTGAAGGACAGGTACCTTGGTCTATATACCAAATGAATGACCCTTTGGGATCCCCATATCAAAACAACATATATGCGGTCAGAATTTGAAAATAACATTTAACACAGCACATAACTTAAGCAAAATGGTTCCGTTGAGATCGGCATATGCAGGACTGATTGAGGTAGGTTGTAGGGATGATACCGAAATATAATTTTATCATATTGTATCTATAATATTATTATATTTTATTCTATTTTCATCTTAGATCACATTTTATTCCAATTTCATTTTAAACTGTATTTTATCCAATTCCATTTTAAATTGCTTTTATCAAATTTCAGTAATAATTTCTTTCTGGAATTCTGCACTTTGACATGGCCTAAAGGCTAATCAACAGCAGCAGCAGCAGCAGCAACAACAACAACAACAACAACAATAATAATAATAACAACTAACCTAGACTTATCCATTTCTAAACCCTGCCTGGTAAATAATATATACAAACAGATTAAGTGAAGGTTAGGGTTAAAAAAGAAAGCAAACTCTGAAGTATCTAAATCAAAATATAAAAATCTTATTTCATTTTCTATTCGGCAAAACCAACTAATCAGCATTTTACCAGATTTATAGTATTTTCAGGAAAAAAAAGACTCCTGGCTTGCCATTGTTGGCCAATAGCCAAGACTCACAGTTGGCAAAGAGAACATTAACAAATACTAATATTTTTGAGCTTTATTAATGTCTGCCCCCCCATTGCTAAACCATGAGATGGAACTGAAAACAAGAAGCAGAAAATACAAGGAATTCAGTAACAACAGGATAAACAACAGGTGGCTTGCGGAGAGTAGAGAGTTGCCTAAAATATGCAGTCTGCTTGGTTGTCAAATCATCAGTATTGGGGATGAAAAGTTCATTCTTTCGAGTTCTTCCGAGCCATACCATAATCTCAAACTTTTGCTGTCAGATTAAACTTTTTATTCATCAGGCTTTGCTTGCTTTGCCATGGTCTCTGCCATCCATTTTCTTGAATTCTCTGAATCACCAAGACCTTTCTGCCCTGCCCAGCTCACCTTTGAACCTTCAAGATTCATTTTTTAATGGTTGAATCTGTTTCATTTATTCTATTTCATTTTTGGTGTTTTTTTTTTTGCCATGTGCTCTTCTCAGGTACTTTTCTGGTCAAAGTGTTCGCGATCAACGCCTTCTCAAACATGAGTGTTGATGTTGGAACTGTCACGGTGTCTAACAGTTCTCACAAAAAAGGTAATCATGGGACCTTGATTGTAATGGTGCAGGAAATGGGTAGGATAAAACTCACAAATGAAAGCAACTAACCAGGATAATGTTACAGATACAAATTGGGTCGGTCACTGAGAGCAGAAGTTGAGTCTTCCAAGCTTTTGGGCATTCTGGTGAGAAAGAACTTCTCTAAAGATGGACTCCAGCATGTGTCCAAAAGCTCAGAAGATTAAACCTGCGGTCTCAATGACCGACTCAGATTGGATCCTGTAATAAAATTGTTTCAACAAAGCAATGTGATCTCTCAGGATCAACTTCAGTGGGTAGATTGCTGTTGTATATAATGTTCTGTGATCCCAAGACTGGTGATGAAAAAATGTTTAGGGCAGAAGAAGTCCAGATTTAGCAACTGTGGAATTAAAACTTTTCCATATTAACTCATCTAAAGTCAGTCTTCCTAGTCTTCTTTAGTCTTCTTTAGTTGTCTTTCATATAAAAAGAATGGGTAGACTCTATTCAACCCAACAGAGCAAAGGAGAAACATTCATGTTTTGCTGAGAGAAATTCAAGCCTATCTTGAATGATAAAGTTTAAATCTTCTACTGTGTTCTTGGCACAAACAGATCCTGTAGCAAAAGAAGAAAAATCCAGCACAAATGGGAAAAGAAGACTTGTGAGTACTGGGAAAATGTGGAAGAAAAGGAAGTGCATAAACTAGTGTATAGAGGAGATAGATTGCTGAGAAATGTGTCTCAGCTATTTGTGTGTCATATTAAGACAGATGGATTGTGCAGTGAACAATGTAATATTGCAAGTGTTGTTCTAATCTAGTGTTTCTCAACTTGGCAACTTTACGATGTATGGACATCAACTCCCAGAATTTCCCAGCCAGTATGCTAGCTGGGGAATTCTGGGAGTTGGTCCACATATTTTAAAGTTGAAAAACACTGTTCTAATAAGTCTGCAAATCTTAAAGTTGCCAAGGTTGGGGCCCCCTGCAAAAACCACATTGACCTACTGAAATAATTTCTAAGTATCCATAATTTTTTTTTTTAATTGTGATGAATCCAAATCCTTTAAATGATTTAAATCAGATATGCAGTCTTCTATCCTCTACTGGTTTATTTAGAAAAACCTAATCCAATTTATCCAAATGTATTCCTCTGTGAAACATCATGGGAATATAATGGAATATTAGACACATACAGCCAACAGGTGGGAGAAGGACTTGTTAGTCAACAAGAGCTGAAGAAGCTTCTTGGATGAGAAGTGAATCATCTTCAAAAAAAACCAGAAAGTCCAGTTGCCTCTTGAAAAAAGCACCTCTGAGGCTACTTGTTAGTCATTTAACCCAGAGGCAGTTCAATCCAGGCTGCAAAATAAATTATATTATTTATAAAGTTATGCTATTTATCAGTTATGCCTGTTAAGTAAGGAAGTTTAGAAGTGTTTGTCTACTGTAAATACTTTGCAGAGATATATTTCTGCCTAATTCCGCACATTTCTGTGGCTTTAGGATGACAAGGGGAAAAATAGGATATACATTTCACCCAGCCGCCATGCCAATGTCTTTGCAACAATTATCTTGGGTTGGCCTGAGACTGACAGCAACAATTCACTCTATAGTTGGTCTTGTGGTAAGTGTGTGTCTCTCAGTGTGCTTCCTTGCCTTATTTCTCAGGCAAGATTCTGTTAATGTAGCCTGACCATAAAATAGAATTAGCTCAGCTGATTGTGTTTCCTGCTGATCCATCTGTGAAGGCTGACATCAATCTTGCAAGATTGATAGTAAAAATCTCACATCATCTCCTTTACAACCTGACAAGTTAAGGAGGATTTTTTCTGATCCTCTTTCTCCACCCATTATGCAACTATGGGTATAATACCTCTCTTATCTAACTATGCCCTGGTGGCATCTTTTTCCTGGGTTTCTCAAGGTCATTCTCATAAACTATTACAGTTGCAAATATCTGAAGAAAAGAAGAGCCAGAAAAGTGGAGATCTGTAATGAGCTGAGCATGAAACTATGGTGTGATGCTTTACAGTTTTTGCAGGTAGAACATTCTGAACCTTGAAAGGAGAAATCCATACTTCTCCAGCCCAGAACAAGATAAGCCCATGTTTAGTGAACCAAAGTAAAGGGGAACCCTAGTATTTCCCCCCTTATCCTTAACACTTTCACTGACACACAAGACTTTTCAGCAGTTATCAAGTCTTAAGGTCTTGTCAATTAATTAACAGGAGAGCCAAGACATCATTGTTGAGCTGTGCTTAGGAAATCAGGTGACCTTCATCTGGCCTTGTCCTTCTCTTAGTTTTGTCAAGCTCAAACCTAGAAGTGGGACAGCAAGATCCAATAGTGACCAATCCTTTATTTTCTTACACCTAATGGACAGAATCTTGCCAGATTAAAGCTATAAGTTTCTAAGCTTCTTGATACAACCTATGAGATTCTAGGGTATGATTACCCTGAACTACGTCTTTTGTTCCACATCCACATCCAGCAATTTCTTAATCCTAGTTTCCTTTTGGGACAGCACTGTATTGTCAAAAAACTCTCCTCCTGCTTTTATAAGTGCACATTCCATCACAATTGTGTTGGGAAAATTCTATCTTTTTCAAACACACACACAACAAAAATGACTTCAACTCTGAGATAACTCAGGACCATCACATTTATCCTGGTTCTGGGGTGGATGAGAAAGTGCAAATAAGTTGACTGAAAAACTGCCTTTGCAGGGTTCTGCTGGCCTCAGTGGGATGAATGTGTGCAGCAGCAATCTATCGACACTGCACAAAGAGAGATCCAGATACCGTCCAACTGCTTGCCTCCTCCCAGCTCTGCAGTGACAGTGAAGGTTGTGGTGAAAACCCCAGAGAAAGAGGAGAAGCAGGATGAACAATGTTTGTACGTCACAGCAAAGCAAGATTTGAGCCTGAAGATCAGGTGTGGCAACCTTGCATTATTGTTCTTTAAGGTGGATGGGGAGGATGGATGGATTAACTCTTTAGAAAGTTAATCCATTTGATTGTAAAAAAAGGGGGAGACATCTTTCTAATCCCCCAATTATTACAGGCTCTGATATTTATGAATTATAATGTCTCTTTTTCACTTCACAAATCTCACTAAGGCACATTGTTTGCTGTTCTGTTGGACAAGTCCTAAATAGAATAGAATAGAACAGAACAAAACAGAACAGAACAGAACAGAACAGAACAGAACAGAATAGAATAGAATAGAATAGAATTCTTTATTGGCCAAGTGTGATTGTACACACAAGGAATTTGTCTTGGCGCATTTGCTCTCATTGTACATAAAAGAAAAGATACATTCATCAAAAATCATAAGGTACAACACTTAATAATAGTCATAGGGTACAATAAGCAATCAAATCATACTAGGAAACAGTCAATATAAATTGTAGGATACAAGCGACAAAATTACAGTTGTACAATCACAAGTGGGAGGGGATGGGTGATAAGGAGTGATGAGAAAATTAACAGTAATAATAGTGCAGACTTTGTAAATAGTTGAACAGCGTTGAGGGAATTATTTGTTTAGCAGAGTGATGGCATTCGGGGAAAAAATGTCCTTGTGTCTAGTTTTTATATTGTTATATTGAAACACATGGTTGATGTGCCAATCTGCTACTGAGTATATCTTATTGTCCCGTTATTTTCTTTTTGTTTTCTTTCTTTTAATTTTTTAATTTAATTTATTTTAACCGTTCAATCAATTCATTTCTATAGCTTCTTAACTCAAGCAAGTGATGGTGAATGGCTTACAATTTTAAAGTTTATGATAGCGATACATGGACCTAGCCATTGTGACCTATTCAACAAATCATGGTTATGAAAAATTATAGATGAACAAGGTGTCTAAACCAATGCCTGAACTGACTACGGTTCGAGACTGCCAAATAAGTACTGGTGCAGTGATTTGAAATACCTTTATATTGAGGGTGGTATGAACTTCTCTCTGAACTATAGGGCACAATATGTATTTATTTACTAAGTTTATATGCTGTCTTCTCACTATAAGTAACCCAGTATATTGATCAAAATTCTCTGCTGCTATACCTCCAATCAGACTATTAACACACCAGCTCTATTTTTTTTTCTTTTATGCTTGTAAAACCAAACCATATTTAGGCTGTGAACCACTAAAAGCTAGCTATAGTGAAAAAAATTGAATTTGCATGTTGCTAAGAGAGATCAGCTGATATGCTACCACTGGGGAAACACCACTCAGCAGAAAAAGAGCTAGAGAACCCTGTTGTCATTTTGAGATTATCCTTGTGCCATTTTGGTAGGATTGGTTAATTTTCTCAGCAGGTGCTTATTTTTAGTTTACTAAATGCCATTTTCTTTGGCTCCTCCTAGTTGTGAGAGGAATTGCAATCCTGTGAATATCAGTGAAGATGCTATCCTTAGAGTCTCAATGAGGGAAGATGCAAAGCCTGTACTTTACAAGTGGTATTTAGACCACACCTTTGAAAGAAAGGTAAGTTTATGACCACCTCAGAAATTCCATATGTTCCTACACTCTTTGAAAAAGAATATTTTATAGAGAATAACGTTCCCTCTGAGAACAAACAACATTAAAGAGATATAGGCGTATTGGATGAGCAAAGTAGGGTTATAAACAGGGGTGGGATTCAAATTTTTTAACAACCGGTTCTGTGGGTGTGGCTTAGTTGGTGGGTGTGGCTTGGTGGTCATGTTACTGGCTGGGCGTGGCCAACTCAACATCACTCACATCGAGGCACACATCTCCTCACCTGGCCTCTCATGACTGTGGGGATGCTGCAACAGTCGTAAGTGTGAAAAATGGTCATAAGTCACTTTTTTCAATGGTCACTCCACACAAGCAAAATACCAGCAAAGGAGGGAAGAAAACTCCAAAGAAGTTCCTGAGACAGGAACTCTACTCCTACCAAGAATGTAATAAGGGTTAACAGAGAGGCAGTTTCTGTAAGCAACACCAGAATGTTTCCTTCCTGCCTTCCTTACAGGATTAGGCCAGTAGTTTCTTCTAGCAACTGGTTCTCCAAACTGCTTGGAATGTTAACAACCAGTTCTAGTGAATAGGTGTGAACTGGTAGAATCCCACCCCTGGTTATAAAGAACTATACTGCGTAATTTTTCCAGGACCAGATTCCAGATCTTCATTTATAGCAAATTCATGATGGTGTGATTATGAGTAGGAAGGTAGAATTAAAGTCTAGCTAGAACTAAGGAGAAATTTGCTGACAGTGAAAATGTTAACCAGTGGAACAGCTTGCCTCCAGAAGTTGTGGGTGCCCCATCACTGGAGGTTATCAAGAAGAGTTTGGGCCATGGTATAGGGTCTCTTGCTTGAGCAGAACTATAAGACCTCCAAGGTCCCTTCCAACTCTAATATTCTGTTACTCTGAAATAGTGCATCTAGTTTTTGCCTTTCTAGAGAAATTATCAATCTCGTTTTGGAAAATATTCAGAATGGAGGCGGGGGGGTCTTAGCTCCTCCCTTCTCTCAACAAAAATGAACCATGTGTTCACGGATGTGTGGAAAGTTCCTTGAAGACAGCTACTTCTTGGCAGCATTTCCTGGAATGACCTGGGTGTATGTGATTTCCTTTTTCTTTTAACTCTGTGTTTTTCTTCCTCTGGAGGCTTCATTTTTGTTTTTGTGAAATTTGGCTAATTAAACAAAAAGGCCCCTCTTTTAGAAACCCAAAGCTATTGTTCCTAAGCATACTTGCTATTCAAATATATACATGAGCCAAAGATATGCTGATTATGTTCTTTCCAAAAGAACATTTTAAAAAGAAGAGTTTAATTTCACCATTTGAGAATGAGATGAAGCAAACAGTCCTGCCTAGTGGACATACAGTAGCATGTTTGGAAGAGATGATGGCTACTAAAAATTGGATATTTTTTAATTCCTGTTTTTCTTCGACTTTCATTTGATTTCCTTTCTCAGTCTAATCTGCTTCCTCCAGGATGCAACTTAAATGGTTTCCCACAAAGCTCACTCACTTTTCTTCAGAATGATACTGAAGTTCTTGTCCTGAACAGCTCGTTCTTGCAATCACATGGTGAAGCCTTTCAAGTCAAAGCAACAGGTATTGGTCACGAAAATTTAGTGGTTTGTTTTTTTTTTAAACTGGCAGTTTTTAGTGTTGCGCTGATAATTGTTAATTGTTATGTTAATGGCTAGTTTTGGACTTATGAACTCTCCAAGTATTTACAAGTGCTCCTTGACTTACAACAAGTTGCTTAGTGACTATTCAGAGTTATGATGGGCCCCTCCAAGGATACTCATAATCCAATTTTGAAGTTTTGATTCAGATCACATGATCACATTCTATCAACTGTAGACTAGATCTAGACAACGATTGCTTGTCAAGTATCTTGCCTTCATAGCTGTTTGCATGTGGTCATATGACCTTGATTTGTTTTGCCCATTGAATTTGCTTAACAACCATGCTGTTCACTTAAAAACTGCCACAAAAAAGTCATAACATCTGACACAGTGACACTCAATGACTGAAATAACATGACTATAATTCTGGGATCAATTGCAAGATCAACTGTCTTGCTCTTATTATTAATTCAATTTCAATCCAGTTTACTGTAGTCCTAGACCAGCACAAGCAGAGTGCTTTGTGAATATATGCTGTATATATAAAATCTATCTTGGGAGATGATAAATAAAGTTTAAGACAATTTTTAAATATGTTTATAAAACAACCCACCCAACATCTATAAGTGAGGTCCAGTCTATATTAAATTGTAACATAGATACTAAAATTATATTAACCTTTTATTATGAAAATACCATATTTTAAATTCCTCCTTGGAATAGAAAATGGCCAACATTTGTTTTGTGTAAAAATCACATGTTCATCTGAAAGCAACTCCAACTGATATGAAAGGAAATAAAAATTGAATTATTGGATTTCTGGCTTCTCTTTTTTTATACATCTGCTAAATTAGCAATATTTGTAGACATTTAGCCTCCATTAGAGACTGCAAGTGATTATATTTATTATGCTGTGTAACATGTAGTATGTATGGGAACCATCCTTGCTTAAATCTGATTAAACTTCTTTTGTGTATATGTATTTGCCGTAGTTGCAAATTCTCCAGGTTTAAGTTTCCAAACAGATATTATCGGAATCCTATTGTTCTTCTAATTCTGAGCAAAAATTCATTTTTTCCCTGCTAACTTGGAGATTATCTTTTAAAGGTACTTTTAAATCCCAAGTTCTTTTTTCAAAAGTTGACACCAACATTTTAAGTAGCTTTGCGTTAACTCCACAAACCTTGCAATTCAGCTGAAGTAAGTCATAACGTACTATATCAATAACATTTCTATTCTGTTCTAAGTAATAACATGTAAAAAAGGTTGAGAAAGGAATTGTAGATGGGAATAGTAATAAAATAACTTGTTCTTTAGTAAAGATACGTGTGTTTGATTTAAAAAGAGCTAGGGTACATTTTAGTGCCCAATCATGATGTACATCACAGTAAACCAATTTTTGTTTCAAAATTTCAGTTGTGAGTGAGAACAAATATGGAGAAGAAACCTACATTGTCAGCTCAGTGCCTCCTCCAGTAGTTCCAGAATGTTCTGTTTCTCCTCCTCAAGGATCAGTGCTCAACAGCTTCTCCATCTCCTGCCAGTCTTCCTGCCTATTGGGCCAGTGCCTTCCAACTGACAGCTCTTCATTCACATATTGCTTCTACCTGGAACCAAGTGAGAATCAGTTGATTGGGCTGATACCTCAAGGTCCTTCTTTAACTAAAGGACTGTGATGGAATGTAGTCCGGATTCCCAGGTGGGAAGGGAGTGCGTTCCAGAGGAACAAGAGACAGCAAAGTTTAGATAATTTATGTAGGAGGGAGGAGGAGAGTTCAGACAGCTTAGATTGGTTCATTAGCCCTTCCTTAATTGCTTAAGGAAATTTCCTTTTTCATTTGGTGAGTCCAATCTTGCATCTGAGTCCACTTCCTTCTTTCTTGTTCTTTTCAGATTCTCTCCTTCACTGTGGGCAAGATCCAGCCCTACCCTTGGTCTACCTTCCATTGGGAGAAGAAGACAATGACTTTGTTCTACAGATTAAAATTTCAGTGACCAATAATTATGGCCATATTGTTTATTCAAATGCCACCGTAAGGGTGAGTGATGGCCTTGGTTATCTTCCCAGCTTTTTGCCTTCATGTCCATACTTCATCATCTAGGACAGGGAGAAATAAATGATTTGAACCAACTTTCTAAGATTTTCTCCCCCAAATTGACACTTTTTAAAAACCTTTCTAGTGCCTTCATGTACACAAAAAGATAGGTTTTTTTTTTTTTTAAAAAAAGGCCATTCATCATTTAAACAATATTGTCAGCTCTTCTTTTTAATAGTTATTTTATTAAAAAAAATTACAATTGCAGTAATAAAAACCAATACAAAGTAAAAAAAATAAAAAAATAAAAGTGCAAAAAAGAAAATTATAGAATGAAAAATAGAAAAGAAAAAAAAGGTGTATAGTGAAGAAAAAGAAAAAATATATACAGAAAATAACTTTCTCTTTCACCACAGGTACGGGTATAATTTTTTACTAACTTATTACCTGCTCTTAAAAACACAACAATATGATTTCTTCCTATATTTTCTTCCTGTATCTTATCTCGTAACAAATCAGCAAAAGTCCATTACTTCTACTGCAGTCTTGGCTCTGCTTTTAATTATCTCTGAAAGTCAACAATGCCTTCATGTCCAGGAAGCATATTGTATTGCCTGAGAAGAGTTCCCCAACAGAGACAGAGGCCTGTTTAATACAAGCAGTCCTTGTTTAGTGTCTGCCTCTTTTAACAACCATTCACAGTTATTGCCAGTCCCAATTCTGGACGTTAAATGAAGGGTACCTATCATAGTTTGTTGAATAAACTCACAATTGGTTTCATGAGCATACTGAGTTAGAACCTAAGTAAGTATGTCGGTAACAATAATAAGTAATAAACATTGGACAGCACTTAGAAAATGTGAGCATCGACAACATTTCCATTCATCAGTTATAAAAGCATTACAACATCCTAGTTCTTGGGAAGAATTCAGTGTGCATAAAAGCCAACACAAGCTAAATAATTGGCAGCTGTGATTTTATAATGTTGTGTATATAATAATTTATTAAAGATGTATGTCCCCTAAGTCTCAGGGACTCTGGGTACTAGGAGGGAAGGATGGATAGACAACTCTACTCCCCCCCCCACAAACCAGAGGTGGTATTCAGCAAGTTCTGACCAGTTCTGGAGAACCGGTGGCAGAAATTTTGAGTAGTTCAGAGAACCAGTAGGAGAAATTTTGAGTAGTTCAGAATACCTCTTTTGACTGGCCCTGTCCCCATCTATTCTCTGCCTCCCATGTCCGAGATGATAGCCTGGATCTTCTTTTGTTGCTCTGAACAGGAGAATGAAACTGGAAAGCAGGTTAGTGGGGTGGGGAGGGAATAGAGATTTTGCAGTATCCTTCCCCTGCCACGCCCACCAAGCTACGCCCACCAAGTGACACCCACCAAGTCACGCCCACAGAACCGGTAGTAAAAAATTAGAATCCCACCACTGCCCTAAACCCATGATGGCGAACCTAGGGCATGGGTGCCAGAGGTGGTACGCAGAGCCCTCTCCCAGGGCAGACAAGCCATTGCCCCAGTTTAGTTTAGTTTAAATACCATCTTCAATGTGACTATACATTGAATACCATCTTCAATGTGACTTTCATTATGACTATGAAAATAAACACAAACACATTCTTCACATTCTATACAATGAATTGAAAACCCCCGATATTGCATTAATATTGCACTATACGGTAGAATTCAATAGAGCTCCTGCCCTGGGATAGAAGCTGTTTTTCAGCCTGTTTGTCCTTGGTTTTATTATCCTGTACCGTCTGCCAGGTGGTCATAGTTCAAAAAAAGGGTGCCCAGGATAAGATGGCACAGCTCAGCTCTGTCGTAAATGTGCGTGTGTCTCCCACCAGTCAGTGGTCTTTGGGTCTCTGCTGTGCATGCATGGGGGGGGGGCACATGCATGGGAGCAGGGTGCCTATGTGGGGCATATGTATCATGCACGGGAGGTACATGCACGTTGCATTTTGGCGAAGCGCATGCACACGCTTTGGGCACCCGGTGCTGAAAAGGTTAGCCATCCCTGCCCTAAACCATCTTGTTTTGCCAGGTTCAACCTGAAGATCTAAACAGCGGGAACCAAACTTTGCAGGCCATGATTTTGGAAAAATCAAGCAGCATCCTGAAAGGAGAGAATAACAGCATGTCCCTCTTTCAGCTGTATAAGTCGGTTTCTTCTGTTCTTAACCAAGACATGAAAGAATTCACTTTTAATTCATCTCTGCAGACAGATACGCGGAAAGAGGTTTGTCTTTTGAGCTTCTCTTTCAAAAGAGGGTTCAGCTATTCTCTCCAAAGCATCAGAGGGCAGGACAAGAAGTAATGGGTGGAAGATCATTAAAGAGAGATCCAACCTAGAACTTAGGTTGAAAGAAATTTCCTGACAGTGAGAACAACTAATCAATGGAATGTTATTGTCATGCCCCGAGTGGAGGCTGACTCTGAGGAACAGCCGAAGGAGTGGAAGTGTGGCTCTGGAGGTTGTGGAGGAGGCTGGGGAAGGGCAGAGGCTGACTGGGCAGTCAGAGGAGGACCCAGGCCCATCCCCTCTCCATCCTAGGGCACCAGGGAGGAGAGGATCAGGGAGAGACGTGGTCTCCTCGGGAGGAGAGGGCCTTGATCCTCTTCATGGGCTGCAGGTGTGAGAACTGAATAAGAGTTTGGATCTGCATACTGGCAAATGCTGGAAACAAATTGTGTAAATATCTCTAGTTTATAGTTCCTCTCTGAGTTTGGCATCCTTCCCAGTGTGTGTTATCTGTGGACATCCTCCAGCCCTTATCTTGCCTAGTTTGTGTTGCTTTTTTCCTTCTTCATGTAACTGTTTGTGTGGGAGTGTTTTTGTCTTCTGTCAAAGATATTCGGAGCTTGGAAGCAAAGTGAAGGAATAAAAGGGGCTTCACCTGTTTTCTGTGACTGTGTTTGTTTTGTATCCCACCCTGGGTCATCACAGTTATTCAGTGTT
The DNA here is from genome assembly GCA_033807585.1 of Hydrophis major. Taxonomy (NCBI): domain Eukaryota; kingdom Metazoa; phylum Chordata; class Lepidosauria; order Squamata; family Elapidae; genus Hydrophis; species Hydrophis major. The sequence goes on from CM066338.1 coordinate 8,721,083, forward strand.
CTGTGTCCTTCATTTCACGGCCTCTCCTTCTCTCAAGCTTAGAGAGCTAATGTTGACAACCCTCTCCGTGGTTAATGTCACATCGATGCAGACGGCCCTCAAAATGTCAGAAGTCCTCAAGGAAATCACGTACAGGAGCGAAGAGCTCTCTTCTTCTGCACAGGTGAGTAGGCAGCTGAGAAGGTGCCTTCTGACTAGAGGTGATATTCAGCAGGTTCTGACCAGTTCTGGAGAACCAGTAGCGGGAATTTTGAGTGGTTCGGAGAACCGGAAAATGCCACCTCTGACTGGCCCCGTCAACCCCCTCTATTCTCTGCCTCCCATTGAGTCCCAGCTGATTGGCTGGGTCTTCTTTGGTTGCCTTGCACAGGAGAATGGAGCTGGAAAGCAGGTTAATGGGGTGGGGTGGGAATGGGGATTTTGCACTATCCTTCCCCTGCCATGCCCACCAAGCCATGCCCATAGAACTGTAAGTAAAAAAAAATTAATCCCTCCACTGCTTCTGACCTCTAGATAAAGCAACCCAGACTGTAACAAGGAGGTCAGAAGCTGAATGTGGGTCACTTCAGAAAATATTCCACAGCCTGCAAAAGGGGTGGGTGGGAATTAAAAAGAGGGGGTGGGGTCACAAAGAGGAAATGGATAGGAACAATTTCATTTACTTTTTTTTTAGAAGTAGAGCAAAGCATTAACCAGCCAACATGGCAAGATTGGACAATAATAGCCAGCCCCAAAATTGCGGTTCTTAAGTGAGACATTTGTTAAGTGAGTTTGCCACCATTTTACATCCTTTCTTGCCACAGTTGTTAAGTGAGTCACTGCAGTTGATAAGTTAATAACCCACCTGTTAAGTGAATCTAGCTTCCCCCATTGGCTTTGCTTGTGAGAAGATCGCGAAAGGAGATCACACGATCCCGGAACATTGCAGCCGTCGTAAATATGAGTTGGTTGCCAAGCATCAAAATTTTGATCACATGATCATGGGAAATGCTGTGAAAAACAATCATAAGTCACATTTTCCAGTTCTGTTGTAATTTTGAACAGTCATTAAATGAACTGCTGTAAATCGAGGACTTTCTATATTCTGTGAAAGAATCTGAACTATTAATGAAGCGTCCTTGGTGCTCTCTGAGCTTGGTTGTTTTCTTGCAGATCTTTCATTACCCAATATATATATATATATATATAAGTGAAATACCACTCACGCATCATCACAAAATCTCCAGAACTGTAAAGCCTACAAACTTGAAATTTGGCACATATTTTCCTTTTGGCTTATGGGTGCTCATTAAGAAAGGATTTTTCAAAATGACCATCAGAGCATTAGTATTTGGTATATTATTATTAACATGCGCTGATGCTAAGGAGTTCTACTCCCCCTCCCCACCTGAAAAGAAATCTCTTCCAAATGCAAAACGCAAGCAGAGGAGAGGATTTTCCGTTTCAGTTTTAGTTTCACAGCACCAAGCGGCTTTAGCACAGAAGAGTTGAGCTAAGCTACGCCCAGGCTTCTTTCTTTCTCCTTGTTGCTCACACAGCAAATACTGCTTTGGTTTCCAAACAGTCCTCAACTCTCTCACACACTGACAGGACGCTAGCCAGATGAATACCAATAATAGATGTTGGTAGGCAAAGACGGAATTGTTTCCTTTATTTTCCTCCCCAAAAACTAAACTCGATCACATAGTTTCATAGAGAAGCACAAGTATCAAGCTAGTAATATTATTGGTGCTTTGAGGACCCCTCATTTCAATCCTGAGCTACAAATATTCTCCTTTATTGGGAACTATTAACAGTCAAAGCAAATTAGCACTAGATAAGAGTCAACAGGATTCAAGGTGGGCTAGGCTTAAGATCTTTTCTGGGAGTGAAGGGACTTGAGACTGATAACAACTTGACCTCTCCCTCAGTCTCAGTATGGTCATCTCCAGAAACCTCTTTTTCTCCTATCTAGGTGGAAGCTAGTCACACTCTGAAGAGTGTTAGTGAATCCTTACTGATGGTGGACACAGAAGATGGAGAAGATCATCTAAAGCGCAAGGAAGCTGCCAGCTATCTTTTCAGTGCAGTAAGCAACGTCCTGGAAGCTACTGTGCAGAATGGAACAGAAGAAGCCTTGGTCCCCGAAATGGCCCAGGTGAGGGTGTGATGAATCAGGTGTGTTGCCTTGCATTTACATGTCTCTGCAAATCTTGTTGGTATCTTTTGTTCCCCATTTATGGTCCCAAGTGATGTATGGCATGTTCTGGATACTCTCCTAAAATAGGTGCTTGTCTTTTCACCCACAGATATCATTAGCAGGCTGCATGTACTTTTTAAGAGATCTTCAGTCACATTGGAGGGTAGCAATTTATGGTGTGATTTTCCCATTTCCTACTTTGTAAATGGTTAGAGGCATCCAAAATTTAAAACAGTGTTCCATTAGATAACCGTTTGATGGATATCATTGGTGGGGACACTGGTATCCATTGAAATATCTTTAGGGGACTCCGTTCTACCTGACTTAAAGGACTCTTACAGAATCTAGTTTATTTCTTCTGCCATAGAATTCAGTTTCGCAAGAACTCATAACCACAGTTGAAAATCTTCAGAGTGCTCTCCTTTTTGGAAAATTGCCTGACAACGAGCCTTTGGTGCTAACAGCTCCTTCTGCAGCTATGTATATCAACAGGTAATCCATCTCAACTGTTTTCCATTTCTGTTTAGGAAAGACATGTTATATCATTGTTATCCTGGGTTGCAAACTTTCTTATGACCACCAGGGAAAAGAAGGGAGAGAGGAAGGGAGGGAGGAAGGAAGGATCCTAGTTTGTTTCATAAAGTGCATTTCTGAGTTTATGCATTGTGTTATACCCAAAATAAACTGATTTCATTTAGCGTTTTTTTATTTTCTTAGAAGTAGCTTCTCAGAATGATTTCCATTTCCTAAATCTTCTGTTTAGGTTTCTTAAGATGCAGATGCCTGGGACAAACCAAGGTTTATCTCGTCCTTTCTGCTCATTTCTGGTCTCACCTGATAGCCCTTCCCTTCCCTTCCATCATTGCAGGGCAGGTTAAATGATAAACCATGGTTAACATTATCCAGATCCCTACAATGTACTAAACATAACTCAAAGTCAAACAGCCACATTCTTACTTACAGAGTGTTATGAAGTCAGTTTCTCACTTGTTTCTTATTTCTCCTCTTAAGAGAGCACAAAAGAAGATCAAGGGAGGAGCCATTACTCATCAATTGATCTCTTTCACCCAATGCATCATGCCACTGAGGATCTGTGTGTTTGCTTTTCTGCCTTGTCTTCTCACCTGTCTTTGTTTTCTGACCCTTTTGTATAAAGGTTGCAAACCGAGAATGTCAACAGCACAGCGATTAAAATCTCCAACTCCAGTTCCGCTGCTTTCACGCTCCCTTCTGCTTCTTCTCTCAGCATCTCTGGAGACAGCGATGAGACGGTGGACATTAGGGCAAGCATGCACTTTTATGGGGGTTTTCTTTGCTCTGGGAATTGGTTTTCTTCTGGCCTTGAAATGTTTCTTCATTTTTAATCAGAGTTTAAATGTTGAAGTAGCAGTGATGGGCCATATGACCATCTCTCCTCCTTTTATTTCTTACTTTGGTGCATTCAAATCAAGATTGACTTCTGGCAACCCTTTTGGAAAAGTCTCTGCAGGTTTCTTGGCAAGATCTCAAAAGTGATTTGCTGTCATGCCCCTGTCAGAGTCTGAATATATCCAAGAAGGAGGCCGGACAGCTGACAGGGAGGGGGAGTGTGGCTCCATTGGCTGTGGAGGAGGCTGGGGAAGGGCAAAGTCTGGCTGGGCAGAGCAGGGAAGAGATAGAACAAGGGAGAGGGAGCTCAGAGGAAGAACCAAGCCCACTCCCTCTTTATCCTAGGGCACTCAGGGAGGAACAGAAAAGAGAACAATGTGAGTTGTGTGGCTTACAGGGAGGAAAGGGCCTTGATTCCCTTCATTAGCCACAGCTGGGAAGACAGTTGATAAGAAAGGCAGTCTGCGTTCTGCAGGCTGCTGGGAGCAAGCGTGACTTTATCTTGTGTTGTCATTGCTTATCTGTGTTCCTGACGTCTTCCCAACCATGTGAGTTTTGCTATGCCTTCAAGTCTGAAATTCTTGCTCCTGCCCTGCCTAACTAATTACTTCAGTTTGGCTTGTTTGGACTTTAAGTTACAGTTTGTGTTGACCATGTTTGGACTTAATTTTCTGCAGTCAAAGGCTGTTCCTGGGAGAGTTTTTCTCCAGCCAGAAGATAACCTGGACATTGGGGGCAAAGTTGGAGATAATAAAGGGACTCTTATTGATTATCTGACTGTGTTGCTTTTGGACATCATATTTACCATTGCATCCTTCCAAGGGCTGAGAGACAGGGACTGGCCCTTATCTGAAGAAATTTTGACCATTAACTTTCCCTTCTTGCAGATGGTGAGCTTCTCGGTGAATCCCTTTTCCTCAAGTGACTCATTTGATATCAATGGAGCCGTTGGAGGACTGACTCTCACCAGCCTAGATGGACTGGTCATTCCAGTGTATGACCTCTCAGAAGATATTGAGGTAATTTTTCTCCTCTGTGTGCTTTCCACCTCTTAGGGCAGGGGTGTCAAACTCTTCAAGGCCCGCAGCTCACATCCAGCCCACAGAGTGCTTAGATCTAGCCCGCAGGCCTGCCCTAGAAACAATGAAGGACTGGCCTGCGGTGCTTCTGCCAGTGAAAACAGAGCTTGGGAGGGCCACATATGGCCCACCCGGTCTCTGTTTTCGCTGGCAGAGGGCTTCAGGAGGCCATCACAGTCGAAAACAGAGTCTCAATCAGGGATGGAATTCTACCAGTTCACACTTATTCACTAGAACTGGTTGTTAACATTCTAAGCAGTTCGGAGAACCAGTTGTTAGAAGAAATTACTGGCCTAATCCTGTAAGGAAGGCAGGAAGGAAACATTCTGGTGTTGCTTACAGAAACTGCCTCTCCGCTAATCCCTATTACATTCTTGGCAGGATTAGACTTCCTATCTCAGGAACTTCTCTGGAGTTTTTCCCCCCCTCCTTTGCTGATATTCTGCTTGTGTGGAGTGACCATTCAAAGTTACAATGGCACTGAAAAAAGTAACTTATGACTATTTTTCATGCTTACGACTGTTGCAGCATCCCCACAGTCATGAGAGGCAAGGCCTTGATGTGAGTGATATTGAGTTGGCCACACCTAACCCATAACATGACCACCAAGCCATGTCCACACAGTCACATGACCACCAAGCCACAACCACCAACTAAGCCACAGCCACAGAACCGGCTGTTAAAAAATTTGAATCCTACCCCTGGTCTCAATGATCTGGCCATACTCACCTTGGCCATGCCCTCCCCCTGGCCCTCCGAGGTCAAACATAACCTGATGCGGCCCTCAATGAAATTGAGTTTGATAACCTTGTCTTAGGGGGTTTGCTGAAGACAAATTTGTCCTGTGTCCTGATGGTTTTGTTTTTTCTTCTTCTACATTTGTAGTCCCTCTATTAAACGGGTAATACCAGAGTTGAGAAAGATCAGAATGGAAAATACTAAATATTCCACTAGCATTCTACATCTCTCCATTTTCTTTCAAGTTATTCACTCTCTCCTCCCATCTTCAATATTTAGGAGACAGAAACACCTTCTCTATTCATCCCATCATCCTTAAGTTTGTAAAAAGTTGGCGTAAATCACAGAGCAAGACTATAGTTAGCGCTATCCTTTCACGTGTAAATGCTTATGATTTATTTTTAAGACTCTCAAGGTATGAATAAATCTCCAGAGCTAATTGGTTAACTTTAACCATAGATAAGGTTACCCAGGAGCCCTGCAACTCAAGAAGACAAGAATATATTGAACCTGGGAAATTTCACAGCTGTCCAAGTTAACGTGAGTTCAGCAGATTCCTCTCTGGTGATTTATCTGGAGATGGATCAAAATATTCCACTTATCCTTTATTTGGGATATGATTATCTTCCCAACGAGACTGATCATGAACTGATGGCACATCTTCCTCACAACAGAAATACCAGAGGTAAAATAAAATACTCTTACACATTTTTAAAGCTCAGTCAATCATGTTTTGTTGAGTAAGCCATAATGATTACCCATAATGGCTTGGATCAGACCTAAAACTCCATCTTTAACAACATTATGACATCATTTGGTGGTCCTCAGCATGGAGTTTGAGTTTGACGATGTCATTGTGTACTTTGAATCCACCTGTCTCCCTAACCTGTCTATTTTTTTCATGATTAATTAAAAATAGAAAATTAGCATTCTGAAAATAAAATAGTTAACTTTCAGTGTTTTATTTTTGTTTGGAAATTCCTTTTTGAAGTGAGGCAAAAACATTTTTTTTGCCCAATATTTTTTGTATAAATACACAAGAGACTTCAAAAACAATTTTGCATGTTCTAAGACTGGTTTCCTAATCAGATAACACTCTTGCTGAAATTGATCTGCATTTATAAACTGGTGATTGTATTTATTCATGGTTTAAATCCCAGATTTATTCAACTATTTATCTGATCTCTACATGGCTTTATCTGATTTTGATGAAGTCAACTCAAAGGGCATCAAATTTGATCCCTCTAGAATTCAAAAACTGGTAAATGATTTTGTAATGAGTGTCAATTATTTTGTAACTGTTGTGTGGCCATAATGATATTTAATGTAGAACCTGAATTTGTGGGAAAAAAAACAGCTAACAAATACTTACTCTTGTTGTTTTTTGTTGGTTTGTTTTTTGCAACTCAGATGAGGTATATTCCTGGGTACTTCACTCAGAAGATTTGATATTTGGAGAAGGAATGTATTATTTTGTAGTGAGACCAGAGACAGAACGAGACCTCCTTGCTTCCAATGAAATGAATATCTCCATCACTTGCTTTGTGTCCCAATGTGTATTCTGGGATGCGCACCAAAAGAGTTGGAATAGCTATGGATGCCGCGTAAGTAGAGAGAAGTAGAAATATTGGAATACTTAATGGAGATTTATTGCTAGGCAACATTTTTCTCTGATGTAAAACCTTTTAGATATACTGGGACTGCAAGTTTTGAATATTGGGAGTTATATTACTAACATTTCTGGAGAATGCAGGCTATGGACAACTATTTTATTTTAAGACTTAGTTTCCTCTCAGTCAAAAGTAAATAACCTGATTTTAAATGCAGATGTTATTGAAACTAGGACTAAATGGGAAGTGTTTCTTTTGCCTAAAAGAGAAACAGGTGTAGTCCTTTATTGTCAGACACAAAGAATCAGGACCATAAGTTAAATTGTAGCTCAGAAAGATTTATTGCTCTAAATACAAAAATCTGGTCAACAAATGGTCAACACTACATTGGTGCTAGATAAGGGCCAACTGAATTCAAGGAGGGCTGTACTTGAGTCTCCTGTGGGCAATGCAAGGATTCTAAACTGATGACGCCTTTTGTTCCACCCTCCAGGTCTGCCTGCTTTCTATAATAGAAAGTCAAAGCAAGAAAATAATTAGCGTTTCTCCACCTGTCACTTTCCCTGAATAATAAGCAATTTATTATGGCTTCATCTCCTGCTCCTTATCTCAATTACTGATATTGGAATGTCTCTGAGTCCCCCCCCCCCCCCAGTAGCTCTGCTTCTAAACAAGGCCTTCAAGTCACAATGTTCCAAAATCTCCATACACACAATTCAGTCCACCACACCGGTTTTTTCACACTTTCACAAGACATTCCAAGCTTTTTCTCCTGATCTTTTTTCATGTCCCAGCTTGGAATCTCTAGATGTGACAGGCTGGGACCTTGCTCCATTCCATTCCACATAAAACATATCTTGCAGCATCTAAAATACCCTTTCTTCTCTGCTTTTCCTTTCTATTTTTATATTCCATATCTATGGCATGTATGTGCCCCTTTACAGAGGCATTCTTAGCATCCTCTGCTTTTCTGTTCATGTGTTTTTTGTTTTGTTTTGCGCTGAACTATTAGCCTTCCCTAAAAACAATCCATGATCCTGGCTCAGATCCAACCCTTTTCTTCCATTGGGCACTTCACCTACTAAACTGTTGTGGTTCACTGGCAGCAGGTGCAGACGGCTGAGGTCTTGGAGAGCGAGAACTCAGATGAGGGGCCTGCATGTGATGTAGGGATAAGGCCAGGACCATCAGGGAGTAGAATGCTGCCTTCAGAGATTGTGGAGGGTGGCAGCAGCGATGAAGAGGTTCCCGAGGAGCCCGGGCCCAGGGCACATGCTCAGAGCTGCTTGAAGGAAAGAACAACTGCAGTAGCACAAGAGACTTGGGAATAAGGCTGCAAGGTAATGGCCCCTCCCTGAGGAGATAAAAGTCAGCTGAGAAACCCAATTCTTTGCAGAAAGCATAGAAGTTTTACACTTGAGCCTGGTGGACATTCAGAATATCTTGGTTGGTATTTGGAGACTCTTTGTGTTGGAATTATTGCTTAGTAACTTTGACTTTTAGTAACTTTATATGGTGTTCTTGGCAGCCTTGCAAAACGTTGGCAAGGCTCTTTCTTATCGGAGCTAATTGGTTTGAAGCAGCCTTTTACCTGTGAAGGAACAGGATTCGTTAAGAGACATTAAAAGGTTGTGCTGTTACCTTTGTCTCTGTTTGCTTCCTTGGAACCAGGTTTGGGTCAGAACCACACACTGACAGATGTGGAAACAAAGACCCCAAACATCTGTGTGAAGTCTGTGACTGTACAGATGAAACAGAGATAGACATCAAAATGACACCTCTTCTTTGGCTTCTAGGTTGGTCCCAAATCTACTCCTGGGGATACCCAGTGTCTCTGTAACCACCTGACCTTCTTTGGTAGCTCTTTCTTTGTCATGCCAAACAGCATTGATGTCAGCAAAACTGTGGAGCTGTTTGCCACTTTTGTGGACAACCCTGTTGTGGTGACGACAGTAGGCTGCATCTTCCTCGTCTACCTTCTGGTTCTGATCTGGGCCAGAAGAAAAGACATCCAAGATGATGCCAAAGTAAGTTGCACATGGTTTCTGCCTGGCTTTTATTTCTTTTGCAACACAAAGAGTTTTCTTTTGCTTGTAAAGAGAGGCTGAGCTGTGCAAGATGGGTTCTGTGGTTTATTTACCATTCATGAAAACTATGGAGATTCTCAGTCATCCAGGTAATCATGGTTGTCCCAAAGGTGCTTTTTCAAGAGGCAGCTTGAACTTCCTGTTTTGTTTTCTTTTCTTTTGAAGACGTTTCGCTTCTCATCCAAGAAGCCATCGTGGAAGATTGTCCCGTTTTTCAATTCTGTAGATCTTGAGCAGTGTACAGTTTTTAAACCTGCCAGCACCGATCTAGCAAGGAATCTTTCCTTGTTTATTGACATATTTCTATTCCTCATCTCCTGAAGTTGCATTACTTCTCTCTAGGTGAAGATAACCCTCCTAGAAGACAATGATCCTTTTGCTCAATATCGTTATCTAGTGACGGTTTGTACTGGACATCGCCGAGGTGCAGCTACGACCTCTAAGGTAGCAGTGGTTTTATGTAGACTCCGGTGTCCCCGTGTATCATCTCTCCCATGGGAGTTGCCAATTTGCTTCTGGGTGCAATTCAAGGTTGTCCCCTTTAAAGACCTTCATGGCTTGGGAAAAGGTTATCTGAGGGACTGTCTCTTGCCAGTCACATCTACCCAACCCATTAGATCAGGGAGGCAGGGAATGTTGCAGGTCCCATCCCCAAGAGAGATACACCTGGTGGGACCCAGAAGAAGGGCCTTCTCCATTGTGGCTCCCTCTCTCTGGAATATCATCCCCCCAGAGATTGGAATGGTCCCCTCTCTAATACTCTTCTGGAAGGCATTGAAGATCTGGTTCTGCCAGTGGGCCCAGGGAACCCAGAGTGGGATGGAGGCCATTGAATAGTTCGTGTGATCTCTCATCAGGGGGTGAGTTGGAGGGGGGGGGCATAATTTTGTTATATTGTACTATATTAATTTATTTGATTCTTTTGGTAGTTTTTATTGTTTTAAATATGGTTTTACTATTTGGTAAGTCACCTCGAGTCGCCATGGGCAAATCGGTGGCAATATAAAATAAATGAATGAATGAATGAACGAATGAACGGAGTCCCTGATCTTGGGGCTTAAAAGAGCCACAGCACTTATTTTATCCTGAGTCTAAATAAGTGCCGAAGAGAATGTTCTCTTAAATCACCAAAGCCATAGACTGCTGGAGGACGTCTTTCTGATGGGAATAGGTAGACAAAACAAAGACTTCCTTTCCTCCTCATTGCATTCCCCACTCAGCATGGCATGCGCACGGCCCAATCTTTAATTAAGAAAAATGAAAATGATAACTATCTGCATAGTAAAGTTGCACTCATGCCTTGGTATTTGCTAGAAGGAAGACAGGCGGGAAGTAGTGATAGACAAATAGGAGCCCTGCATATAGCACAGGTAGTCCTCAATTTGTTTAGTGACCGTTCAAAGTTACAACGGGTCAGAAAAAAGTTACTTATGAACATTTTTCACACTTTTGACTGTGGCAGCATCCCCCATTGTTATAAGATCAAAGTTTGGGCACCTGACAACTGGCATGTACAGATCGTTCTCGACATAAAGCAGTTCATGTAGTGACTGTTCAAATGTACAATGGCACTGAAGAAAAGTGACTTATGACCACTTTTCACACTTACGACCTTTGCAGAAATAGAATAAAATAGAATAAAATAGAAAAGAATTAGAATTAGAATGGAATGGAATGGAATAGAATAGAATAGAATAGAATAGAATAGAATAGAATAGAATAGAATAGAATAGAATAGAATAGAATTCTTTATTGGCCAAGTGTGATTGGACACACAAGGAATTTGTCTTGGTGCAAATGCTCTCAGTGTACATCAAAGAAAAGATACATTTGTCAAGAGTCAAGAATCATCAGGTCCAACACTTAATGATAGTCATAGGGTACAATCAACAATCAAATCATACTAGGAAACAGTCCATATAAATCATAAGGATACAAGCAACAAAGCAACAGTCCTACAATCACAAGTGGGAGGGGATGGGTGATAAGGAGTGATGAGAAGATTAATAGTAATAGTAGTGTATACTTTGTAAATAGTTGAATAGTGTTGAGGGAATTATTTGTTTAGCAGAGGGATGGCGTTCGGGAATAAACTGTCCTTGTTAGTTGTTCTGGTGTGCAGTGCCCTATAGCTCTATAGCTTGTAGCATTCCCATGGTCATGTGATCAAAATTCAGATGCAACTGGTTCATACTTATGACCGTTGCTGTGTCCGAAGGTCCTGTGATCCCCCTTTGCAAGCAAAATCAACGGGGAAGCCAGATTCACTTAAAAGCCATGTTACTAACATATCAACTGCAGTGATTCACTTAACAACTGTGGCAAGAAAGGTCATAAAATGGGGCAAAATCCACTTAACAAATGTCTCCCTTAACAAATGTTGGGCGCAATTGTAAATTGAGGACTACCCATATGCAAATGAAATATATGAGGAAGTGAAGCAATTCTTAAGCATCCTTTCTATTCCAGGTGACTCTCACCTTGTACGGCCAGGAAGGAGAGAGTGAGCCGCATCATTTGATGGACCCTGACACCCCAGTTTTTGAGCGAGGGGGTGTGGATATCTTTCTCTTATGCACCCTCTTTCCTCTTGGGGAACTACAGAGTATCAGACTGTGGCATGACAATTCAGGAACGAGCCCTGCCTGGTATGTAAGAGAGAGAACAGAAGTCAAGATGTCCTTTTATCCTCCTTTTGCAAAGAGGACATCTTCTGAAATACTTCTTTATTGGTTAAGTTAATACTTTACTTTCCGGTTTTTTTTTTTTTTTGCATGGTTTTGCATCGAAGTAATGCAAAATTGCTAGGTTGGCAGAAGCTGGGACAAATACTTCTCCCAGCTTCTGCCAACCTAGCAGTTCGAAAGCCTGTAAAAATGCAAGTAGAAAAAGAGGGACCCCTTTGGTGGGAAGGGAAGAGCGTTCCATGCACCTTCAGCGTTTAGTCCTGCCGGCCACATGACCACAGAGACGTCTTCAGACAGCGCTGGCTCTTCGGCTTTGTAACGGAGATGAGCAGCGCCCCCTAGAGGCAGGAAATGACAAGCATGTATGTGCGACGGGAACCTTTACCTTTAACTCGTAATGATGTGTGTGAGCTGGGCAGCCATACCAATTTAAGAAATAAAGACATAAATAAAAAAATTGAAATAAAATTGATCTCTTTCCTGAAGGTTCAAGGAAAGGATCTTCTATTTTAATTCATTATTCTCACCCATTCCAATTTAAAGGGGCCCTCAAACACATTGGGTTACAATTCTAGCCCTTGTTAGATTAACCTTTATAGATTGGAGACATCCGTGGGAGTGGTAGACCATGACTTCTGAAAGGCGTCCAGTTGAAAAATTAATGTAGTTTGGTGTTGAGAATGTCCTCAGTGTGAGACATGAAATATTACTGCTTTTTACTAAGTGAGTCTAAAAATAACTTGTGTCCAGAACGTGTTGGCCAGTTGCCAATCTACTCCATCAAGAATAAGACGGCAAGGCAGCTTCAAGTGATTTTTTTTTTGTGGGGACCGGGGCAGTAAAAAATGTCCCAGATTTGTAGGCTAGGTTCACCCTTTCTATCAACCTAGCTATTCTATGACTAAGGCGGGGCTAGAATTCACTGTCTCCCAGTTTCTTGTCTGGTGCCTTAATTACTAGACCAAACTGGCTCTCTGTGTAGTGTGGTGGTGAAACCAGATTACTTTGCCTTGCTAACCATCTAACTATGCCATTGCTTAAAATAATGTATGAACTTCATTGTGTCCTTTCTTTTATATTTTTTATTCAAAGGTATGTGAATCGTGTTCTCGTCCATGATGTGGCCACTGATCAGAAGTGGTATTTTCTTTGTAACTCTTGGCTGGCCATTGACGTTGGAGAGTGCATCCTAGATAAAGTCTTCCCTGTGGCCACTGAACAAGACATGAAGCAGTTCAGGTGTGTATTTTTGTTTGTTTTGGAAAGTGGTGTGTCTAGCACACAGTACATTTTTCTTCCCAACAAAGGCTCAAAAAAATAAAAAGTTTGGTCAAGTTTCCGGAATTCTACTCGTATTTTAAAAAATTGTCTCTAGAGGTAATTAATTGGCAAACAAAAAGCAACAATCTTTGCTTTGGTTCCTCATAGTCTCATCTTGTCTCTTTCATTTCTCTTCAGCAATCTCTTTTTCATGAAGACCTCCAAAGGTTTCCGTGACAGCCATATCTGGTACTCCATTTTCAACCGTTGTCCACGCAGCTCTTTTACACGAGCCCAGAGAGTGTCTTGTTGCTTCTCGCTTCTTCTGTGCACTATGTTGACCAGCATCATGTTTTGGGGAGTGCCTAAGGATCCAGCAGACCAAAAAATGGATTTAGGTAATAGCATCATGGCTTTATTGCTTTGGAGTACAGTAGGAAGGACAACTAAGAGGAGTTAAGAGGACTATCCAAGTATGAAATCTAGCCACAGAGAACAAATTCTAGATCTGATGCTTTTTGCTTTGAAGTTGGTGGCACTTTGAGAATGTTTTCTTGATTTCTCCCCTTACCAAAAACCATACTGACCTACAGTATGCTAAATGACTGTTATAAAGAAGTTGGAGGAAAACTTACAGAATGCTTAATCTGTATGAAACCTGCTACATAAATAAGAGCTATTGAGCCTGCCATTGGTAGGTGAAACATGTTTTGAGTACTGAATCCTGTTTGTGGTTTGTATTTGGAGATGACCAAGAGGAGTCTAGCATATGAAAAGAAAAAGAGAAATAGAAAAAGAAAAGAACAGGGAATGACAGTTAAGGAAGATGGTGAGATGGATGTTCCCAATTATTATTGGGGTGGAAAAAAAAAGAGAGAGAGAAGAGTAGGGGAAGATGGGTTGGGATCATTCATCCTAACTCTTGCACCTTCCAGATAGATTGGAATTACAAATGCCAAATTATCAGGCATTACAGTCAAAGGTCAAGGAAGCTGGTGTCCCAGCATAGCTATGTATCAACTTCAAAGGAATTTTCGTTAGCCTCAAACATTTGTCAATAGAACCCTTGTTTAAAGACTCAAAGCCACACACTTCTGTTGGAACAATACTCTAGTTTTCTTCCAACCATCTACCTGTGTTAATTATAACTCATATGACTCCTATGCAGCATGGCCAAATGCTTCATTAATGTCAATATTAGTCATCATCTGGTGCACTTGAATGGGGTTCACTTGGTTTCTTATTGGCATTATTTAAAGTAGAACTCACACATTATGCTAAACCATGGCTTCCAAATCATTAAAACTGGCTTTGCAAAAAAAAAAAAAAAAATAGATTGTCAAAACTGGTCAAGCACATGACTCTTTTTTTTCATTTGCTCTCACCAGGCAAGATAGAGTTCACGTGGCAAGAAGTGATGATTGGTTTTGAAAGTTCCATCCTGATGTTCCCCATCAACTTGCTCATCGTCCAGATCTTCAGGAATATTCGTTCTCAGTTTAAGAAAGAACAGAAACCAGGGAAAAGTGGGCGTGTATCCCCTGACTTGCCTTCTCTTCCCCAACAATCTCCCTCAAATGTGTCCCTCACTGCTGAGGCTGTGATCAAGGCAAGTGATTGTAGCTATTTATGGTGAGTGAGACAGTTGGTTTGACTCACACAAGATATGCCATCTCAAATAGGAAGCTCAAGTTGCAAATGATGCGTAAGAACAGCCTAAGACAGGGGTCTCCAACCTTGGCAACTTGAAGACTTGTGGACTTCAATTTCCAGAATTCTGGGAGTTGAAGTCCACAAGTCTTAAAGTTGTCAAGGTTGGAGACCCCGCCCTAAGACATATTGCTTTCTATGGCAAAACAGAAAATGAGGCTCAGGTGCATCTAAGTACCCAAACCCCAGGAAGGCATCCATCCCACAAGTATCTTTCAAATATATAACTTATATAAATATATATAAATAACTTATAATAAAATAAAACAAGGAGCTGAATGCCCATATGACTTGATTAGAACTTAGACAGTTGTCTTATAGACTTCTCAAAAGTAAGGTAGTGCTATTGAAGAGCAACACCTCTGTCTGGAAAGCTCTGTTAGTCAGAGCAGACAGTGCTGACCTCTATGACCACTCAGCTCATAGAGATCTCAGAGATTCCGTAACTCAGATAGTCTACTCTAGGGGAGCATCCTGTACCCCTGGTTGCCTATCTGACCCAGTGACCCAGTTTCTCAGTGGAAGAGTCTCAGGTAGCTCTTTCTCTGGCATTTTTCAACTTGCATTTCTTCCCATTGGAAGAAAGTAGAATTTGGTGTTAGATGAGGAACTTCGAGACCCAGATTCCTCCCTGATCTAATGGGTTGGGTAGATGTGACTGGCAAGAGACAGTCCCTCAGATAACCTTTTCCCAAGCCATGAAGGTCTTTAAAGGGGACAACCTTGAATTTCACCCAGAAGCAAATTGGCAACTCCCATGGGAGAGATGATACACGGGGACACCGGAGTCTGCATAAAACCACTGCTACCTTAGAGGTCGTAGCTGCACCTCGGCGATGTCCAGTACAAACCGTCACTAGATAACGATATTGAGCAAAAGGATCATTGTCTTCTAATACATTAATTTTTAAAAAGCAGGAAAAGGCCCTAAATTATTTTCATGAGAATAAGTTTTGCTTAGGTCAGATTAGACAATCTGGGATGGAGAGGCTGTCCATTTCTCCTTAAAAAGGAGACTATTTGTAGCTCAGAGTTGAAATGAAGGCTTCTCAGTCTTCTCTGAGCTTTGTTGTTTTCCTGCAGATGCTTCATTATTCAAACTCAGTGATATTACCTAGCTGGGAAATGAAACGTCTGCAAAATTGAACAACCAAGTTCAGAGAGCATCAAGGACGCCTCATTTCTCTTTGTCTTCTCCTGTCTTGTGTGACTCCTTGATCTTCCATTTCCATTCCCGCCAAAATGTGAGGTTCATCTTTGGCCCTCAAAAGTCAGGAAAACTGTGGTTTCAGAAAGATTGGCCTTTTAAAAGGTTGATTTTTTTTTTTTTAAAGCCCCTGAATAATTTTAGGAAAATTTTTCCTCAGGGATTGAATTTTGGAGAGTTTGGGATTTTTTTTTCCTCCTGTCTGTGTTCCCCAACACAACACTGAAAGATCAAAACTCTCATCCAGAATAGGTCGCCTAATCTTGCTTTAGAAGAAAAACCACAACATGTGGTTTGTTATCGGTGTGGAAGGAACGCAAAGGGCATCCCAGTGATTCTGTCCAATTTCTTTTTTCTTTTTAACTATCATTCTTGTAACCATTTTATCCAGGATATTAGGAGGATTGCCAATTCCCTGTTCAAAACCTTGAAGGCTCCTTTACCGTCCTCGGATCCAGATTTTAGTAAATCGACGGATATCAACAAACTGCTGGCCTTGGTGGAGGACATTATCTGTCAGCAGAACAGGGTGGGAGAGGAATTTTACGATGAGAGCAAAAAGAAAGATGACCCAATTATCATTAGTCTCGGGCTGGTGGATCTAGAAGGTAAGTCATATGTGGCAGGAGTCCCATAAGTGAAGGAGAGGGTGACCTCAAAACTGAATCTTAATTAGCCAATTAAAATCTCCTTCCGTTGTGGTGGTAATTAAGCTGGTTATTCTTCCCACTTGTCTCACACAGGCAGGTGTGTTTAAATTGGCTGTTAGCACTATCTCCTCTCTCTCTATAAATGAAGGTAGATTTTCACAGTTCTGGACCATATTATTACATGTGTTAAATGCACAATTAAGTTTGTCCCTAAGCACATTTTCATATAAAATTTCAGAACAGTCATACGTTTTTTATAATTCTCAAATAACCTATTTCCTTCCTCCCTCCCTTCTCTCCTCTTCCCTCCTTCTCTCATCTGAAATATATATCTACATTCTTTCCTTCCTTCCTCCCTCCCAATCCCCCTTCCTCCTTTCTTTTTCTCCTCTTCTATTTCTCATCTGACATTCATATCTATACTATTTCCTTCCTTCCTTCTCTCCTCTCCTCTCCTCTCTTGTCTGACATATATATATCTACATTATTTCCTTCCTTCCTTCTCTCCCTTCTCTCCTCTTCCCTCCTTCTCTCATCTGAAATATATATCTACATTATTTCCTTCATCCCTCCCTCCCAATCCCCCTTCCTCCTTTCTTTTTCTCCTCTTCTATTCTCTCCTTTTCTCATCTGACATTCATATCTATATTATTTCCTTCCTTTCTTCTCTCCTCTCCTCTCTTGTCTGACATATATATATCTACATTATTTCCTTCCTTCCTTCCTTCCCTCCTCTCCTCTCGTCTGACATATATATTTACATTTCCTTCCTTCCTTCCCTCCTCTCCTCTTCCCTCCTTTTCTCGTCTGATATATATTTACATTTCCTTCCTTCCTTCTCTCCTCTCCTTCTCTCATCTGACATATATATTTACATTTCCTCTCTTCTCCTCTCCTCTCCTCACCTTCTCTTGTCTGACATATATTTACATTTCCTCCCTCTCCTCTCCTTTCCTCTCCTCTCCTCTCCTCTCCTCTCCTCACCTTTTCTTGTCTAACATATATATTTGCATTATTTCCTTCCGTCCTCCTTTCATCTTCCCCTCCGCCTCTTTCCTCCCAGAAAAGAGAAGGACGCCAAGCCCAGAGAGAGGGATGGAGGAAAAGCTGAAGCATCGGGATTACAAGCGTTGCCTCCATGCCCAGCTACAGCACATGGAGCTTGAACTGGAGCTTCTGGGGCCTCAGCGCTTCCAGGACCCGCATAGCTACTCCCAGGCGGTTCGACAAGTTCGACACATGAAGCGCTTTTTGGAAAGTCAGCTCTGTTCCGCCACGCCTGACAGCGAAAGGTAGAAACAGTGCACTTACACCCAGAACCCACTGCTCCTGTTTCATAGGAAATTGCTTCAAAGAGACAACAAGGCACAGAGAGCTTAGCATTCCACATTCACTCCTGGTTTCAATATATCTTTATCACAGGAAATCAAATTGCTATTAATCTTCACAGGGATTCCGATATAACAATAATTCTTTACTTTTAGGAGTCCAAATTAACTGTCTTTTTACTGAGGGAGTCCAGATTTATCCTTGTACTAGTCTTGGGAATTTGAAGATGATACCATCTTTTTACTATTCTGTCCCCTATAATTACTGACTGAATGTATAAAGCAGATAGATAACTCCACAAAGCATACAGCATGGTTTAGCAAGAGGAGATGCTGGATGAGGGACGGCTTCTGATGTCCCTGAACAGCCATGGAAACATCCTGGAGGACTTTGAGCCAGTTGCCTCTTCTTAGCTCAGCCTACTCCCAGAGTTTGTTTGTTTGTGTGCTTGTTTGTTTATTTGATTTGAACTGCCACCTATTCACCATGGTGACTCAAGGCTGCTTTACAGCACATAAAACCCCAATGGAAAACAATGAAACTTGTAAAATGAAATAAATTAATATAGTAAAATCACTCCCCACCTCCCCTACCTCAGCGACAGCAGATCACCCAAGCCATTTAATGGGCTCCATCTCGCTCTGGGTTCCGCAGGCCCGCTGGCAGAACCAGGTCTTCAACGCCTTCTGGAAGAGAGTCAGAGAGGAGGCCATTCTAATCTCTGGGGGAATGATGTTCCAGGGGGAGGGAGCCACCACGGAGAAGGCCCTTCTTCTGGGTCCCACCAGGTGTATCTCCCTCAAGGATGGGAGCTGAAACATTCCCTGCCTCCCCACTCTAATGGGTTGGGTAGATGTGACCGGTAAGAGACGTCTTCTCAGATAGCCTGGTTCTTACTGGATAAATTAAAAAAATAATCCTTGACAACCTAAAGAAAATGTGGGATACATTTCTCAACAATTGGTCCTTTAAGCACCACAGAATGCTACTTCACACCAGACTCATCCATAAGACCCATAGAGAGGAATGGTTGAAGTTCTCATTGTACAATAGTCTTGGTCTTCCTTCCTTCCTTTCTTCTGGCTCAGCCCCTTCTCTATTTTTTGTTCCTTCTCTATTTTTTTTTTTCACGGTATCTTTTTTGTTGATTGATTGCAAGTGGTATCCGGCCCTGGTGCCACCCATGTTCTTTGTTACCCTAGGAACTCACCAACTCCAACCCTTCCTGGAGATAGCAAGAAAGAATTGACATCTAAAGGTTTACCTTGGTGGTTCGTATTTGTCGGCTGGTTCTTGGTGGTCTTGACCAGTGGAGTCTCTGGTTTTTTCACCATGCTGTATGGACTGCATTATGGCAAGGATAATTCCATCAAGTGGCTGATTTCCATGGCCATTTCTTTCTTTGAGAGCCTCTTCATCACCCAGCCATTAAAGGTATCTTTTTTGTTATGTCTCTCTAGGAAGTCTCCAACCCTAGTTAGGAAAATGCAGTTTGATTTGAAAGTTGCCTTCAAAGTGTTTTATTGCCACTAAGCTTTCCCTAACCTTGCTTGGCTTCCAAAGATGTGTTTTGAAGTTCGGAACAGGTGGTCATTCAACAAAATGCTGACAAGCGCAGGGGAAAGGTGTAGGAAAGTGTGTTTCGATTGGCTATGAAGTGGATAGACCAAAAATGTCATGTTTCTCTATGGAAGACAGAACCTAAACATTTTTAATATAATCCACAATATGAGAAGAAGACAATTGCAATATGGACACAAGGTTTACTACGTGGTTGTCTTCGGGCATCATGCTTGACCTCATGTAATAAAGACATAGCAAATGCATTCTTATAACATGCCAAGCCTGGCTAGTTTCAACTTTGATAATTTTTTTGTGAGTTAGTACATTCTGGACATCCTGACAATTTGATTAATTTGTTACTCATTGTACTGGACAAAACAAGAAAAGTGGATTAATTCAGTAACTACAGTAGACTAACTTTCTGTCTTCATTTGGAAAACAAAATGGATGTTGTAGGATATCAAAAGGTAAGTCTATGGACGTGGGCACAAACATCTCAGTCAAAGTTGACTATGTACTGTTCTTTTCTAGGTTCTTGGGTTTGCTGCTTTCTTTGCTCTGGTTCTGAAAAAGGTAGAAGAGGAAGATGAGGAGAACACATCTATTGACGGTCCTTTGTCAGTCACAGGTAATCTATTTAACTCATTGAGACCTGGAGCACAGTATCTGTGTCTTTCCAGGTTGAGCTGAACATACTGTAGTAGGCCCTGCTGAGGGATTACTAGTTTAGTAATATATGGGGAGGTAGTATATACTGAACAAGGCAAAAAATAAAAGCAATTGATAAAAAAAGATGCCAGTAATTAAACCAGAGAATAAAAATGTCTGTTTCACAAAGGAGAAGTTTGCTAGAACAAAAAAATATCTCAAATGACTAACGAAAAACAGCATGGAAGATCCTGGGATATGCTATTGGGATAAGAAGCCTCGCAATCTGAATATGATCAGCAAAAGGTCTTCCTTGCTCTATCCAACTACATGGTATTTCCATCAAAAGTGGAACACAGAAAATAGTCTATCATTCAGGTTTTTAGTAGTGGCCACTACTACAAGTAGTTTTTCACCTCTGGGCTTTCCTGCATCTAAGCCATGGACAGACAATCAGATTATGTTTCCTATATTTTGCTATTTGTCATACTTTCTGGTGCTCATGGGAACTAAACTCCAAAACATCTGGAGAATAACAGGTGGCTGTCCCCTAAATTGTGTTGCTGTGGTTTTAGAAGTAATTCTTGATGTTTTGAATTATGCCTGCAAGCAGTAGTGGTAAGCGGTTGGGTGGAAAGGATGATTCCATCAGTTTTAGCTTCTGTCATCTCGTTTTTCTAAATTTGTCAAATTTGGTTCCTTCGTTACTCATTCTGCCATTTACAGATTTGGGCTATCACTCTGAGACAACGGAAACCGATTTTTTTTAAATGCACAGAAATATTATAAATTCTTGTGTATGTTTCTCCAAATATTGTACACATCACTTCCATTTGGATTTTTGTAGCTGTACAGTTTTCAACCATTTCTTACCAGAATAAATACTTGCACATGAAATTCATGAATATACACATCTTTGTGCAGACTTTCCCCATGTCCATATTTTGGGGTTAGCGCAAACTTTCACAGAGTGCATGTGAAAAGATAACTGAGTTTGAATAGAAGATCAGTTTACAGCTAGATGAATATAGAATAACTGAGTTGGAAGGGACCTTGGAGGTCTTCTAGTCCAACCCCCTGCCTAGACAGGAAACCCTACACCACTTCAGACAAATATAGTTATCCAATCTTTTATTTAAAAACTTCCAGTGTTGAAGCATTCACAACTATTGGAGGCAAATTGTTCCACTGATTAATTTTTCTTATAGTCAAGCAATTTCTCCTTAGTTCTAAGTTGCTTCTCTCTTTGTTCAGTTTCTACCCATTGCTTCTTGTCCTGCCCTCAGATCCTTTGGAGAATAGCTTGACCCCGCTCTTCTTTGTGGCACCATCTGAGATACTGGAACACTGCTATCATGTCACCCTGAAAACATAATAAAGGTCTCTTTCAACCTTAGTACCACAATAATTATTCTAAGAGTGAGGATAAGATTATTCCTTGGGTGAGCACATCCTGAAAATATGATTCCAGAAAGTCTATTTTTCCATGAGAAGTTGGTTTTAAAAAAAAACAAACGTTGGTTTTGTTAGAGAATGAGTACATTTCCAACTATTTTGGACATTTGCCAGTGCTCCTAATGTCTTTGAAGAGCAAGTACTGCACCATTTATGCGTCTTTTCTTCCTGATTATCTATTTTTATCTCCTCTTTAAGTTGAATGTTTTCTCTCTTCTTATCCCTTTCGATAGCTATGATGAACACAGGATCATTTGTTTTGCTTGGTATCTATTTTCTTCTTTCATTTTTTTGGTCTGTAATCTGAGTGTTAGGTAAGTCTCATTATTTTGCTTATCTAAACATTTAGCTTTTCTGTTGAGATTTGAACTCTCTTCTAAACATGTATTTTAATATTGCTTTCCTTTTCAATAAGAGCATAAAACAAGTTGCATGCAAACTGAATTCAGCATCAAATAAGGGCATCAAAGGAAAGTCTTGGCTTCAAATAGGCAATCGAGGAGAAGAAGAATAAAAATCGGTGGTTGATTAATATTGTTTCAAATATTAGGTATCCAGGTCAATAACGTATTAATTCAAAAGAATATCTTATACATTTTGAAGATAAACCCTGCTGCATTAAATAGAAATCATTCCATTGCATGTACTGTATATTTAAGAATAATCTACATATTTACCTGGAAGTAGTTCCATTCAGTTTAGTAACTGAAAGGAATTCGGTCTTATCTATACATTTATAGTTTTGATATACTTTTTGATAAGTTTTGATATGCCACAAAGAAGAGAGAGTCAACTTATTTTCCAAAGCACCAGAAGGCAGAATAAGAAACAATGGATGGAACTATTCCCAAGGAGAGAAGCAACTAGGGAATTAGGGAGACATTTCCTAAGAGTGAGAACAATTAACCAGCAGAACAACTTGTCTCCAGAAATCATGGATGTTCCATCACTGGAGGTTTTTTTGGGTTTTTTTTTAACAAACTTTATTCAGTTTTCACATTAAAACAAAAATCTCTTTTTGGTGGACAACATATTTCTGGGTCATCATCTTTACATACAAATATGACAGAAATTATACAATGACATATGCATACTTAATTCTATTATTACCTTTTCCATTCCAAATTTTCAGGAGGGAGAGAAACAAACACATTAATTCTAGCCTCTTTCCTTAATTTCAATCAATTTTGTTTCATTTGAATTATTTCAGATTAATCCTTTAACATTTGTTTTTAAATGTAAACAATATGTATTTACCTAATAAATACTCATAAGGTTTAATTCTAAATTCTTTCATTAATCCCAATCTAAACATTTTTTAATTTCATTTCAATTATTTCAAATATAATCCTTAATATTTATTTTAAAAATACAAATAAACAATATATATTTCCTAATAGTGGTAATAATGAAGTTACCAATGTCTCTCCTTGCTTTTAATAATCTATATTAAACTTATTAATTTAGCTGATTCTTTAGTCTGTCACATTCCCTTTCCATTACACACATTTTAAAGAAAAAAGAACAAGTATAAATTTCCCCTCTTTTACTATTTTGAGTGTGACACCTTAATGATTAGAATATACCTTTATTCCCTCATCTTAATTCCCAATAAACCATTAGTCATTACATCTTCTCAATTGGATTCCACAGCATATTTCCCCCCCTTTAATAAGAGTTATCAATATCTATATTACCCTATTTTCTAAATATTTTTAATTGCAGAAATATTCTTATTACCCCTTGTCATCCTGCAGAATCCCCCTTTTAATTCATCAACCATTATCTCTGAAAAGGCAATTTCTTTTCAACATTTTACTAGTTGTGTGGTTCTTTCTGTCACATGCCTGTTTCTTACTGCTTCTCCGGTGCATTGTCCAGAGAGCGAACCCGAGTCTCCTCCCGCTCTCTTCCCCATGTCTTTTCTCATTCTTTCTACATTTCCTGACTTCACAAGTATTCCTTCTTTTAATTGTAAAGAAACAATTTCCTTTCAACATTTTGCTAGTCTTACTGTTTCTCCTCCCTCTTTTTTCCCCATGACTTTTCTCATTCCAATTTATCTCCTTCTTAATATCTTCCCTTTCCCTTTTCTGCTGAATCTTCCTGCCTTTTCTAACTTCACAATTATTCCCTCTTTTAATTGCTTTCTTAAAATTAAACTTTTTAACCTTCCTTCTTTCCCCACTTCTTTGTAATGTTCTTTGTGTTAATTGTCCATTCAAAATGTCTTCTCCTTGAGTCAATTCCTGCTCTTCTGAGAATCTTTCTTCTTGTTCTTCAATCGCCATTTCCATTTTTTCTAGCACAGAGCAAAGTAATTCACCTCTTTCCTGTAGTAATTCTCTCATATTTTTAAGTTCCATTTTTAAGTCCCAAAGAGATATCATCATTCTTATATTTTATAATCCTCAAAGTCCACAAAAAACAAACAAACCACTTTTACTTTCCTTCTTTCTTCTTTCAATTTTTTAAAGTTCTCAGCTATTCCAGTTCAGGGTTCATACCAAAAACATCAGTCAGTCCCACAAACAATCTTTCCTTCCTTGCTTTTTTCTTTATTCTGATTCTGCTTTCACTTTCTAAAATTCTTACTTTGTTTCAATATTTCTGTAATTTTATACCAGTTCATTCAAAAACAAAATGCTTTCCTTTTTATTTGAACTAAATTTTTATCAAAAGGTGACACTCTCCATGATACGAAGTCTTCACTTTTTTTCCCCTATATTTTTATTTAAGGTTTTTCGAACTTCAATATTCCAAAACAATCCAGTCTCCAATTTATAAACTTTATTATTATTATTCTTTGGCAATATTAAGTCCAGCTTTAATTTTATACTTGATTATTCCCAAATTATTTTAGTCCAATTTCATTAAATCTTTAATTCCAGCTTCTTCTTTTCCTGGTTCGAAGCCCCATTTAGCTGTCAAAAATATTTTCCTTTTTTTTTTCTCTGTTCCTTTGTAATTTTGCAGCTCACTTTTCTTTTCTTAAAAATTCCTTATTACCTTAATCCCGGGGTATTTTTATTTGGTTATACTGCCCAGTTGTCCCAGTTCAGATGTTATCCACCTCTTTCTTCCCTCCTGCACAAATCTTAGTCAAGCTGAGTCATCCTCTTCGGGATGGCCATTTTAGACCATCGCTGCAGTCGTCTTCGGGAGGAAAAAAAGCCAAGCCCGGGGGGGGGGGGGAGATGTGGCTCCCCACAGACAGGCTTGCTGCTTCCTCTTACTCCGCTGCCCCTCCAAGGCAGTTTCAGCCCCTAATTAGGATAATTGGGCTCTCCGACAAAAGAGCATGAACGATAGTCGCAGAGAGTTGCGATCTACTGTCTGTCGGTGAGGAGGCTCCGCCTTCTTCCCATCACTGGAGGTTTTTAAGAAGAGACTGGACAGTCACTTGTCTGAAATAATATAGGGTTTCCTGTTTGAGGAAGGAGTTGGACTTGAGCAGGGAGACAAACTTCCATTCTATTCAATGCTATTAAGTGAGATTGCAAAGTTTGCCCCTAAAGAATTGTGTGATTGGATGACTCTTGGTGTCTACATATGCTATTACATATAGGGCTTCTAAAAATAAACTTCACGGTTCCAACTAGTACAGTTAATAGTCTGCTTGGGTGTTTTGTGGGGCAGGTGATCTAACTCCTATCTTTGGGGTGAGCAGAAATAGTGGAAATAACATCTACCAGCCTCCTCCCGCTACTGACATTGAGAAAATGAAGATGGACCACATCAAGGAGCAGAAAGCCTTTGCCCTGATTCGGGAAATATTGGGTATGTTTTATGCCTGCACTCTGAAAAACTGTTGAAGGAAAGGAAGCTTCAGATTAAAGCCTGGCTTTGTAAGGCCAGCAAGCCTTTGGCCGCTTGTATGTCATCTGCATCATTTCCCATTTATTTTGAAAATTCGCACTAGGAGCTGTGATTCTTTTCGCTGTTGAACTGTCGGGCACAAGAAATCAGGCACCAAGGTTATTCAGATGAGTGCAAGTTTAATCCATGCTAGCTCTACAAGAATCTGAATGACTGACAGTCAGGTGAAATTGGTGGTAGATAAGAGTCAAAGGAACTCAAAGAGGGCTGGACTTAAATCTACTGTGAGCGTGAAGGGACTCCAAACTGATGACATGCATGACTCCTCCCCTGGGGCTCAATCTGCCCACCTCCTGAACTATCTTTGACATCTGGTTGACCAAGTGTTTGGGGTGTGGGAAGGTGCATGAAAGATTAGGAAGTAAGATTGGTCAGGATCCCTGATTTGAATGCCTTAGCAAGCCTTAGGCAACAGAATCAACCTGCACCATGATAAAAATCATGCAGCGGTTCTCCCAGCATCAGTCTGGGACTTGGGAATATAATTTGTTTTCTATGTCTGGCATCTTTTCTTCAGCCTACTTGGGATTCTTATGGATGTTGCTCTTGGTTGCCTACGGACAGCGTGATCCAAACTCCTATTATCTCAACAAACATATTGAGAACAGTTTCACAGAAGGATTTGAAGAGGTTTTAAGTTATCAGGATTTCTTCAAGTGGGCTAGAACCATCTTAATCAGCAACTTATACGGGCCCTATGAAGGTACGGTGATATAGGGGCCTATGACAGCTGTCTCAAACCAAACTGAATGCGGTATCATTCTCACAGAGTTCTTTGTTAAGAAAATATATTGAGATGAGTGGGCCAGGGTTACAAAACTTCTAATAATTGAATTATTTCTTAGTTTGTTCATTTATATCCTACCTTTATTATTTTTACAAAAAAATCAAAGCAGCAAACATATCCACATCTTCCTCTTCCTATTTTCTCCACAACAGCAACCCTGTGAAATGAAGAGTGATTGGGCCAAAGTCACCCAGCCGGCTTTTATACCTAAGGCAGGACTATAACTCACCATCACCCAGTTCCTAGCCTGATGCCTTAACCACAGCACCAACCTTTGCCCTAATGTACCTTTAAATGGATTTTCTCTCTAACTGCCATCATAATATACAGCAAGGAGGCAGGAAGCAGTAAGGGTGTCTTGAATTATTTTGCAGATACTTTTTGTTGGTAGGGTAACTCAGTATTTATGCTACAGGTCACCAAACTTTTGGGGTGCTGAGCATTATCATTCAATAATGGGGGAAGGAAGGAAAGAAGGGGAGAAGGAAGGAAGGAGCCAAAATACATTGAAATGGCCAAAATGCAATTCAAACTCTAATAACTGAGTTCAATTAATTGTTGTCATGCAACCTAAGCCTTGTGAGATCATCAGACAGATCTCAGAAGATTTTGGGGATTTCAAAATACATAGACGCATACATGGATATCAGAGGTGGTATTCAGCAGGTTCTGACCAGTTCTGCAGAAATTTTGAAATTTTTTTTCCGGAGAACTGGCAAATACCACCTCTGACTGCCCCCACCCCCATCTATTCCCTGTCTCCTCAGTCCCAGCTGATTGGCTGGGTCTTCTTTGGTTGCCCTGCACAGAAGAACGGAGTTGGAAAGCTGGTTAGTGGAGTGGGGAGGGAATAGAGATTTTGCAGTATCCTTTCCCTGTCATGCCTACCAACCGATGCCCACCAAGCCAAGCCAAGCCCAGCAAGTCATGCCTACAGAACTGGTAGTAAAAAAAAAAATTGAATCCCACCACTGATGGATACACAGACACACACCATATTATCTCCACGTACAATTGGAGGAATCATGAACCATGTTTTCAGTCCTTGGTTTGAAGCTAAAGCAACTGAGAAGAGAGAAAATTACTTTGAAGCTCTGCAAATGCGTATGGGTTGAATGGCATATTCAAACCCTCCTTCCTTCTCAAATCCTCCCCAGGTTTCATCACAGATGGCAACTCCAAACTGGTGGGGAGCGCTCGGATTCGGCAAGTGAGAGTCAAGGGCGACTCCTGCCCCATTGATCCAAGCTTAGATAGGACAGTCAGAGAGTGCCACGCCGCCTATTCCTTTGACACAGAGGAGATGAGAGATTATAGCGTCAACTGGAATGGCTCTTTCTTGGACAACTCTTCAGAGTTCTATTCGGCTTGGCAATATCAGAGCCAGGCAAGGCTGAGAGGACACCCCATCTGGGGCAAATTGGCTGTTTACAGAGGGGGAGGCTACATCGTTCACCTGGGGATGGATTCCACCAATGCCTCCAGGTAACTTTGAACTCTTTGAACTATTACCATCGAGAAGGAGATTTAGGGTATTAAGAACAAGGACGACCAGATTTAAGAACAGTTTTTATCCAAGTGCAGTTTTGAGTTTGAATGCAGGGTCATAAGATTTATGTGGAAGTGAATGAAAGTAATGGGGTTTTACATTTTTAAATTGCATAGAGAGCATTGTATGGTCGGCTGTGTTTAGTTTTAATTTAATTTAATTTTTTTTTCTTTTAGTGGTGTTTGTCCAGTTTTTATTTGTGGAAGAGCATCTCATTTTGTTGCACCCGCTTGCGAGTGTAATGACAAATAAACTCTATAAACTATAAACTTCTGGCTGCTACATAACTTGGGTTGGCTCTGTGGTTCTTAGGGCAAAGCAGCAATCTGGATTTGAAGGGAAAAGAATGAAGTGGCAGTGAATGTAAATGTAAGGTTCTTTCCTGCTGTCTCTTTGTGGAGGAAATAGAATAGAATAGAATAAGTTGGAAGGGACCTTGGAGGTCTTCTAGCCCCCTGGTTAGGCAGGAGACCCTATTACTGGGGTAAAGGTTTGGCTGTGCCTTAGATTGGGCGTGGCCAATTCTTGCCCCAACTGCTCAGGTCTTAACAAGAGTAAGGTCTCAATGTCATAGGAGCAACTAATTGTTCGTCCATTGATTTATACCACCAGAATTCTCCAATACTTGTTCGATAACACCTGGCTGGATAGCTTTACGAGAGCTTTGTTTGTCGAGTTCACCGTCTACAATGCAAATGTGAACCTGTTCTGCATCGTGAACCTGATGTTTGAAACCAATGCCTTAGGTAAGAGCTGGAGATGTTAGACCAGAATCTATCTATGATCATTTAGGAGAGCTCCTGGGTGCCTATTATGGCCAGATTGCAACACATACAAACAAATTGATGGAGCTTCACATTGTCTTGTGTTCTGTCTTTAAATTGCTGTCTGAATATAAAGACAGTCAGGCAAACTCTACAAAGGCTTCCATACAAAGTTTCTTTATTGGATCACAAGGCATCCTCAAGGTATAACTCACAGTTATGTTGAGATTCATCTAATGTCCAAATCTTTGCATAACTGACTTCATAGTGTGAAAATACAGTTATCTTCATCCCATAACAATGGAGCAAAGCAGCACGATGCTGCTGGGGTCCAAGCAAGAATAATGGAAACTCACCCAACCCAACCAAGGGTCAGTTCAGTGACCAATCAGGATTACAGATGTGGCCACATGACATGAACTACATTTCCCAAGATGCATTAACTATATTTCCCGTGAAGCATTCCCTTAAGGGGACAGCTCCCAATTCCCTCCATCTTGTCCTTCTCAAGATGAAACATGCATATAAGTGTAATTATGCATTGGTCTATGTAGATTTATCTATCCTGTTGATTTAATTACACTTATACTATGCATGACTTGAGCTGCTCTGCTCTAGAACTATTGTCTGCAGGTGGCATAACACACAAATCCACTGAAATAAGACTGCAGTTGAATACAATCTGGATGCAGGAAAAGGCTTTGTCCACGTGAGCGTTGCTGTTAAAGAGGCCAAAGTCTGCCATTGATCTCCACTTTTGCATGACAAGACGGCTTGCAGGTTCAATGAAATAGTTTCCAACTCTAGCAAAACTGTAGAATAAGTCAAGGCTAAAGGAATGGTGTACATTCATGCCACTTGCATGCTTTCATACTGAGCATCCAAATCAACCTCGTGCAGAAACAGAATGATCTGGATACCAATTTTTATTTTCTATCACTTCAGCTCAGTGTGAGTTCTCACCTCCCTGATTTTAATCCCTCAAGAAATAAACATTTTTTATATAGCTGCTTAAGGCAGCTGGGGAATTCCCTCTGAGTTGTCATCACTGTGTCATGTCATCACACCTTAAAAAATACTGCAATTTCAGGGGAGCTAAAGAAAGAGCTATCTAAAGGATATCTGAGAATTAGATATCCAAAGGATATCTGAGAATTGTTTTTGTTTTGGCCAAATTTCCATCCTAAAGGTTAAAACTACAATGGGAGCAAGAAGGGAAGCCTCTTGGAATAATATTTTCAGTAACTATGAGTGCTTTTTATGAATATGTCTAGTTCTTTGAAGTAACAAGCAAGAATGTGACATTCAGATAAGAACTGGTTCAAATTGGCCAGAGACCAGAATTTCCCCCCAAAGCTGAAAACCTGAAAACTCATTCTAATATGAGAACTACACCTAGTGAATATGCAATTGGGAATTAACAAGATCAAGTTAAGATGGTGGGATAATATGAAATATTACATAGTACATTCTAGAGCTACTGAGCATGCTTACTAGATGACAGATGAGTCAACTGTTGCTTACCAATGAAAGAACACATTTCAAACACAGTAAGTTTGAATTGCATATAAAGTGATTCCCAATCCTTATAAGGAGCTTCTCATCTTGTATCTATGGGATATGTTTATGCATAAAGAAATATTAATCCAGCTTTCCAGCTCTTGCCGTTGTTTACAGATAACAAATATTTATGTACAACTAACTCCTGCTTTGATTTTTTTAGGAGCTTTCTTTCCACGGGCAGAATTGCAAAGTATACGCCTTTATCCATACACCGATGGTCTGCATATCTTTGTTGTTGCAGCAGAAATAATTTATTTCCTCTTTGTTATATACTACATGGTGGAGCAGGTAAGAAGAACTTTGATGGGTTGAATAGGCAGCCTGCAAATTGTTTTATTACCAAACTGACCAGTTCTAGGTTCTGGGTGTCTGGTCTATAGAGAGGAAAGCTAATGGGCATAAACTAATTTCCAAAAAAGTTATTAAAAAATTCAAGCAGAGATACAATGCCCATGAATTAATTAATGATACCTTGCAAAGAAAACAGACTGTAGCCAGTCTGATCTTGACTGGTATTTGCCAATTATGGGCAGAAAACAAGCCTGATGGATTGGCTAGTCAGATTTTTGCTAGTAAGCAAGAGATAAGATGTGCTTTTATGACAGCTGGTCACAGTTAGTGATGTCACTATGCAGGGCTTCTACAACAGTATCATAGCATACACATCTAAAGAACATCTGAGCTAAGAATTTGAACTGATAAATAATCATGGATTCAGCTTCAGGGCTATCTGGCAAAGGAAGAATGTGATTTCCTGGTTGCCAGTTTGTACAAGCCATGAATTGTATTCCCCATCTATCTTCTCATCCAGTCCCAATCCTTTAACTGTTTTGCAAAAACAGTATGATAATTGGTTCTGTTTGCAAAAGAATGAAGATGGATAATATCTAAATGTCCTAAAAATCTCAGGTCTGTTTCAAAACAGCTTTTGAATTAATGTACTTCAAATGGGCCAACTTACTGAATGTGCCCAAAATCTGGGATTCATAACTCCCTTGGAATTGAAATTTGCGTTTGATTCAGTGCTGCTGAGGTCAGCCATGGTCACGTGGTCGTAATTTCTGACATTCCTTACCAGCTTCCTGCAAGGAAAGTCAGTGGGAAGGCCAGCAGGAAGTCAGACATTAGTCTTCCCCTCTCTGTTTTTTTTTTGCCTCCCGGTTTGTCTGTTTAGTTAAAGAAATATCTCTGAAACAATGATTCAATTGGCCACGGGTTGCCTAGTGTATAAATAAAATTGACCAAAATATCTGCGCTTAACTGTAATCATAAGTAAGACCACAGCTAGAATCCTGCATCCAGTTTTGGTCACCATGCCACAAAAGAAGATGTTGAGACTCTAGAAAAAGTGCAGAGAAGAGCAACCAGGATGATGAGGGGACTGGAGGCTAAAACGTACGATGGACAGTTGCAGGAACTGGGCATGGCTAGTTTAGTCCAGGGGAGACATGATAGCAGTCTTCCCATATTTGAGGGGCTGCCACAGAGAGGAGGAAGGGGTCAAGCTATTTTCCAAGGCACCTGAAGGCCAGACAAGGAATAATGGATGGAAACTGACCAAGGAGAGATTCAACCTGGAAATAAGGAGGAATTTTCTGACAGTGAGAACAATCAACCCATGGAACAGAAGTTGCCTTCAGAAGTTGTGGGAGCTTCATCATCGGAGGCGTTCAAGGAGAGACTGGACTGCCATTTGTCAGAAATGGTGTAGGGTCTCCTGCTTGAGTGGGAGGTTGGACTAGATGACCTATAAGGTCTCTTCCAACTCTGTTAATCTCTCTCTCTCTCTCTTTATCTATCTATCTATCTATCTATCTATCTATCTATCTATCTATCTATCTATCTAATCTAACTAACTAAATGAAACTGCATTGCACTCTCGTGAGTTATAAATGCTGCCTTACTCCCCACTGTTCGCAGATTGTACTACTGAAAAATGAATGTCTTCTTCCAACAGGGAAAAATCCTGCGGACTCTGAAATGGAATTACTTCCACAGCAAATGGAACCTCCTGGAGTTGGCCATCATCTTGATCAGCTGGAGTGCCCTTTCCGTTTTTGTTCGCCGGATGATCTTGGGCTTAAGGGACATCTGTTACTACCAGGAACATAAGGATGAGTATGTTCGATGCTCTGGCACTTTCTAAATACACTGCCGAACCAAAGATAGAAAAGAGGAGAATTTGCTCACAGCAAGACTCTTCCTTTTAAGAGTCAGGGCTGTTACGATTTACAAATGAGCATTTTTGTGTGCTTGTGCTTTATACATACAAGCTAAACTATTTCATCCGGTTTCTTTCTTTTGCAAAAGAGGTGGCAGAGAAGATTTCTCTGGGTGATTTTTGCTTTGTTGCTGGTATCTTTCTACCATCCTCCTTGGCTATTCTCGCTTCCTGGCTGGGGAAAAAAAAACTCAGAGAAATTATTTCCAAATGTCTGCCATGATGATTTGATTGAAGTGTGAGAAACTGGGGAGGTTGCAGATTCTTGGAAAGAGAATTTAATCATAGAAGACACGATGTTCATACACACCTGCTAGCAATGCTGCAGCTTTGTCCTGTGTCAAATTTTATCCTGCCCTCATTAACACACACACACACACACACACGGTTTTTCCTCTTGTGAAGTTAAAAAATGAATTAACAGAAAAGTAATTTCTGTTCCAGTCAGATTAAATGAGAATGCAGGGAAAATGTTCTTTGCAGCACTTATGCAGGTGACCCAGATATAAGTCAATAATCAAGTGAGTTTTTCTTTTATTAGAAAGATGTAGGATAGTTTGAGGTGCAGTCAGTGGCCGAGCGATTAAGACACTGGGC
The DNA here is from genome assembly GCA_033807585.1 of Hydrophis major. Lineage (NCBI taxonomy): Eukaryota > Metazoa > Chordata > Lepidosauria > Squamata > Elapidae > Hydrophis > Hydrophis major. The sequence continues at coordinate 8,754,013 of CM066338.1, forward strand.
TTGTTGACCGGAAGGTTGGTAGTTCAAAACCCAAGCACTACCTGATAGAGTGAGCTCCCATTACTTGCTCCAGCTTTTGACAACCTTGCAATTCAAAAGCATGCGAGTAGATAAATAGGTACCACTTTGGTAAGAAGGTAACAGTGTTCTGTGTGCCTTAGTGTCTAGACATGCTGGCCACATGACCACAGAAGCATCTTCAGACAACACTGGCTTCCTCTCCTAGGAAACAGAGATGAGCACCACCCCTCAGGATCATCTAATGTGGCTTGTGACTAATTGAGAAGCTGAACCTAGGTTCCTCCAATCGTGGCTCAACCCTCCAGTTCCCATGCTCCAACCGATGGATTGGGATGGCAGTTCCCACAAGCAAGGCACCAAGGTTGCCTTCCCCACTGCTGCATGCCAGCTTATTACAATCCCTGAATCTTCTTCTTAGGTTTGTGAGCTTCAATCAAACCGCTACGGTGGATGCAGTGTTGGGCTACCTGATTGCATTTCTGGTGCTTCTTTCCACTGTGAAACTTTGGCACCTATTGAGGCTCAACCCCAAGTTGAACATGATCACCTCCACCTTGAGGAGAGCCTGGGGGGACATATCAGGATTTGCCACCGTGATCATTATCATGTTCCTAGCTTATTCCATTGCTGTGAGTAGTCCAGAAGGCTGTATTCAACCTTCTTCTATGTTTGTTTATTCAATGTAGGTAGCATTTACTACATGGGTTGTTCATAAAGCAGAGAACTCTAGAGCAAAATGGACACTTGTTCAAACTGGACACTTGTTCAAACTTCAAATCCTGAGCAGAACTATATATTAGGATCCCATTCTGAGTCTTTGCAAAGAACTTTACTTTAGACTAGACCTTAGAAATAAACTAAATTATCAGGTTTGAGACTCTTATGGGCAGAATTAGTCCATGTTCTACAGATTAAAAGAACAACAAAATAACAGTATTGGAAGGGGCCTTAAAGGTCTTCTAGTCCATCCCCACCAAAGCAAGAGACCCTATGCCATTTCAGACAATTACAGATTTAGTATTCTCTTAAAGACATAGTATTAAAATGTCTATCCTAGTTTATATATTTCCAACCCAAATAACTGTTAGGTGACTTACGTTCCTAACCTGGAGCACCCACAAATTATGGAGGCAAGCCATTGCACTGATTGTTATGTTTTCTCCATACCACATGAACTTTGAGCAACAGGAGGGCATGAGTAAGCTCCTTAATGCAAGCAAATATCTTACTTGACTTTCTTGTTCACCAGCCCGCAAACAGTCTTTTTTTCATTATTCATTAATTTCATCCATTCATTAGTTTTATGACCTTCCTCCAGGAGCTCAAGATGTCATATGTAGCATTTCTCCCCCAAATTTTCTCTGCAACTATAAGGTTGTTTGTGTTCCTAAGACAAGGCAGCTGGCTCAAACTTCACAAAGGAGCTTCAATAGCTGAGGGAAGACTGGTTAAACACTTCATCTACTATTTATTCTATGAGGTTATATTTGCCTTGACCATCAGTTAATCAGAAGATTTTCCTATCAGTGGTTCAAACTTATTCCGTCTTCTGAGATATTTTCCTGTCAGAATAAAAAATGAGCAGTAGATATTATGGAGTAAGTGAAGTGACTGGCATCTAAGATGATTATTTGTTTGTTTTAAATGCAGACAAATCTAATATATGGCTGGAAACTGAATTCATACAAGACTTTGTTTGATTCTGCTGAGACTATGGTCAGCCTTCAGTTAGGAATATTCAACTACGAAGAGGTATGACACTTTCTAAATATGACCAATCAAATGAAAAGATCAAACTGTGTTTATTTTATTTAGAGCATGGAAAAATTTGGACTGATCTTATGAGAAGAAACATGTGGTTTAGATCTAGAGAGAGAAAAATGTATCACGGGGAAAAATCAAAACTGAAATATAGACTAACTGGGGGTGCAAATCTATGCATCCTTACCACATACAACAAAGCTTATTTTTGCATGTACATGCAAAGGATTGTACCTAGTGTAGCATTTAAGTCTCTCCAACTTGATATCCTTCAACTATCTGGAGTCACCCAGTCATCTTAGCCACTTTGAGAATTTTGGGAGCTGCAATCCATACATGGAAAATAATTTGGTTACAGGAAGCTGGGCTAGCTTCTTCTTGTTATTAGAATGGGTTTGATGGATGGATGGATAGATGGATGGATTAGAGAACAAACAAAAGTATACGATATCATCAAGAGAGTAAAATAATTGAAATGGAAACAGATTGGTCACATAGCAAGAAGAACTGATGGCAGGTGGACCAAAGCGATCATAGGATGGATCCCACTTGATCAAAAGAATCCACGAAAGAGACCTAAAACAAAATGGATTAAAAATGTTAGCTAATATTGCAGGGCCAATTGGCAAAAGAAATCTTGGGACCGTATGGGTTGGAAACATTGTCTACAGTGGATAGACAGTGGCTAAAATTATGACAATAGTAGTGATGATGATGATGATGTGTGTGTGTGTGTGTATGTATGTATGTATTGGGTTCTGCATCCCAACAAGACAGACACGGACTTCAGAGTAATTAGGACTGCAGAAAAAACAATTACTACCCACCTGCCTTCCATTGAGGACCTGTACACTGCATGAGTTAAAAAGAGGACTGTGAAAATATTTAGACCCCTCACATCCCAGACATAAACTGTTTCAACTCCTTCCCTCAAAATGACGCTATACAGCACTGCACACCAGAACAACTAGACACAAGGACAGTTTCCCTGAATGCCATCACTCTGCTAAACAAATAATTCCCTCAACATTGTCCAACTATTTACGAAGTCTGCACTACTATTAGTTATTCCTCCCATCCTTCCCTTTCACCCATCTCCTCCCACTTATGACTGCATGAATGTAACTTTGTCGCTTGTATCCTAATAATTTTTATTTCCTAGTATGATTTGATTGCTTATTGTACCCTATGACTATTATTAAAGTGTTGTACCTGATGATTCTTGACGAATGTATTTTTTCTTTTATGTACACTGAGAGCATATGCACCAAGACAAATTCCTTGTGTGTCCAATCACTTGGTCAATAAAGAATTTCTATTCTATTCTATTTAAAAAAACAGATTTTACTTATTATTATGCCAATTTAAAAAAAACTTGTTTCAGTTCTGTCAGAAGTAAAAATGGAACAGGTTAATAAAATCATAAGCATTGAAATAGGTCTATTCAGTGTACACAGGATAGATGGACTCTTGTTCAGAATTGGAGACTCTGATGCATCCAGGCAACACAGCACCTAGTGCCCTGCTTAAAAGTTTTTAAACAGCTTTATAAAAACATTTTTTCTTCTATTTTTTTTTCATGGACTTAATCATATTTCTCGCATTACAGGTCTTGGATTACAATCCTATCTTGGGGTCCTTCTTAATCGGTTCCTGCATTATCTTTATGACATTTGTGGTCTTGAACCTTTTCATTTCTGTCATCCTGGTGGCTTTTAGTGAGGAGCAGAAACATTATCAGGTTTGTTCATCGAATCTCAGCGTTTAAAGGAGACATGAGAAAGTATTCTACGGGCCTCTGGAGTTTCTGCAACTCTGTCACCACCCGGTGTGATTGGTGGAACTGTCTCAGATTGGCAGAGTGGTGTTTTTTTTTTTTTTGCTATTTTGTTGAAGGAAATAATGAAAAGGAGGGGGGGGAGGAAGCATGCATGGCTGAAGATGGATGCAGTGCAGTTGCCCAAACACAAATGTCAAAAACCATTCTTTAAAAAGCCATCAGAATGGAAAATCCAACTCTTGATTCAGCTTGACTGGGGGTGCTTGGAATTTTAACACACCTGGATAATATCAGGGTAGGATGCTCTGCATTAAATAACACATTTTGATTTACAAGATGGATTTCTTTCCCTTTTCTTGATTCTGTGGCATCCATTCACTGTCAAATCAGCCGCCTGGCTGGGGGAATTCTGGGAGTTCAAGTCTGTGCACCTTAAATTTTGCTAAGGTTGAGAAACAGTTTTCTATCTAGGAATCAAACATCATAAAACACTGATAACATTTCTCTTTTTTTTAAAGGCTTCAGAAGAAGAAGAGATAGTGGACCTCATGATGAAGAAAATGTGCAGTTTTCTTGGAATTAAATATAAAAATGACCAGACTCCAGTTTGTGGCAAGCATCTGCAAGCATCTGGGAATGACATCTAATGACTCAGCCAAGATTTTGCTTCTCCTGTGAATTTGTAGCTGTTGTATTACTTGTAAATGTTGTGATTTTGGGGTTTGTGAAATGCTGTGGTAGAAAACGTGAGCTCATTTTTAGGAATCAAAAGCTTCATTTGATCTCTAATAATTGAATGTGGTTTCTCACTATAGATATAGAAATATTTTAAGCTATATGGAACAGGTTTAACATGGCTGTTTCCTGTTACTATTTCTCAGTGTCTTATAATAAATGTTAAGTGTGAAAGCATAATTGTAGCTCTGTTTATTTAAAATTAGAAGCCTGCTATCAATTTGCAACTGACGTGTCTCACATTCCTGTAAAAATTTCCCCATGGAAATGTTTGGCTCTCGTTCAAAAGTCATCATGTGTGAGTGGAAGGCCTTAAAAATTGAAATGATTGGGAAGAAAAGCTGAACCAGTCCTTTTGATATGACATTTTCCACTAAAGGCCTAGTAAATATAATTACAAAATGTAAAAGGTTAAAGCAAACACCCCTTCTTGGGGGAATGGATTTGTAGCAGTGCAGTGCTTCACAAATCTCTCGCCCATTTTTTTCCTCTAGCCAAAATAATTCCCGGACACTCTTTGTCTGGGGATTCCAACCCACTTTCCAGAGAACAAAAGAGGATGTTTATTCAGGTTTTGGAAGGAAAACAGACATGTTGCAATCTACTGGGGAGAAGTGCTTTGAAAAACAAAAACCCATAAGAGATACAATTTAAGTAAGAAAAAGGTTTACACTGAAGACTAACTAGCAAAGCATTCTCAGGTCCAGCTTGACTGTCGACACCATGCGCGGTTTTCTAAAGGGGCTTTGGACTTGGTTGGCCATTAAAGTCCCAAATGTTTGGCCAACTCTATATCCTGCCTACTGAACTTTCCATCCCGGTCCATAAACCAGGCCTGATTTTGCCCAGCTGGGGGGGCAGGGGGGCAAAATCATCCCCTAAAAATGGGAACCTTTGCAGTTTTGCAACTGCCTCTCTTTCCTTTGTTGCTCTTCTTTGAAGCCGCAGAAAACCTCTCCGGCCGGAGGTTTAATCCTGGCTCCCCGGATTCTTCCTTTATGCAGGCCGGGAAAGAGGGGAATTGTAGTCCCTCCACTCCAGAGCGCATCGCGCGGGACAAAGGAGGCAAAACCCACAAAACCCTCCCCGCAGCGGCGCGCAGCGACTCCGCCCGGCGTGGCACCCCTTCCCTTCCCTTCGCCCGGCCGAGGAGCCAGGCCAGGCCCCCTCGGGCCGGGAAGGCCCGCCTCCACCGTCCCCTCCTCTCCCCCGGCTGCTTTTGCCCTCCGGCCCGGGCCGCCTCTTCGTGGAGCGGCCCCGCGATGGCAGTGGCGGCGACGGCTTGGCGAGCGTTGCGGAGGGTCGGGCTTGGTGCACGGACCGGGCCGCGCGGTTCCTTGCTGGGTTGGCCCAGCAGCAGCAGCGGCGTCGTACGCAGCCCCGAGGCCCGGCGGCTCAGCACCAGCCCTGCGTTGCTGCTCGCCGGTGAGTGGCGGCCGGGGCGCGGTTGAAGGGGCGGCGGGCGGGCGGGGAACCGGAATTCCTTTGCGCCATTGTAAGGAGAGGCGTGCGCCAAAGCGCGGCGGGAGTCACCCAGCCCCCTTCGTCGCTCTGCTCCGGTTCCAACCGCGCCGAGGGGTCGCAGCCAAAGCCCGGGCACCGATGCGCTTAGCCGGAGGCCTCTCCAGAGCTTCCCAGCCTGCCAGCCCCCTTGCTCAAGCCCCTGTACGCCTCTGGGCGCCCTGATTTGGAGCGAAAGTCCGTGCATATCCGGGTCGCATATCCGTGCAACTCAGCCTGGCGAGGGCTGAGCTGCACGCTTCGGGGAGTTGGGGGAGGGAGGGGATGCCAAGAGTTGGATTAGGCTTCCCTGGAATCCGAAGCGAAGCCCGCTTCAAGGGCCTTTCCTTCCACGCGTGGGCAGCGCACCCAGGAAGTTGGCTTCCTGGACCTGGACGGGCCCGTTGTTGCAATGCAGGGTGGAAAAAAACAAATTAACCCCAGGACGTACCGATCCTCCCCTCCAGGCAAGGCTAAACTTCCGATGTTGAGCGAAGGTCATTTTTGGTAATCTGTCAACTAGCGAAATGTTACTATGAAGCGCATTGTAGCCTATTCCCCCTCCCCCCCCCTTTCCAATACATCATTCTGGATTCTAGGCTACTTCTCATCCCGCAGGGGTGCAGAGAATTTTGTTGGGAGAAATTGAGCAAGAAAGCCGGCTGGGTGACTTTGGGTCAGTTCCTCTTTCTCAGCCCTAACCACCTCACAGAGTTGTTGTGGGAAAAATAGGAGGAGGGAGGAGTGTTAGGTAGGTTGGCGGCCCTGAGTTGATTACAAAGTATGAAAGGCAGACCAACAATTTAAACAATCCAAGGGGAAACAATTTCTTTGGATTTCTGGCATTGGCATGCTGGGGGATTTCAAAGTATTCCACGGGGCTCTTGAAAAGCAACCTGCAAACAATGCTGGCTTGCTCTCATGCAAGATGTAAGCGCATAAAGCATCTTTATACTTTTTTGGGTCCTGCATTCCGTGGGGCATCCAGTAAACCAGTGGGATTAAAGTGAAGAGGACAGAGAATTTGAACTATTTAGCTTTAGCCATGAGTCATGGGAGAAGACCTGCTTGGGGGTCTTTCCAAGTTTTGAAGGGAGTTTTGCTATTTAAAGTTTGGAAACACATTCCTAGCAATAAGGCCAATGCGATAGTGATTATGTACCATCAAGTTGTTGTTGACTCCTAGCAATCACATAGATTATCCGAAACAAGGATTTGGTCACTAACCTGGTCTTCCAACCATTTTTTCAGGGTGATCTCTTCATCTCAGCACAGATTTAAAGAGAAGTTGTGTTGTAATGTCTTCGGGATGATTTCGTTTGAATTCCAGCCTTGATGGGGTTGGGCTTAGTCACCAAAATGGCCTCTTTCCACTCTTGTAATTCTATTAAGACAGACATATTCTGTGGGTTAGCTAGATGGAGTGTTGCTGTGTTAATATTTTTGCAATAAAATGTGCCCAGAAATGCCCATGATCAGTGGTGTATTAACCATTAAGCAGACTAAGCACGTGCTTAGGACACCAGGCCCAAAAGGAGGCACCACAAAAACTTTTATATAGCTTGGCTTTGCTAGTACAGTGGTGGTCTCTCTTTCTATCTTTCCCAGCTTTAGAGCCATCCCAAGGAGCTAGCCCTTTGCACATGAATAAGAATTATATTCAGCATCATCATGTATAATAAGAAGCATGTTATGGAGATACGTACTTTCCACGCAGAAGGGGAATTGTAATATGAGTATTGTAGGAAGCCAAAGCCAGATCCAGCAGAGATTGGAAATTCGAAAAAGTTTCACTTTGATCAGACAGGGAAAGCATTGAAGTATAAGTGACACAATACATTAAAAAAAAAAAACAATTCTTAAATATCATTTACCACTTACACCATACATAAAAAGGAGTTTTCTAGCTCGAGTTTCAGTTTTGTTCAGTTTATACTTGAACAGAGATCTCCAAACTTGGCAACTTGAAGACTCGTGGACTTCAACTCCCAGAATTATCCAGCCAGCATAGCTGGCTGGATAATTCTGGGAGTTGAAGTCCACGAGTCTTCAAGTTGCCAAGTTTGGGGACCCCTGTACTAGAAGAACATAAGTAGGATTGCCAAGATATATGCAAATACAGAGCCTTAAAACTAACCCATTTGTTTTGTTTTGGGGTTATTATTTTTTTAGCTCGTCGGTTTACAGACAAGCACGAATGGATTGCCGTCGAAAACGGAATTGGAACGATAGGAATTAGCAACTTTGCACAGGTACTGTTCCTGCCCTCCCTGGTGATCCCTTGGCCTCCTCGGTTGGCCTTGCTCTTTGATTTCTTGATTGTCCTAACTGCCGTTTCTGCCTGCAAAGCCAATTTGTGGACTTGGACCTCAGAGGTGTTTTCCTACCTGGAAAACACGATTGAAAGCCCTGGCTATGCCTCGCTGGCTTGGCCTCATCCCAAAAAAAGCTTAGGAACCCAACAGGGAATCGAGCCCAAAAGTTTCTGTTGGTTTCTGTTTGGTTCGTTGGAGAAAATACTTTTGTCACGTAAGAGAGGGCCAGGTAGCCTTTAGATCACTAGGAGCAATACAGGTAGTCTTCGGTTTGTTTTAGGGACCGTTCAAGTTGCAACAGCACTGAAAAAAGTAACTTAGGACTGCTTTTTATACTCACGACTATTGCAGCATTCCCATAGTCACGTGATCAAAATTCAGGTGCTTGGCAACTGGCATGTATGGTTGCAGTGTCCTAGGGGTCATGCGATCACCATTTGTGATCTGACAAGCTGGTCTGACCTGGGCTTCCCCAAAAAGCACTAAGCAGACTCTGTCCCAACAAAACCCCTTTTATTAAACCCCTTTTATTAAATGGCATTCACCTTCAGTCAAAGGCCTGGCAAACAGTCTTTCAAGGGTATAATTAGGAGCACAGACCTTACCTAGCTTAGAGAGCTGCCAAGTAAGTATTTCCAAACACAGTGCTGACAAGGAAGGACTCGGCACAGAGCCTCTGAGATACACAGACAGATCTTCACACTGCTGCAATGAACGAATTGCTTCCTGCAAAAGCCCCCACCCCTTTTGCTCCTCTTTTAATCCCTATGGGAGGGGCCATTCACCATCCACCTGTGGCCTTACTCCCACGTCGACCCTGAGTTCGTCATTGTTCTTTTCTTTTGCATGGACAGGCTGGGAACCGGCTCCAGCTGCTCCCCCAGCCTCACTGCTGTCCAACTCCGAAGGCAGCTGATAACTGCCAGTCTGCCTTGGCCCCATCTCTGCCTCTGACGCAGAGCCCTCGTCTGAGCCTTCCTCAACCTCCAGGAATGGCCCATGTTCCTCCCCAATGTCCTCTCATTGTTCGACTCTGCTGCCAGCTCCGCTAGCCACTGGCGGGCCACAACACAAGCAAAGTCCATGGAGAAGCCATGGTCATTAAGCAGTTGTGTCACCAGCTTAACAACTGCAGGGATTCACTTAACAACTGGCAAGAAAGGTTGTAAAATGGGGCAAAATGTCTCACTTAGCAACATAAATTTTGGGCTCAGTTGTGGTTGTAAGTCAAGGACTACCTGTAACTTAACATTTTAGTGGAGAGGATGGCTGAACAATGCTCCAAAATAGGTGAGGCTGTCCCTGATCCATGGATATTGCCAAGATATACTAATTATTTCCTCCAAATGTCATTTTAGGATTTTCTGGGCAGATCTTTTTTTTTTTGGCATGCTTTCATCTTAAACTGGTGACAGTGATGCTGTTAGTTTCTGACAGTTGTGGTCAAAGGAGCAAGTATCTGGAAAGTGTGAGAGATATATTTGAAGGGTCCACACAGCCAAGGCACATCTTGTGATGGGAATTCCAGCAATCTTGTGGTTCTTCTTCTGGATATTTGATAAAGTGGTGTGAATTCACTAAGAAGGAACCTAAGGCTGTTTTATGATGTCAGCATTTTCAAAGTCAACCTGACATTGTCCACGTGGTCAGCAGATTAAACAGATTAAACAGATAATCAGAGTTGGAAGGGATCTTGTAAGTCATCTAGTCCAACCCCCTGTCCAAGCAGGAGACTGCACCACTTCTGACAGATGGGAATCCAATCTCTTCTTGAAAGTCTCAAGTGATGGCAGTATTTTCTCGAATGCCATCACTCTGCTAAACAAATAATTCTCTCAACACTGTTCAACTATTATAAAGTCTGCACTACTATTACTGTTAATCTTCTCATCACTCCTTATCACCCATCCCCTCCCATTTGTGATTGTAGGACTGTAACTTTGTCGCTTGTATCCTTACAATTTATATTGACTGTTTCCTAATATGATTTGATTGCTTATTGTACCCTATGACTATCATTAAGTGTTGTACCTTATGTTTCTTGACTTTTGACAAATGTATCTTTTCTTTTTATGTACACTGACAGCATATTCACCAAGACAAATTCCTTGTGTGTCCAATCACACTTGGCCAATAAAAGTATTCTATTCTGTTCTATTCTATTCTATTCTATTCTGTATCCCGCCTTTATTATGTTTTACAAATAACTCAAGGTGGCAACAATATCCAACACAATTGTGCTACTCCTATTTTCTCCACAACAACAACAATCCTGTGAGGTGAGTTGGTCTGAGAGAGAGAGAGAGTGACTAGTCCAAAGTCATCCACCAGCTGGCTTTCAAGGCCAAAATAGAACTTGAACTCACAGTCTCCTGGTGATTGGCCCAAAGTCACTCAGCTGGCTTTCATGGATAAGACAGGACTCGAACTCACCGCCTCCTGCTCTCTAGAGCCTGGAGCCTTAACCATTAAACCAAACTGGCTCTCCACTGGCTCTCTTTCTTTAGGACAACGTGAGAAGTGTAAGAAAGCTTCTCATATTTAGGGTCAGCCAGTTGGCACAAACTGACTGGGAGGGGTTTTCTGCTGATCCCAAAGGTATTTTTTTTCAAGAGGCAGCTGGAGTTTTTGGTTTATCTTTGAAGACATTTCGCTTCTCATCTAAGAAACGGAGTTGAAGAAGCTTCTTGGATGAGAAGCGAAACGTCTTCAAAGGAAAAAAAAACAGAAAGTCCAGTTGCCTCTTGAAAAAAGCATCTTGGGACAACCATGACCTGGAGGATTGAGAATCTCCATATGTTTTCTGCTTAAATTCCACCATGAGATGCTCAACTTCCTTTCCATAGTGGTTTCCACTTCTCTACATCATTGCTGATGCAGGAATTTTTCATTTCAGGAAGCGTTAGGGGATGTTGTTTATTGCAGTCTTCCAGAAATTGGAACAAAGCTGAACAAACAAGGTGAGGATTATTCATATTTTTAAAACAATCTTGTCTCCCCTCACCCCCCAAAAAAGTAAATGTTAGATTAGGCAGCAATAACATTATACTTTGGAGGAATAAAGTTATTTTAGGCTTTTTTTAAGGGTATGCCCCAAATATTTATTTTTCTTTACATTAAGAAAAAAACTGGCCCTCAGTTCCTTGTCTTACAAGCTGTCAAGAGGAGAAACAAGTTATGAAAGACTTCTGTTACCAAAATGATAACTGCTTCAGGAAGGCAGATCAAAAGGCTTTTGAAGGAAAGAACTAAATGCGGACCTCTATGTTTATTTAGCAAGGCTGTGAGTACCCTCCCATCCCCCAAATATATGCAGCTCTTAAACCTTCTCCAGAGAGAGAGTGAACAGCCTGCTAAGCTATTACCAGCTTCTGTTGATAGGACAAAGCAGTAGGAGTAGTGCAAGGACTAGATTGGTTCCATAGCTGCAGATTAACAGTTATTATTATTATTATGCGTCATTGCACAGTCAGCCAGATGTTCAAGACTGGATTTGGCATTTTTGACTGCCTGTTGAGTCCTTTCCAAGGACAAGTGGGATACTCAGATGTGGACGTTTGATAGCGTTACAGGAATCATTGCAGGATGTCAGCTGTTCTGAGCGACTGCCTTTGGCAATTGACCGATTGTGAGTTTGGCAATGCCAATGGCTTTCAAGTGATGCTCCAGTGGTTTTGGGACTGCACCTGAGGCCCCTGTTTGTCACAGAGTCAGCTAGATGTTCAGACTGGATTTGGCATTTTTGTATTATTATTATTATTATTATTATTATTATTATTATTAATTTGTTAAATTTATTTGATGCCTATCTTGCTTTGTGGGGCTACTCTTGGTGGCTTACAACAATAAAAAGGAAGAAATGAAAAGAGCGTGAACAAAAGATAATAGATCCAGAAAAAAATAATGAAAAAGAAATGCAACTGTATGATTACCAAAAAAAGAAAGATGGACAGGTGGAGAGCAGAGATGTTGTGTGTGTGTGTGTGCTCACGCCATCAATCCAGCAGCCACTTGTAGCATGACACATCATAAAAATGCAAATTCTCATTCTGGGATTTCTGTATCAAGGCGTTTTCCCATTTAATGTTCCAGATGAATTTGGAGCCTTGGAGAGTGTGAAGGCTGCTAGTGAAATCTACTCTCCCGTCACAGGAGAAGTCACAGAAATTAACACCGCCCTTGCTGATAATCCTGGACTTGTCAACAAATCTTGTTACCAAGATGGTAAGAGAAGGATCCTAAGGATTCTGAACAGTAGTTTGCAGAATATTGCAATGATAATATTGGAACTTACCTAACAGAGTGTTGTGGGATCGACATGATAGGTAGTCAGTCCTCAACTTAACAATTGCAATTGAACCCGGAATTACAATTGTAGCTCATGGTCTTTAAGCGGATCACCATGGGACCACATGACTGATTTGGCAACCTTTTTGTGATGGTTGTTAAGCAAGCCTATTGTCCCCCAATGGGTGGTTTTGGGGTTTTTTGGCCCAGAATTGGAAGTAAATAATGGAAACTGGCAAAAAAAAAAAAATAATGCCAAAATTTGTAATCACATGTCTGGGGTGCTACAAAGAGCGTTAAATGCAAGCCGATAGGATTCCGGCAGTTACCCCAATTAAATCATGAGTCTTGAGCCAAATCTCCAAAACTACAAAGGATTTATTGGGAGTTTACATGTCAGCATGATCTGGATATGGTCAACTCTGAGACATGTAATTCGCTGTCATCCTTGAGCCTGGTTTTTTTTCCCACCCCTCTTGAGTGTATCATAATTCATATTTTCCAATGAAACACATCCATAGCCAAGAGTCATTAATCATGTTCTCCAATTAGATCTTTGCATGGCAGAAACTTCAGTTGCCTAGTTACAATCTCTGAAAAAATATGAATGCAATGTACTTTTGATTCCAAACTGCTCTTTCAAACTCCTTCCCCACTCCCCTTTCTGTTGGAAACTATAAAACGGGCATAGAAATGTTTTATGAGTTGACAGCCGATTTGCTAAGAACCCCAAAATATAACCATGTGACCACAGGGTGTATAAGGCTGCCAGAACTTTGAAATTGGGTTGCAAGTAGCTCTGGGAAAGTCAGTGATTTCTTTTGGTTGCAAAGTTAAGCAAGGATTATCTGTCAAGATCTTTGGAAGGACGGATCCTGAAGCTGAAGCTCAAATACTTTGGCCACCTAATGAGAAGAGGAGAGGACTCCTTGGATAAGACACAGATGTTGGGAAAGATGGAGGACGAAAGGAGAAGGGGATGGCAGAGGAGATGGTTAGATGGTGTCATGCCCTGTTGGAGTCTGACTCCAAGGGAGAGATGGAACAGCTGACAGGGAGTGGGAGTGTGGCCCCGGTGGTTATGGAGGAAATTGGAGAAGGGCACAGGTCAGATGGGCATTCAGAGGAAGACCCAGGCCCATCCCCTCTTCATCCTAGGGCACGCAGGGAGGAACGGATAAGGGAGAAACGTGAGTGGCATGGTCTACGGGGGAGGAAGGGGCCCTGATCCCCTTCATGGGCTGCAGCTGGGAGGACTGGTTAAAAGGACAAACTGCGCATGGCAAGGCTGCTGGAAGCAAAGAGTGCATTATTCTTGTTGGAACTTATCTGTGTTTTGGCTTCCTCCCAACTGTGATTGCTGCATTATCTGGTAGAAATCTCCAATTAATCATCCTTGCCTGCCGTAGTAATTCTTTCAGTGTGGTTTGTGTTGGGTTTCAGTGTGGTTTGTGTTGGGTTAACTTTACTTTGGGTATGGACTACTTTTACTCCTCCATAAACTGTTTTCTTTAAGAGTTTGATTTCCAGCTGAGGATAATTGGACATTGAGGCCAAGTTGGAGGCATTAAAGGAATTTTATTGGATTTTTGTGTCTTGGTTATTTTTTATGTTGCGCCTCACATCATCACAGATGGTGTCATTGATGCAATGAATGTGAACTTGGGCAAACTCTGGAAGACAATGGAGGACAGGAAGATCTCGCATGCTATGGTCCATAGGATGATGAAGAGTTGGGCCTGATTTAATGACTGAACAAAAATCTGTAGAGTTAAGACTAGAAACCATTGGACCTAAGAGTAGCATTTACTAGAACTACAAGAGCCCTGGATATCGTGGTGCTTTTTAAAAACACACACGCTCTAATTTGTCTTTTTTTTGGCTCACAGGTTGGCTTATCAAAATGACTGTGGATAATCCTTCTGAACTGGACGAGCTCTTGACTGAAGATGCGTATGAAAAATACATCAAATCCATCGAAGAATAGCTAGAAGGTGGCAAGCTGAGCCAGTACCCAGCTACTTTCTTTGACGTAGATGGCCCCAAATTACTGGCACAAAGAGAAGTTGGCACAGCAGCTGGTGGAGGAAATTTTCAAAGGGGGGCAAAAATATTGCCTTTCTTCCAATTGTGTTAAAGGCAGCCCACAAATGTAAATTAAAATGTTTGTGGCTTCTCTTAGTAAGGCAAACATCAGGAATTGTTTCGACTTCCCCCCCCCTCCATCCTGATGAATATAATTCCAAAGTTTGAAGTCCATAATTCCTTCTCTGGGCTAGAATGAGCTTTGTTCCTGAAATAAACCCAGAGGGTTAATAAGATAGATCTGGAAGCTGGTGCAACAGCCTTAATTCCAACGTCTATATTTTATTTGTACATATTTTCTTTGCTTTTCTTTTCCACCCATTTTTTTCCTCTGGGCGTATGGTGTTGGTCATCTCCCAGAAGCTGTCCTGCTGCCTTTGATATTAGTGAAAGTCCTCAGAGATTAGATGGTTCAAAAGTACAAGGGTTGGGGCTGGAGGCAGGGAAACTCCAGCTAAGTTTTCCTGCCTTGCAGCCGATAAGATAACAGAAAGTTAATAAAAAAATCCTGACTTTACCAACTGTGTTTGTCGCAGCTTAATAGTTTAAGTGGTGGGTAAGACTGAGGTGGTGTATTTGACCTTGGAGTTTATTGGAAAGTTTGAAAGTCAATCTTGGTGCCTCCACACAGGTAGTCCTCTATTTATGACCACAGTTTCTGTTGCTAAGTGAGACAACGGTTAAGTAAGTTTTGCCCATTTTTTTAACAACCTCTCGCCACAGCTGTGAATCACGGCAGTTGTTAAGTTAGTAACGGTTGTTGAATGAATCTGGCTTCGCCATTGACTTGGCTCTTTAGAAGGTTGCAAAAGGTTATTGTGTGACCAAGGGACACAGCAACCCTTGTAAATATGAGTCATAATTTGGAGTCAGCAAAAAAAAAAAAAAAAGTACTACAAAAATACACAAAATATAAATGTAAATCTAATATAAATATTTCTATCCACGCAACATTAGGAAGAGAAAGCTGTGTTGGATATGTTCGCCTCCTTGAATTGTTTGTAAAAATAAAGGTGGAATATAAATAAACAGAATAACCGCGGTTGGAAGGGACCTTGGAGGTCTTCTAGTCCACACCCCACACACCCCTGCTCAAGCAGGACAACCTATACCATTTCAGACAAATGGTTGTCCCTTCTCTTCTTGAAAATCTCCAGGTACCCACAACATCCGGAGACAATCTGTTCAATTGGTTAAACTGTCTGGAAATGTCTCCTTATTTCTAGTTGGAACTTTTCCTTAAACTTCCACCCATTACTTCGTATTCTGCCTTCAGGTGCTTTGGAGAATAGATTGACCCTCTGCTCGCTGTGGGTACCCCTCAAATATTGGAAGACTGCTATCATGTCAACCCCTAGTCTTTAGGTTCATTACAGTAAACATACCCCAGTTCCCATCACCGTTAATCATACACTTTAGCTTCCAGTCCCCTAATCATCTTTGTTCTACTTTGCATTCTTTCCAGAGTCTCAATATCTTCTTGGTATATCAAGGTAAAAATAGAAGTGGGAAAAGATCCAGAATATAGGACAAACACAGTCCCTGACATCTGCAAATTGAAATGAGGGGGAGAAGTGATACCATGTATGTCATGACATTGTGATTTTCATTACTTTATTGTCATTGTACCTCGGAGAACGAAATTAAATGCCGTTAGTAAATTCTACTTGCAATAGCCAGGAAATCAACTGCTAGAAAAAGAGTGAGTTCTGGACCCTACCAGCAGAGGGCACTGCTGGCTTGCTAAGCAACCACAGAGTTCCCACTACCAGGAGTTGTGTTGGGACTACAACTCCCAGAATTCCCTGAGTAGCTCAATGTGACACCCAACATGGGGGAAAGAGGGGAGAATAGTACAGAACAAATTCAGACTCTAAGCAGCCACATGTATGTGTTAACATCTTAAATGTCTGCTTAACCCCATGGAAGCCAGAAGGCCTCAAGGGTGTGGCGCTGCTTAGGTCAGAGATCTCCAAACTTGGCAACTTTAAGACTTGTGGACTTCAACTCCCAGAATTCCTGTGGCTGAGGAATTCGGGGAGTTGACGTCCACAAGTCTTAAAGTTGCCAAGTTTGTGGACCTCTGGCTTAGGTTATCTTAAGTTGTGGCAGAAGGATGCATATTCAGAGTATCTCTGAAGACATTTCAGGGCTATTTTGGGTGCCACAATGTCCATTTTTTACTTATTTTGTATGTCTTAGCTAATTCTCAAATTTATTTCCTGGAGAAAGCAAAGATGGTTCTCTGTATAATGCCCAGGTCCATATATCATACTAAGCATG
This sequence comes from Hydrophis major, assembly GCA_033807585.1. Taxonomy (NCBI): domain Eukaryota; kingdom Metazoa; phylum Chordata; class Lepidosauria; order Squamata; family Elapidae; genus Hydrophis; species Hydrophis major. Next base: position 8,770,780 of record CM066338.1, read on the forward strand.
TGTTTGTTTTGTTTTGTTGTTACGGAATAAATGACCACTGTCCAGGCTTGGACGTACATCCAGAAGCTGGATGCACGTTATTGTTATTTTACGTAAACTTGCTGCAAAATGTAATTGTGACTTAATTGCCTGCCTGAACTATATGCTACAATGGCTTCTTTGACAGACCACTTTTAAAAACCTTGGTGTTGTTTCATAAATGACACCACAACTCTTTTTCTCTCACATGCAGACACAGAGGTACACATAGAGGGACAGAGGTAGAAAGACCATGAGAAAAATTTTGCATTTTGGTAGGAATCTACTGGACAGTGTACTCAATAAATAACACTACAATCTTGGAATTATTATATACTTTTTTTCCATAAAAGAGTAAATGGTTTAAGGAAAAACCATTCAGATGACTGATTGGAATTTGAGCATTTACTGGCTGGATGCCTTCCCTGATGCCTATGTGGAGCTTGCAGCACACAACTCATTGCACCCAGAAATATCTGATGCTACCTACGAACTAATTCACAGCCTACTGATTGTGAGGTGAGAGCATCACTGCACTGCTCTCATCAGCCTATGTACCAGTGGTGGTTAACCAACAGGAGCACCCCTCCCCCAAAGAAACCTAGTCATGCCTGTGTGCGCGCTGAAAAATGAAAGAGCAACTCCTGGCATGCGCATGCATGTCACTTGGTCTTTCGGCTTCTAATATCCATGCTTCCACAAAGACCAGCTGACTGCCACACGCATGAGCGTTAGAAACCAGCCAGCCAGCTGGTCTTTGCATGCATGCACATCAGAAACTGAAAGACCAGGTGGCCGGCTGTTTTCTAACATGCATGCATGCTGGCCAACTGGTCTTCCTGTGTGCATGTGTGCTGGCCAGCTGATCTTTGTGCATACATGCACTTTAGAAACCGGAAGACCAGGTGACCAGCATGCACCGGAACCCAGAAGAGCAATGGGCAATGGCTGTCATGCCTGGAGAGATGGCTCTGCATGTCACTTCCAGCACACATGCCGTAGGTTCGCCATCACGGATATATACACTATACATATTTCGAAAAACACTAAGAATGAAAGATACATCTTCCTTCCTTCCCTCCCTCTTTCTTTCTCTTCCTTTCATTCTCTATCATCTCTATCATCTCACTGGCATCTCATATGTTTATTGTCTGTCTGTCTGTTTAATTTCAGAAACAAGACTGCATTGTTCTATCAAACAGAAAAGATTTATTTCTTCAAAAACCTTCCCTTAAGAAATAAAATAGAACAGAAAACTGTGATGACTCATAAGTACACCATTTTTATTGGTCTGCAGTCTCAGTAGGAGTCAAGTTCATTCTGAGAGACAATTGTCCCTTTATGGATCTGCAGGGAGAGGTTGCAATTCATAAAACAAACCATCAAGCCTTTTTTTTGGTCATTAAAAAACCTCCTTGTTTTATGACAAGTGCAGTTCCTAAGTTGTGCACCCACTAAAAAAGGAAAGGCTTTTCAAATGCATGAAATGTTCTGCTAAGAATGTTATGGATCTATACCCGTGATGGCGAACCTATGGCACAAGCGCCACAGGTGGCATGCAAAGCCATTTGTGCGGGCATATGAGCCCCAGCCAAACTTACCTGCACTGTGCGTGCGCGCACCTCCCAGCTGATTTTCGGCACGTTTGAGGCTATTTTCTCCTTCCCAGAGGCTCGAGGGAAGCCTGTGCAGCCTTGGGAGGCTAAAAACGGGCCCGTTTCGGCACTTCTGGTATTTCCAGAAGGCCCGTTTTTCTGCATCCCGAGGTTGCAGAGACTTCCCTCGAGCCTCCGGGGGGGCCCCCCAAAACCGGCTTCAAACGGGGCAAAAATCAGCTGGGAGGTACACGCATGCACAGTGCAGGTAAGGCGGTAGAGCAGGAGTGTTGGGGCGCATTGCATTGTGGGTGCCAGCACACGTGTGCTTTCGGCATACCACAACAAAAAATTTCACCATCACTGATCTATACAGATAGTCCTTGGCTTACAAACCACAAGTGAATCCAAAATGTCTGTTGCTGAGCGAGACAATGGTTAAATGGGTTTAGCCCCATTTACAACCTTTCTTGCCATAGTTGTTAAGTGAATCACTTAACAACTCCGTCAGAAATGAGACTTTGGGTCCCTGCAAGGCATCCTGCTCCAAGAGGCTACGCCATTCTGGAGGAGTTTGAGGGGAGAGAAAGAAAGACTTCTGCTGCTTTCCTTGCATGAAGCCAAAAGTCTCTCTCTCTCCCCACTTCCCCGAGAATGGAGCTGGAGCTGGTATCCTATGATCCCAAATAAAGAATGATCGATCGATAGGAAAAGAGGGTGGGGAATTTTCCTGCAGACTTTTTTGGGGGGGATTTTCTCAGGGTCTCTGGTCCGCGGAATTTAAAATTATGAGTTTGGTGGTCCCTGAGGTCCAAAAGATTGGCGACCCCTGTTCTAGTCCAGCTTCCCGTTCAAGTAGCAGACCCTGCATCATTTCAGACAAGTCATTGTCCACTCTCTTCTTAAAAAACCCCAGCGATGAAGCACCCCACAACTTCTGAAGGCAAGCAATCTCTGAATCAGAATAGAGCTGGAAGGGATCTTGGAGGTCTTCTAGTCCACCCCCCTGCTCAAGCAGGAGAACAATACCATTTCATACAAGTGGCTGTCCAGTCTCTTCTTAAAAACCTTCAGTGACGAATCAACCACAACTTCTAAAGACTGGTCCTTAAAGGCCCTATAGGAATTTTTTTTAAAAAGCCACATCTTTTAGTACTGGTCTGCTCAGAGAAGTTTAAAGACTTGCCCACTTGCTGGAATGTATGGGCCTCTTATGAAACCTCTTCTAAAGGAAACCTCCTTCCTTTGATAACTTTAATTTTGAATGGCTCTGATGCAAAACACTCACTGGGAAAATAACAGCCTCAGCTGACACAACTATTATTTCCAAGCCGCTTCCCACAGAGAATGCTGGAAAACAGCCCTGCTCTCCTTCTCTCCTTCTGGCCCTAAAAATAAAAGAAAAGCAACATCCATTTGACCATCAAAGAGGGGGTGTCTTCCCTCCCCTTCCCGCTAATAAATTTTGATTAAAAGGCAAAGCTTTCATGCATCTTGCTAATCAGCCTGTCTTCTTCTCCTGCTTCTCATGTTGGATCCCAGTTTAAATCCTCCATCAGTTTAGCCATGCCATTGCCTCTGAGGAAGCCGCAACTTTTTAATAAAACTGGTTGGACAAAACGGTGCATGTATCTTACTACCTCCTTACCTCCCTCCCTGTCTCTATCTATCTATCTATCTATCTATCTATCTATCTATCTATCTATCTATCTATCTATCTATCATCTATCTGTATATATAGTAGATAATGTATCTTTTTGTGTGTCTATACACACTCTATACTATGTAATATGTATGTGCACATATGGCATATATACATAGAATTAAATAGTGTATTTTGGATGTTCAGTAGTAGTAAATAAATAAACAGGGAAATTGTATCTCTTTGAGGCAAGGAGAGGCCAGGTAAAGTGCCCCTTAACATGAGTGATGTCAAGTTGGCCATGCCCACCTAATCACATGACCACCCACCCACACCCACCCAGTCACATGACCACCAAACCAGGCCCACCAAGCCATGCCCACAGAACCAGTAATGAAAATTTTTGAATCCAGGAGAAGAAGAAGAAGGAGAAGGAGAAGGAGGAGGAGGAGGAGAAGAAGAAGGAGGAGGAGGAGGAGGAGGAGGAGGAGGAGGAGGAGGAGGAGGTAAAGACTGATATCAGTCTTCCAATATTTGAGCGGTAGTTGCACAGAGGGAATTGACCTCGTCTCCAAAGCACCTGAGAGCAGGGCAAGGAGTAACAAATGGAAACTTATCAAGATCCAACCTGGAGCTAAGGAGAAATTTCTTCACAGTGAGAACAACTAACCAGTGGAACAGCTGGCCTTCAGGAGTTGTGGGTGATCCATTACTGGAAGTTTTTAAGAAGAGACGGGACATGCATGTGTTTGGAATGGTATAGAGGCTCCTGCTTGGGCGGGGCATTGGAATAGAAGACCTCCAAGGTCCCTTCCAACTCTTATTCTGTATGGCATTTGGGGTACATGGTGGTATAAAATACCCTGGCAAGAATACTTCTGCCTAACTTAAATGGTGGTTTAGCTTGCTAAAAGGTAAAAGTTATTTTTAGCTTGCTGTGTTTGTTCTCTTCGGTTTGAAGTTGCTTTTTAGGTTGCTCTTCCGTTCCTCTCCTCTCTCCCCCTCCCTCAACTGATTGATTTGTTGCCTGCAGCCTTTTCTGGTTGAAAACAGAGTCTGAGCTTGGGTGATAGAAGGATAGGCTTCTGCTGTCTGTCTGCATCTGCTAGCCCAGATCTCTTGGCCAGGATGATAGATGGCTGGCCAAGACCGCAGACAATTCACTGGTGTCATGGCAGGGACTGTAATGCTTTTTCATGGTCCCTGGCTGTGTCTTATGCTCCATGTCCCCAGTGTAATGCTTGCAAACGCAAATCCTTCTTGCAGACATAAATCTTCCTTTGCAAAGCCAAATCTTTCTATGGAGAGGCTGATGTTGACCCCTTTTCCCCCCAGTACCTTGTCCTTCCTGGTTTTCCCTTTTATACTGCTTTGTTTAAAATAAAGAGCACCTCAACACCTCAGCTCGATACCTCAGTTTTATTTCTAAGGATGCTTTAGGGTCTGACAAATCCCAAAAACATTCTCAAAAAATATCAAGAGGTCACATCTTGGCATTTTCCTGGGAAATGTGACTCTCCCTCCAGACAGACACGTAGGCACACAAATGTCGAACATACATTCTATTCTGGGAAGCAAAAAGGGGTGAGATGGGTTTCATTTTCTGTGATGGGTATAAAATCCACCATGACAGCTATTTTGTGAAAATACTCACACACTGGAAATGTTTAATGTGGCTCTGTCTTTCTTGTAAGGTCACCTTAACAGAATCTTGCCAAACTGAAAGTCTTTCTCTTCTCCTTCTTTTTAGTCTTTGGAAAAGTAGGAACGGTCCTTTCAAAAATGCTTCCTACATCCTCCTTCCTTCTGTGGGCTGGGATAGATTTTACACACTGGTTGTCCAGTCTGTGGCACTCATAAAAGGGGGCAGAACTCACTTAACATCTGTCTTGCTTAGCAACAGGCTCAATTGTGATCATAAGTCAAAGGCTACCTGCACAGTCGATGCTTAAAGGAGACAGAATGTACAAGGGTTGGTGCAGAATAGCTGGTCTTCCCTTTTGCTGCCAGGGTCATTATTAGTTGAAGAGCTTCTTCTGTCTTCCATTAAAGAGATGCCTTTGAAAGCAGCTGCATCCTGATCCTACCACTGGGTGGGACAATTCCAAACCCATCTTATTTTTGCAACTGTGACACAGCTCAAAGGAGAAAAAGACTCGCTCATTTATCCTTTGAGTGCCATGAGATTTATGATCCACTCAGCGTCTGATCTCCGCCCCGGTGCACACAATCGCAGCAGAGTAATTGAAACCGACATTTAAAGAACTGGACACAAGCCATGCATCACCAGGATGGACCGAGAAAAGTCGGTTGCAGCCCTGGCAACGTTTCCAGAATATAAAGCTTTCCACGTTTTATCCCTGGCAGAGGTCCAAGGATGGAAAACAGAGACTGAGCTAGGAGAGAAAAAGACAGGCTAGTGAATATTGACATCAGTGGAAAGGATGTGTGGGGCCATGACTCTCAAAAATATTTGCCACAGGCCCTGCAGGGTGTATTGGATGGGAGCTAAAGTCTAAACCAGGGGTCTCCAACCTTGGCTCCTGGAAGCCTGGCGGACTTCAACTCCCAGAATTCCACAACTCTGGGAGTTGAAGTCCGCCAGGCTTCCAGGAGCCAAGGTTGGAGACCCCTGGTCTAAACTATCAGGAGGGGACCTGATCATGCCCACAAATGGGTGAGGTAAGTAGCGACAGTAAGTCTCCATCCATCCCTTGAAAGTCCTTAGCTTGAAGGCAATGTCTCCTTCTGTTAAAATAAACCTTTTTTATTTATGTGGTTTACTGTGGCTTCTCTGTGGCTCCCAAACTTTAAGTATCAGAAATGACGTCATTTACAAAGTCCAATTGTGATGTTAGTTTTTAAGATGTTGCTTAAGAACCCAAAAGCTGCTTTTTCAAGAGGAAACTGGACTCTGGTTTTTCTTTGAAGACGTTTCGCTTCTCATCCTCAGCTCTGAAGAAGCTTCTTGGATGAGAAGCGAAACATGTTCAAAGAAAAATACCCAGGAACTCCAGGGGCCTCTTGAAAAAGCACTGTTGAGGCAACCATGACCCGGGTGACGGAGAATCTCCAGAGATATGTCGCTTAGGGCTATTAAATTTGGCTTGCAAAGATCCAGAAGATGGCAGCAAAGAGATATAAGAAACTCTGCCTCTTTGCTACCATCTAGTAGTTAGGATTTTTGCAGTTCCAGGGAAACAAAACCTCGCCTGTTTCCTTTTATTCCTTGTAGGTGAATATAATATTATATGAAATATTGATATTATAATCTGGAAATGTTATGCCTTATTGGTCTTTTATTATTATTTTTTCTTAGAAAAGAATTTATAAGCTGTTATGCCTTGATTCTTTGTGCATTGTTCTTATAAAACTGATAAAAATGGTTTTTATATATATATATATATAAAAGAAAATGATAATAAGATATGGAAGGATATATGGGTTGAATATGATGTTTGAATTTGTGTCTGTGTGAAGAGTTTTAACCCGGGAACAGACAACCTTCAGAAAAGATCTTTTAGTTTTGTTTATGTTTTGTGTTTGTATGTTTGTGTATTGTGTTTATGGTAAAACTAACAAAATTTGTTTTTTATAAAAAAAAAAAAAAGGAAAAAAGAATCAATAAAACCTTGGAGGAATGTTAGACGAGAATAATTTAAACAAGCCAGAAAGAAAAGAATATGATGACTATAAAATGGATAAATATGGAAGAGAAATGAAATTGAATAGGAGTAAAGAGAAATAATGAGAAATTTGCTGAAAGATATTTGTGTGTCCATATGGAGATGGGATAAATTGGAATTATGCTGTATAAAAATAATGTTTTGTTTGACTTGTAAGGATTTACAATGTTAAGAGGTTTTATGTGTTTATGTATTTAATGGTTAATGATGTGTTGTTTTATCTTTAAAATTAATAAAAATTTGTTTCAAAAAAAAAAAAAAAGAATCAGAGGCAGGTAGCACAACCTACATTTTGTGTGTGTGTGAGGGTTTGTGAAAGCAAACGTTTATCTAGTAGAGCATTCTTGTGTCCAGAGACACTTCAGAGAACTGTCACAGCCCCGTGACATGCTGGAGCCACGACAACGAGCGTTCCGCTGCGTCTGGGTATTCTACACAGCAGTAGTAAGCACCTGCTGGCCAACCCATACTGGGTCGGAGTTGCCAACGGCGATAGACGATGAGCCCCAATGATATTAGACGCTAAACTATCACAAGTTGCAGGCAGCTATTGGCAGAGCGATGAACCGGCTGACCGTTAAAACAATGACCTCGGGGGGGGGGGACGCATATACATCGGGAGGGCACAGGGGTCTTGGTGGAATATGGAAAGCGTACTGTGGTGAGGGTATAGGAAAGGAGGGCGGTTAATGAACAGAAGAAGGCACGGATCGAGGATAACTGGAAATTAAGTGGTAGCAGCCACCGGATGGTGGATAAACTCATTACATATTATCTGGTGCAGGGGTCTCCAACCTTGGCAACTTTAAGACTTGTGGAGTTGAACTCCCAGAGTTCCTCAGCCAGCGGCTGAGGAACTCTGGGAGTTCAACTCCACAAGTCTTAAAGTTGCCAAGGTTGGAGACCCCTGATCTGGTGGATAAATACAGCTCTGGCTGCAAGGTGTGCCAGAGCTGATTTTACTATCATTTTTTGGTGCTTGTTGTTACCCGAACCCGGACTGATATATGGACGGATAAAGACTTGTCTACGTGCCATGGAGCTTTCTTTCTCTTTCTTTCTGGATTTCGGCTGAACAGCTGAGATTGTGAAGCAGGATAGAAAAGTGAGAACTCTCTGCTGCTGAAGATGATTATCCTGTACTTCTCGGCATATAGTTGAGTCCATTTTGTTTGTATAAATAGCATTCTTCCTGCAGGATTCATTTGAACCTCATTCCTCTTGAAAGCCACCTGAGCTGATGGCCATGTCTATATTTGTGATTTTATTTCCAGCATATTTTTACCCTGCACTTCAGTCAAAAATAACTATAGCTCAAGAAATGCGATATTGTTCTGCTTTCCGATTTATAATCTTGATCATCTTCTTCTTTTACAGACTCCATAATCCTTTGAAGTCTGGGCAACTGAATGAAGCTAGCAGAGTGTTTACTGGCTGGATGCCCTTCCTGTCACCAATGCGGTGTTTTGTTCAGTAGACCTAGGATCAAACTCATAGCCTCCTGATTGTTAGGAAAGAGCTCCACATCTAGGCCACCGCACCAACTCCTATTTATAATCTTGATGATATAATGCAACTAGGAAAGGAATACCAAGGGAAGGGCCAACACCATTCTTAGGCACCCATCCTTCATGTGACAGTTCTCAGGTTACCAAGATCAGCTGGAATGAAAATGCTTAGAAGAATAACAGAGTTGGAAGGGACCTTGGAAGTCTTCTGGTCCAACCCATGCTCGAGGAGGAAATCCTATATACCATTCCAGACAAATGGCTGTCCAGTCTCTTCTTAGAAACCTCCAGTGATAGAGCATCCATAACTTCTGGAGGCAGGTTGTTCCGCTGATTTAATTGTTCTAACTGTTAGGAAATTTCTCCTTAATTGTAGCTTCCTTCTCTCCTTGATCAGGAGAATTGAAGCAAAGTTATGGAAGGGCTGCTGGATAAGTGATGGTTAAGGATATAAACTCCCTGTATGGAAATAGGACCAGATGGAATGGCTGGCAAGGTAGATGACAATTGGGCAAAAGGCTAAGATTAAAGTTGCTCTACCTGACATATGAATAGTTGCAGCCAAGATTCTGTCAATGTAGCATTACAGTAAAGTAGAATTCGCTCATTTGATTTATCTCATGAAAGCAATATCGATCTTGCAAGTCTGAAATCACAATACTCTCTGGGGAAGGTCTCCCCTAAGCCTCTTGTTCCATCCCCTATTTAGCTGAGGGCTAGGCTGTCTCTTATCTTAAAGGGTGGTTTTTCTCACATTCTATTACAATAACAGAACCTTAAAAGTTTAACTCTGGCAATTAGAGAGAAGGAAGAAAAAGAACATTATAAAATATGGGACTTGTTTTATCAATGGTTAGGTAGAAAAACAGGAAAATGAAACATATTATAATATAAATACAATTGCAAAGATAATACAATAGTATAATTGATTATTATAAAAATTAGAATTGGTAAAAATTGAGATTTGCTCGAAAAGGATAATGTGAACTTGCAATTAAAATCTAATGATGATTTAATAATAACATAATATGACATGAAAGTTGATCAATATTATTTGAATATAAATTTAAAACTAAGAGGGAAACATTACAGATATTATGCACAAGAAATATATACCAACCAACACACTGTATAAACTGAAAGAAGGTTTTATGTTTATGTTTGTTGTGTTTGTTGTCAAAAATAAAAAAAAGAACCTTAAAAGTTTGTCAAAGCAATTATCCAGCTCAGCTTATACCTAGCATAATTAAAGTGGCCTATGACAACTAATCCTGGCAGCCTGGCCAACTTGCCATGGAAAAATTCCCCGTGGGAGAAAACTCGCTGTGGGCAATTCAACTCAGGATAATTGAAGAGAGGGACAAGTTAATTGCAGCAGGCCTTGTCTTACTTAAGGTTTGAACCTTCTCGAGTTAGAAGCCTTCAAGGTTGCAATTCTACTTGTGCCTCTCTTGTGTTATCCCATGTTGAATTATCTCGCAGTGAGTTGACCGGGGTGAGTTGGGTCAAACGAGTTGGTCAGGGTGAGCTGGCTGTGGTGAGTTGTCCCATTCCAAATTAAAGTGGAGTTCCCAAGTCTTTCCTCCCTTGGACTAAGAAATGGTTTTCTGTTACTGTCGTGCGTCTTCTTCATGTTCCCAGGTTTGTTTGATCAGGTTCGGGAAGAGTTGGGAAAGTCTGCTGCCATCTAACAGTTGTTCCCATTTCTGCAACCAAGATGCTGTAGCTCAGTCAACAATTTAGAGAAGGGGATTCAGGATAGATATATATGTGAAGTGGGAATAAACATATCAAGCAGCATATATTATATTGATTTAAAAAAAAAAAAAACCAGATTAACATGGTTCCTCTGGTCTAACTTCAGAATTTGCTAAGTGAATTTAGGCTGCACTTTAAGATTATGCCAGTATTAATTAGGAGAACGAAACAGCTTTTGCAAACCTGCCCTGATCTGATATATGATGTACTCCAGGTTTTATGTGAGGGTTACCCTGAATTGAGCCTATTTTTCACATTTGTCTGCTTCTGCTAGCCATGCTCCTATTTAAAGATGTATTTCAGAAGCAGAAGACCTCAACTACAGAATTAAAACACCACCAAGGTAATTATTTTAGCAGCCTGAAATAATTGCATCAGTTCCTCCAAGGAGCTGGAAGGCAAGGTTTCTCCTTCATTAAAAACATGGATAGCCCGATTCATAAATCAAAAGTTCTGCTTAATTACCATATTCTCCTACTGATCTGCTTAGAGAGTCTTCTTTCCTGAAAGTTTTTCTTTTTTGAACAAGCAATAAATCAGACCTTTCAATTTTAACTCACTTAGATCATGTAATGGAAAGAGAAAAGAAAATCTAAGTGAGTTAAAACTGATGGAGAATATATGTATGTATGTATGTATGTATGTATGTATGTATGTATGTATGTATATATTCTTAAGTTTTCACACGTACTTACATGTATGGTATTCAGCTTTGTTTGGGTATTTTCCCACACCCTGGTTGGAGTGTGTTTAAGCTGGAGGTATCAGGGGGAGTCTGTTTGTGCCCAGATGTTTGCCTGGCTAGTGGTGTGGATATTTTTTTTGTTTGTGAGTGCAGGCTTCCAAATAATTGACAGTCTGGTGGAATCATCTCTTCACCTGAAAGCATGACTAGAATAGGCTGGTTGGCTGCCCTGCTGCCTCTTGATTGGTTGATGAAGTTGATGTTGGTATAATGGGCTGTGTGATGACCTTGTGAGTTTTGTTGTGGAGATATTCTGGATCTTGTGCTGTAATCTCCTGGGTCATTTGTTTAGTAGTATGTGTGTATATATATATATATATATATATATATTTTCATAGATTTTAACGGGTACAGGTATGTAGGTCTAGGTGTATTCGGGTCTTTTCCCATGTAAGATTAAGAGTATCTTGGTGACATTTCAGCGAGGTCCCACTCGCCATCCTCAGGCTGGTGCTTTTGGCTTCATGCACTGGCACTTCATGCACTTCGTGCACTTTGTGCTTGCACTGGCATGAAGCCAAAGGATGGCGAGTGGGACCTCACTGAAACATCACCAAGATACTCTTAATCTTACACAGGAAAAGACCTGAACACACCTAGACCTATATACATATCTACATATCTACATATACATATATATATTTGTTTTCTTAAGTTTTCGCGGGAACTTACACATTCAGCATATTCAGCTTTGTATTCAGCTTTGTTCGGGTATTTTCCCACATCATTGCAGTTGTGCTTTTAAAGTTGTAGCAATGTTTCAGAAGAATCTCATCTGCCATCATCAGGCTTCGGACACAATACAGAAGCCTGATGATGGCAGATGAGATTCTGCCGAAACATTGCTACAACTTTAAAAGCACAACTACAATGACATGGGAAAATACCCGAACAAAGCTGAATGCCATACATGCATACATACATACATACATACATACATACATACATACATACATGTTCGGGTATTTTCCCACGTCATTATAGTTGTGCTTTTAAAGTTGTAGCAACATTTCGGCAGAATCTCATCTGCCATCATCAGGCTTCTGTATTGTGTTCGTCTGTGAGTCAGACTGTAAAATCTGCAAAGACTTTTTGTAAAACTGTATATACAGTTTTACACAACTGTAAAAGTCTGACTCACAGACGAACACAATACAGAAGCCTGATGATGGCAGATGAGATTCTGCTGAAACATTGCTACAACTTTAAAAGCACAACTATAATGACATGGGAAAATACCTGAACAAAGCTGAATCCCATATATATTTATATATATATATATATATTTTTTTTTTTCTTAAGTTTTCGTGGGTACTTACATGTCTAGCATTCAGCTTTGTTCGGGTATTTTCCCATGTCATAATAGTGGTGCTTTTAAAGTTGTAGCAATGTTTCAGCAGAATCTCATCTGCCATCATCAGGCTTCTGTATGGTGTTTGTCTGTGAGTCAGACTTTTACAGTGGTTTCAGATTTAAATTTGGGGCAGCCTATTGCTGTGTCAGAATGGTTTTTTCTTCCTCCTGATTGGTTGAGAGTCTTGGTCTGTGTTTATTGGTCTTGGAGTGTGCTGTGTTCTGCTACTAATATCTTCTGTCTGTTTTTTTTTTGGGGGGGGGCTCTTTTTGTATCTTGATTGGCTGGCAACATTGTGTTACTTTATTGGAGGCCTTTAGTGCAGCTTGGCTTCGGGTAAATGGACGGCTATCATTAGTTAGGAAGCTGGGTTTCATCTGGGTGCCTGGTTGGGGTGTGTTTGAGCTGGAGGTATCAGGGGGGATCTGTTTGTGCCCAGGTGTTTGCCTGGCTTGTGGTGTGGAGATTTTTTTGTTTGTGAGTGCAGGCTTCCAAATGATTGACAGCCTGGTGGAATCATCTCTTCTGTTCATGCTTTCTGGTCTTTTTTCAATCTCTATGGCTTCTCTGATGATTCTGTGGCTAAGATTTTCTATGGTGGCTAGGGTTTTGGTGCCATTGAAGTTGATGTTATGACCTGTGGCTTCCATGTGTTGGACGAGTGAGGAAGTGTGTTCCAGCTTTTTGACTGCATTTTTGTGTTCATCCAGGCGGGTGCTTATTCTTCTATTGGTCTGTCCAATGTATGTGACTGGGCATGATGCACAGGGGACTTCATATATGCCTTGGTTTTCCAGGTCAATTTTGTCTTTGGGGTTCCTGAGGATGGCTGCTATTTTTCTGTCTGTTTTGAAGGCAGTCTTGATGTGGTGTCTGTATAGAATCTTACTAATTTTGTCTGTAATGCCTCTTATGTAGGGCAGGACAGCTGTTCCATGGGTCTGTTCATCTTCTGGGTCTCTATTATGTCTCAGTGTGTTTTTGTGGATCAAGTTGGTGATCTATCTATATATATAGAGGGGGGGGGGAAGGGAGGGAGGGAGGGAGGGAGGGAGAGAGGGAGAGGGAGAGAGAGAGAGAGAGAGAGAGAGAGAGAGAGAGAGAGAGAGAGAGAGAGAGAGAGAGAGAGAGTCTCAAAGCAAATCAGTAAGAGAATAAAATCATTAAGCAGAACTTTTGATTTATAAATCGGGATAACAGATTTCTGACTGTTGCAGCATCCCACAATCCTATAACTGTGATTTGCAATCTCTTCCTTGCTGGTTTCCAACAAGCAAACTCAATGGAAAAATTGGTGAGAAGTCAGAAATCGCAACCACAGTAGGTTTTCACTTAAGGGCCCACAAAGACTCACTTAACAATGGCAACCAACACTGCGAGAACAGCTGTCGCTAAATGGCATGGTCATATTTTGTCAGGTTTTACAACCACATGACTTAGTTATAGAAATTCTGGTCCCAGTGACTGTAATTAAGCAAGGAATAACTGTACCTTTACCACAGGTGCCTATAGGGAGAAATGCTACTTCTTTCTATGAAGTTGCTGGGTTTTATACTCCAACTTATTATCTTTAATGGAAAAATAATCCTTTGAGTGTGTAGATAGTCCTTAACTTGCAACAGTTCGCTTAATCAACCTTATCTTCTTTTAATGATCCCAAATCCCTTGCAGCTTGGGATCTGGGGAATTGAACTCAATGCTCTTCCTGTCACCAATGCAGAGTTTTATTCCACATATATATTTTAATTGTGCCCAGAGAGAGAAATACCTGCTTCTACCTAGGATCAAACTCACAGCCTTTTGATTGTGAGGTGAGAGCTCCACCTCTAGGCCACCACGCCACTATTGCAACACTTTGTTCAGTGACCGTTCAAAATTACAATGGCACTGAAAAAAAGTGATGTATGACCGCTTTTTACACTTATACTTAAGTGTAGTATCTCCATGGTCATGCAGCAACCCTATAATTCAGAAGTTTGGCAACTGTCTCATATTTATGACGGTTGCCGTGTCCCGGGGTCGTGGGATCACATTTTGCGACCTTCTGACAAGCAAAGCCAACGGGAAGCCAGATTCACTTAACAACCACATTGCTAATGTAAGAAATAAGTAAATTCAAAAATAAAATGGTCTTTAAGATGCTTAAAGTTTTCACAAATGTGGGTTAAACTGGATGACCTTGCAGGATCCCTTCCAATTCTGTTACTATGTTATCAAATGAAATATATCTCCCTGTATATATACATACTTTGCTGTTATACTTTTGACATGCTCCATTGTTAAGCCTTTTTATATTTTTATCTTATGTATATGTCTTTTATATTATATTTATTATGTTCAGGGGGGGGTTGTTATAATCTCTTTGGGAAAAATGGTAGCATATGATGATATTAGAAAGAGGCCCTGATGAGGGGATGCTACATTCCTTAACGCTAAGGAAAGATGCCAGGTGGGCAGCCAAAGTAAGAGGTATGGAGGGGTACAGATGAGAACATATCGGAAGGAGACAATTTTCCCTGGAGTCATCCTGGGATTAGCTGCAACACTTGAGGGCAAATCCAATGAGTTTGAACTTGGGAGGGAATGAGTCTCAAAGAAGGAGGGAACTTGGGTGACGAGATGAAACTGTACATAAAGTATGGTTTGAGGTTCTAAAGGGGTGGCTTTTGATTTTGAACCTGCTTGTTGAGAACCATCTAATATTTCTTTTTTAATAAATCCTCTTTGTTTTCAACGATCCAAGTTTTTTGTTGTTGTTGTTGGCGTTGAGTTATTTCCAACACTAACTGAACAACTGCAGTGGCTCACTTAACAACTGTGGCAAAATGTAAAATGTTGAACAAATGTCTCACTTAGCAACAGAAATTTTGGGCTCGATTGCGTTCGTAAGTCAAGGACTACCTGATTTCTTGCTAGAAAACCAAGCAGAAAGTTGATTGTCAGAGACCTCCTCCATCCGGCATTCTCCAAGGTAGGAAAACCATCCCAGATGGTTGCGA